>CM035154.1:11722088-12325801 GCA_020205615.1 Panax quinquefolius
ATCCAATGCCACGAAACACACACATAAGACCGCAGTAGGTATTAGACACGTGTTAGAACTTGATGGACTCGATTCTGACATACTTTAATCCGAAAGTTATCGCCTAGTTTGTAAAACTCGCCAACACTTAGGCAAAAAGCCAAAAATGTTTCAAAACCCAGACGGACATCCAAGGCCACGCAACACACACATATAGCACCGCCAGAGGTATTAGACACGCGTAAGAACTTGACGGACTCGATTCGGCATACGGAATCCGAAAGTTATCGCCCAGCTTTGCAAAACTCGCCAACACTTATGCAAAAAGCCAAAAATAACCCAAAACTCAGACGGACGTTCAATTCCACGCAAACACCCACTTAGCACCGCAGAGTAGTATTAGACACTGCTAGAACTTTGATGGACTCGATTCGACATACTTAATCCGGAAGTTATGGTACTTTGCAAAACTCACCAACACCAGTAAAAGCCTAAAAATAACCCAAAACTCAGACGGACGTCCAATGCCACGCAAACACACATAGAACCGCCAGAGGTAATAGACACGTGTTAGAACTTACGGACTCGATTCCGATATATTTAACCGAAGTTATCGCCCAGCTTTGCAAAACTCGCCAATACTTTAGGCAAAAGCCGAAAAAATGTTTCAAAACCCAGACGGACGTCCAATGCCACGCAAACACAACAATAGCACCGCAGGTAGGTATTAGACACGCAGTTAGAACTTACGGACTCAATTCGACACGCGAATCCGAAAGTTATCGCTTCTAGTTTACAAAACTCGCTAACACTTAGGCAAAAAGTCGAAAAATGTTAAAACCCAAGACGGACGTCCGAACGCACGCAAACACACACATAAGATCACAGAGATATGAGATACGCGTTAGAACTTACGGACTCGATTCCAACATACTAATCCGAAGTCATCGCCCAGCCAGAAACTCGCCAACACTTAGGCAAAAAGCCAAAACTGGCCCAAAACCCAAGACGCCGTCCCAATGCCACGCAAACACACATAAAGACCGCACAGAGGTATTAGACACGCTGCTTGAACTTATGGGACTCGATTCACATACGTAATCCGGAAGTATCGGCCCGCTTTGCAAAATTCTCCAAAACTTAGGTAAAAAGTCGAAAACGCCCAAAACCCGATCGGACGTCCCAATGCCACTTAAACACACACATAGATCGCTGAGATATGAGACACGCGTTAGAACTTACGGGACTCGATTCCAACATACTAATCCGAGGTATCGCCCAGCTTGCAAAACTCGCCAACACTTAGGCAAAAAGTCAAAAATGGGCCCAAAATCCGTGACGGCAATCAATGCCACGAAAACACACATACATAGACTGCGCAGTAGGTATTAGACACGCTGTTAGAATTTATGGACTCGATTCCGACATACTTAATCCGAAGTTATCGCCCCGCTTGCAAAACTCAACACTGATTTAACACAAACAAAACTAATTTAAATATACTCTATTTTCAAATCGTAAGACCCCAACTTATTATTAATGAAATTTAATTTTCTATTTATTATTTTGAAATAAGTAAGGGTTGATTTGATTAATGTGGATAGTTAGGGTAAAATACGCAAATATTTCAAAATAAGCTAAAGTGGTTATAAAATATTCATCATTGTTGGGAATATTCGTTGGTCGTGGAATATTCGCATCGTTTGGGAATATTCGCACGACAAGCAAATGCAGCCATGTGTGGGCCCCATAAACGAAAAAGTTTATCGACGAAGAAAACGATAAATATAAGTTGTTTAAAATAACTACAGTAGTTGTTACTGCTAATATCGTTAAAATACCCTATGGTTAAAACACAAGAAGATACCAGATCGCACCAATTATCGATTCTTACGTAAGAAGGCACTACTCAATAATGGTTATGTGAATTATCGCTCAAAGATTTTATCGATTTAATAATTGTCATATTGATATTTTATATCATTGTTGTTTCAATAATTGTCATTACACAAGATTTTTCATTATCAAGCAATAATTCATATTATCCTAATAATATTATTAGATAACATTATTGGCAATGTCTAGAAAGTTTCGCTCTAAGGAGAGGTTTGGTCACCTAATCAGGCCGCCAAGAAGAGAAATTTTATCGAAAGCCCCTCTTCCCTGAACCGCCGGGTCACAAATAATGTGATTTCGTAATATTATTTATGAATAATTAATTATTGATTTATATGATGAGGAAAATATTGATTTTATGAGGATATAGATGGAGAAAAATTTTAATGTGACAATTGTTGAAAATTAATATTTTATCTTTTTCTCGATAAAATAATTCATTTAAATATATTATTTATTTTAATAATATAATAACGATGATATTTTTACAATGAATGTGGGATATATGAGTATATGAGGAGGAAGAGTATTTTGTTGCATTAAATGTTTAAAACATGTTAAATATGTCAGGACCACAATTATCGATCAAATTTGATTATAAATTTGTAAAATCGCCTGCTTCAGGATTTTGGCCAATTTTATTTGGAATTTAAAAACTTTCTTCTCGCAAAGTTGTAGAGAATTGAATTTCCTATAAAAACTCGCGAGATTTGAATTTTCTGATAAAAGGGCTATTTATTATGAATTATCAAGTTCAAGTTCAAATAATTAATTTTTGGGAGTTTTAGTTAATTATTTTGAGAAAACGTTTTTTTTTGCAACTAAGTTGGCCTCACATGTGATTCAAATGGGCTGAGATCAGTTGTTCATAGGGCTAAAGAAGAAATGAAAAAATATATTAATATTATATTCAATTTTCGCTTTTGGTGTTCTAAAGATTTTCCTATAAATAGGTGCTTAGGTTAGAATTGAAAACACACCGTAAACCCAAGTTTTCTCTATTTATTTCTCTCGATATATCGAGCGTATTTTGTGAGTATACTTTGAGTATTGTTAGATTATGGCAAGTTCCTTCAAAGACTATACCCTTAGATTCCAAATTGTAAGTACTAATCTTTCGAGGTAAGTGGATGTTATTTTCTTCTCAAATGATATTATTTCTTCAATATCATTATGTCAAATATGGTTCGAACTTTTATCAAATTTGAACTTTTTCATGTTTGGGTTACTATTCATGAAAAGTTACTATTCACGAAGTTACTATTCATGAGTTACTATTCATGAAAGTTATTATTCACGAAGTTACTATTCACTTAGTACTATTCATTAAGCGTGAAGATGTTTTTTTTGTGGAATTTCTATCTTTGGTGTCTGAGTTACTATTCATTACTATTCACGATACTATGACTATTCACGATACCAAGACTATTCACCTAAAAATAAAATTTCTTCTTTTTGTCCAAAATATCTATTCGGATACTAGCTTTGATCAGATCCATGTTTTGATCATTCTCAATTTTACACCACTATGATTATTTTTGAGGTATTTTTGAACATGGATAAAACAAAGTACTTAATCCTTAATCCTTAATCCTGTCATTTTGTTTCAATCGGATTCGCTTTTAAAAATATTTTCATCATCCTCGCCTTAAATGATGATATTATTGAATATCTTTGGGCCCAGAAACAAAAAAGATGAATGATTTTCAAGAATATCTTCGTCAGAGAGGTAAAAGATGAACAGTGTTTAGATGAAATTAATTAATCGATGAATATCTTCGCCCAGAAAGTAAAAGATGAATATTTGATTCCGTATATATATCGATTGATGTTACAGGATAAAAGATAGACGATGAACTTTTAAATTCATACATGTAAGATAGTAGTTTGCATTCTCTACTTAACTCTTCTAATGAATTATTATTTCACCGTAATATTGATTTAAAATTTGTTGCCTATCAGATTCTATTAGATTTTTTTCCCCGTCAAGACTAACGATAATTTGTCAGATATTATCTTAGTCATAATATTCTTTATCGGGCTAATGAGCTCACCCTTTTCCTTTTTGTTCCATTTTTCTTCTCGTGAGGCGGTAGAATATAATGAAAGTACTAGTCTGGGTAATGGAATGAAGGTTTTAGAAAGAATTGTTTAGTAGTCCTCACCATTTTTGTAAAATAATGTATCAATAAAAATGTGATGAGGATTTATTTGAGTATAGATATTGTTGTAAGATAATATTTGTATTCAAACTCACAGCTTTATCGTTGTAATAATAAAGTCAGTAGTTGTTTCGCATCACGATCGACAACTCGTAATGGGTGATGTATACCTATTTTGGGGGCCACAGCTTGGTATCGTAGCTAGGATATGATCTCCATGAGATCGGGAATGTAACCAGAGGGAGAGACGAGTAAATCCTTCGCTAAAGGTGTCCTACCTAAGCTTATTTTTTAGTTGGTCAAGATATAAGGATATTATGTGATATATTGATTTCTTAATTAACCCTTGTTTTACGACAAGATTTGAGAATGTCGATCGAGAATATTAACAATGGAAATGAGACCGTGGAGACGCCTCAGACTCACCAACGAGGAGAACGTGCAACAGTCGGGCAATGTTCCTCCCGTGAACAACACCAATCGAAAGTAGATGATGAACGAGGGATGTTTAAGTTTTTTGCAGCTCATGCAAAATCGCATTTGAGGAGACTCGTGTTCAAAATACAGAGGAAATGATATAATTCACCAAGTTGTCACAGCCAAGCAGCTTCAAAGAGTCGGGACCACCTGAATTTAAGGGAAAGCGATCCGATCACGGCGAAACACGGGTCAAGCAAATTACCAAGATATTCGATGTCTCTGGGATGCACTGAGGAACAGAAGGTTCCATTCGCCACCTTTATGTTCCGTGGTGCAGGCGCATCATCCGTGGGAGTCTCAGGAAGTTGCACTCCATCCAAACAAGACTCAAAGATGTGTCTGGGAGACATTTCAGAACTATTTAATGACAAATACTTTCCGAAAAGTGTTCGCTATATGGAAGGAAGTGGAGTTCATCGACGAGAAAAAAACAACGATGACAATTTGTCTCAAAGACGAGGCAAAGTTTGCAGAGTTATCTGTGTTCAGACCTCATTCGGTGGAGAATGAGGAACGATGACGGATGTTTTTAGAGGTTCAAAACCCCAGATACGCCAAGATCTCATTTCTCATAAATTTTCTCTATTCAGATGTTGTAAATAGGCTCAATTATTAGAGCGAGATAACGAGTACGGCCAACCGAGGGACCACAACCAGATCGCATCGTAGATAAGAATCAATGTAATAATGATAACCAACGGAGAAAGAAACAGATTTGACAAAAAATGGTAACCACTCCGTGGTAATCATGGCCATGAAAAAAATAAGAAGCGAAGTCAGAGGAGATTTTAAAAGAGGAGATTTAATAACGACTATGTGAAGACGACAAAGGCACAAGCAAAGAATCGGTTCTATGGAGGAGAACGACCACCCCATTATATGCTATAAATGCGGAAAGAGGGACATATCACCAAACCGCCCACAACAGCTCAAGGTATGCTATAATCATGGAAAGGAAGGACATATCGCCGAGATCAGACAGAATAAACCTAGTTCAATGGGGACGGTGACTCAAAAGATCGTCCCGTAAAAGTCAAAGTCAACGATTCCGGAAGAGCGCTTTGTTGTGGATCGGTCATAATGCGAGAACCCAAACGAGGTGATCACGGTAAGTTATTTATAAAAATTCGCTAAGTTTATACCTTTACTTGATAACCGGTATACCCATTCATTTATCTCTCCCGCTTGTGCTCAACGCTTAAACTCGATTCGAGAAATTAGATTTTGACCTATCTCGTGGAAACTCCGCTAGAGAAACTTTCATCACATCCATCGCTTATAAATCTTGTTTGATTCAAGTCGGCACCATTACCTTACCCGTTGATTTTATCTCTTTAAAGATACTTGCTTTTGATGTGATTTTAGGATTGATGGTTAACTACTCATCATGCCAAAATTGATTGTTTTCGTAAGTTGTTAGTTTTCATATTCCTAACCAACCCGTTGTATTTAATTCAAGCAACTAAACCATTAAAATCAATCATCGCCATATCTAATCATAAAGCTATTCGCTTATTAAAAACGGATGTCAAGCTTTCTTAGCCCATGTTATGGATTTGAATAAAGACACGCCAAATTTGAATAATATTTCCGTTGTCATATCGATTTTCCCGACGATTTCAAGAACTTCCTTGCCCACCCCGTAACGTGAAGTCAATTTTTATCGATCTTGAACCCGCACAAAGCCCATTTCTAAAACCCCATATCGAATGGCTCCTATTGAACTTCAGAGTTAAAGGTCCAACTACGTGAATTGTTGGACATCGGTTTCATTGGCCCCAAGACATCTCCTCGGGGTGCTCCTGCTTTATTTTGTAAAGAAGAAAGACGGAGTATGCGATTTCAGATCGACCATCGGAATCGAACCATGTCACCATCAAGAATAGTATCCTCACCTCAGATTGATGACTTGTTCGACCAACTGTAAGGGGCACAATTTTTCAAAAATCGATCTTCGCTCGATATCATCACCAAGATTAGAATCGAGGATATTCCAAAGACCGCTTTTTAGAACTCCCAGATGGGCATTATGAATTTTACCATGTCTTTCTTGATCGACTAATGCTCCCCGCTGGCTTTCATGGATATGATGAACCGAGTATTCAAGGAATATTCGATCAGCTTTGTTGTTGTTTTTATTGATGACATCCTTATATATTCCAAAAGTCGGAAGATCATGAGCACCATTTGAAGTCGGTACTCCAAAGGCTTCGTGGAAAACAAACTATATGCCAAATTCAAGAAATGCGAAGTTTCGCTCGAGGAAGTAGCATTTCTTGGGCACGTGGTGTCAAAACATGGAGTATCCGCTGATCCGGCCAAGATCAAGCAATACAAAGTTGGGAGCAACCAAGTTTTGCGATCAAGACGTAGTTTTTTGGGCTTATTGGTTATTATCTGAGATTCGTGGAAGGGTTTTCTAATCGCTACTCCATTAACTCGCCTAACTCTAAGGATACAAAATTCGCTTGGAGCCAAGAACGCGAGAAGAGTTTCCAAGAGCTTAAGAGAGACTTATTTTAAGACTGTTTCTAACAATACCATCCGGTTCTGGATGGATTTGTTATCTATGCCGATGCTTCGTGCAAAGGGTTAGGATGTGTTCTCATGCAACGGGAAAGTCATAATTTATGCCTCGCGATAACTTAAAGAGTATGAGAGAGAATTATCCTACCATGATCTAGAGTCGGCAAGCAGCAAGCTTTGCCGCTTAAAGATATGGAGGCACTATCTATATGGGGAGAAAGTGGAGATATATTCGCACCATAAAAGCCTTAAATATTTCTTCACTAAAAAGAACTCAACACGCAGCAAATGACGCTGGCTCGAGCTATTGAAAGACTACGCACCACACTATTCAATACCATCCCGAAAAGCGAACGCCAGAAGCCGACGCGCTGAGCCGAGAAGATCATATGCGTGAACGAAAAGCGATGATGTCAAGTATACGACAGAGCCAACTTTAATAGAAAAGTTAAGGTCGCTTCAAGCCACCGAATCCCGAATCGATGCGTATGGAAGAAGAAAGTACAAGAAGGAGCTATTCCTAAGTTTAGAATTGATGAAGAAGGAATACTTCGAGTCCACTCTAGACTTTCAGGTTCCTAACGACTGATTTGAAGTACAAGATTACGATGGAGGCACACAATACACCATTTGCAATCCATCCTCGAAGTACTAAAATGTATCGTGATCTTCTACATACATTTTGGTGGAACAATACGAAGAGAGAGATTGCAAAGTTTATCTCAATGTGTTTAACTTGTCAACGTAAAGGCGAGCATCTAGTACCTAAGGGTCCGTCAGAACCACTGAGATTCAAATGGAAGTGGGAACACATTACCATGGATTTCGTTACGGGTCTTCCTACGGCTTCTCAAGGCATCAATGCTATTTGGGTTATTGTTGATAGATTAACCAAGTCTCCGCTTCATTTTTTGCCGACACGGAGACTTATTCACTGAACGCCTTGCTAGTATGTGACGTGAATGAGATTGTGAGGTTGTATGGCATGCCTCGTATCCATAGTTTCGGATCGTGACCCAAGATTCACTTCAAGATTTTGGGTTAGCTTGCAAAAGCTATGGGCACGGATTTATTTATCTGGCTTCAAGCATACCATCCTCAAACGGACGGACAATCGAAGGACTATTCAAACTCTCAAGATTTATTAAGACTGTGGTCCTAGACTTCAAGGGCGTATGGGATAAGTATTTACCATCGGTGGAATTCTCCTACAACAATGCTTATCGTGCAAGTATAGTGTGGCTCCATTCAAGCATTATATGGACGAAAAGTGTCGCTTCCAAAGATGTTGGGACGAGGTGGGTGAAGAACACCGTTGGGACCCGAAGCAAGATGATTTATCACTAAAAGATCCAAATGATTCGACAACGATACAAACCAAGACAAGATCGACAAAAGAGTTATGCGGATCTTCATCGAAAGGACGTGGAATTTAGTGTGGGGATCATGATTGTCATGAAGTTGCTTCCATGGAAGGGAGTTACAAGATTTGGGAAGAGAGGAAAGCTCAATCCACGCATTTATCGTCCATTTCAAATTTTCGACCGAGTAGGAAATGTAGCCTATAGACTCGCTGTATCTCCGAGTATGTCTCTCGTTCATAATGTGTTTCACATATCTCGCATTTTCAGAATATGTGAAAGACCCAACCACGTTATAGAAAGTTAGAACCTGACGAGATAGTCAAGACTTAACGATGAGGAGGTACCGCCAAGATTTGGATAGAAGGAGCATGTCCCACGCCAAGAAAGGTCATACCACAAGTTAAAGTTTTGTGGAGGAATCATGCTATAGAGGAAATGACCGGGAATCGAAACTAAATGAAAGCGAGGTATCCTCACCTTTTCAAACACTGTGTACGTGACGCCAATTTCGAGGACTAAATTTCATAAGGAGGGAGGTTGTAAGACCCCAACTTATTATTAATGAAATTTAATTTTCTATTTATTATTTTGAAATAGAAGGGTCGATTTGATTAATGTGGATAGTTAGGGTAAAATACGCAAATATTTCAAAATAAGCAAGTGGTTATAAAATATTCATTGTTGTTTGGGAATATTCGTTGGTCGTGGAATATTCGTGATCGTTGGGAATATTCGCACGACCACAAGCAGCCCATGTGTGGGGCCCCATAACGAAAAAGCGATTGGATGAAGAAAACGATAAATATAAGTTGTTTAAAAATAACTACAGAAGTTGTTACCAAGTATCATCGTTAAAATACTCTATGGTTAAAACACAAGAAGATTACCTCCAGATCGCACCAATTATTGATTCTTACGTAAGAAGGCACTACTCAATAATGGTTACAGAATTATCGCTCAAAGATTTTATCGATTTAATAATTGTCGCATTGATATTTTATATCATTGTTGTTTCAATAATTGTCATTACACAAGATTTTTCATTATCGAAGCTAATAATTCATATTATCCAATAATATTATTAGATAACATTATTGGCAATGTCTAGAAAGTTCGCTCTAAGGAGAGGTTTGGTCACCTAATCAAGGCCACCAAGAAGAAGAAATTTTATCGAAAGCCCCTCTTCCTGAACCGCCTCGTTGTCAATAATGTGATTCGTAATATTATTTATGAATAATTAATTATTGATTTATATGATGAGGAAAATATTGATTTTATGAGGATATAGATGGAGAAAATTTTTAATGTGACAATTGTTGAAAATTAATATTTTATCTTTTTCTCGATAAAATAATTCATTTAAAATATATATATTTTAATAATATATTAATGGTGATATTTTTACAACGAATGTGGGATATATGAGTATACGAGGAGGAAGAGTATTTTTGTTGCAATAAATGTTTAAAACATGTTAAACATGTGTCATGGACCCCAATTATCGATCAAATTTGATTATATACAAAAAAATCGCTTGTCAGGATTTTTGGCCAATTTCTATTTGGAATTTGGAAAACTTTCTCGCAAAGTTGTAGAGAATTGAATTTCCTATAAAAAACTCGCGAGATTTGAATTTTCTGATAAAAGGGCTATTTATTATGAATTATCAAGTTCAAGTTCAAATAATTAATTTTTGGGAGTTTTAGTTAATTATTTTGAGAAAACGTTTTTTTTTGCAACTAAGTTGGCCTCACATGTGATTCAAATGGGCTGAGATCAGTTGTTAAGGTGGGCTAAAGAAAATATGAAAATATATTAATATTATATTCAATTTTCGCTTTGGTGTTCTAAGATTTTCCTATAAATAGGTGCTTAGGTTAGAATTGAAAAATCACACCGTAAACCCAAGTTTCTCTCTATTATCTCTCGATATATTGAGCGATTTTGTGAGTATACTTTGAGTATTGTTAGACAAGGCAAGTTCCTTCAAAGACTATACCCTAGATTCAGCCTGAAGTACTAATCTTTCGAGGTAAGGATGTTATTTTTTTCAAATGATATTATTTCTTCAATATCATTATGTCAAATATTATTGAACTTTTTATCAAATTTGAACTTTTTCATGCTTGGGGTTACTATTCATGAGTTACTATTCACGAGTTACTATTCATGAGTTACTATTCACGAAGTTACTATTCACGAAGTTACTATTACTATATTATTTAAGCGTGAAGATATTTTTTTTTTGGGAAATTTCTATCTTTTGGTGTCTGAGTTACTATTCACGATACTAAGACTATTCACGATACTCAAGACTATTCAATATTAAAAAAAAATTTCTTCTTTTTGTCCAAAATATCTATTCTCGGATACTAGCTTTGATCAGATCCATGTTTTGATCATTCTTGAATTTTACACCACTATGATTATTTTTGAGGTATTTTTGAACATGGATAAAACAAAGTACGTAATCCTTAATCCTTAATCCTTAATCCTCATCATTTTGTTTCAATCGATTCGCTTTTTAAAAATATTTTTCATCATCCTCGCCTTAAATGATGATATTATTGAATATCTTTCGCCCAGTAGGCAAAAGATGAATGATTTTCAAGAATATCTTCGTCAGAAAGTGCAAAAGATGAAATGTGTTGTAGATGAACATGACTAAATCGATGAATATCTTCGGGCCTCAGAGTAAAAAGATGAATATTTGATTCCGTATGTATATCGATTGATGTTTACAGGATAAAAGATAGATTTATGAACTTTTAAATTCATACATGTAAGATAGTAGTTTGCATTCTCTACTTAACTCTTCTAATGAATTATTATTTTCATGTAATATTGATTTAAAATTTGTTGTCTATCAGATTCTATTAGATTTTTCCCCGTCAAGACTAACGGTAATTTGTCAGATATTATCTTAGTCATAATATTCTTTATCGGGCTAGTTGAGCTCACCCAATTTTTCCTTTTTGTTCCATTTTTGTATTTCTCGTGAGGCTAGAATATAATCAAAAGTATTTAGCCTAAAATGGAATGAAGGTTTTAGAAAGAATTGTTTAGTAGTCCTCACCATTTTGTAAAATAATGTATCAATAAATGTGATGAGGATTTATTTGAGTATAGATATTGTCTGTAAGATAATATTTGTATTCAAACTCACGCTTTGGGAAAAATATTCGTTGTAATAATAAAGTTGAGATTTAAGCTAAAACTATTAAATTGTAAATCAATGGTCATAATCATATCATCAACAATTATCTTTGCACCATCGCTAAAAGAAGAACCCATAATCACGATCACACCAATAATCTACCCATCTTTACACTTAAGTCAAAGAGAAATTTCATCACCGAGATTATAAAAATGTTATATATGATAATAAAAATAATATGATCAAAAAATGCATTTAATTTCAAAATAAGATTTATAAATCAATGATTTCATAACACCTTAATCCAAATGTTATAAATCACCTAATAATCTCATAATTTAATATCATTAATATTACCACAATATTTTAATCATTTCTTAAATTTATAAACAATTTATTTTAATTGTTTACACTTTACTAATTAATGCATTTAATCATTCTAAAATGTCAAACTCATAAGATTTCATCACCAATAACCAACAACCTCATCAAAAATCTGCATATACCATATATAGGATTCCCAAGCCATAAAATCTTATTTTTCAATTTTGTTACTTCACATAACATATTTAATTCATTTACTCATAACTAGTCCATTTTCATAAAAAATACCAAATCAATTCCAAAATATTTTTTTCCTGAATTTAGCGTAATATAGTCCCATATTGAACATATATTTTTCTGAATTTTAAAATTCATTTACTATTTTTCACATGGCCAAAACTGCCGAATATTTAGATATTTATCATAAATTGTACGTTTGTCCAAAAATTCTGAAATTTACAAAGTATAATGATGTTATATAGATGTACTCCTAATAAAAATTTCACTAATTTTGTAGTTAACCACAAGGAGTTATAAGGGTTTACTTTTAAAATAGTCTTTTTTCATAAAATCCATAACTCCTAATCTATCCATCCAAAAATTGCCATTTTTGGACACAATCGAGAAAACTCATCAAAATATCATTTCAAATTTTTCTAAAATTTTTGAAGATCAGAAAAATTACGAAACTGAAGAAATATAATAACCCTTAAAATTCCTTACCTCAAAAGAGCAGTACTTCTAACTGGAATATCGGATATGACGCTGAAGAAAATTTGCACTCATTAGAAACTCTCAAAGTATCAAAATACTAACAAAATACGCTTGATAATATAGAGAGAGAAATAGAGAAAGCTTATGTGTGACGCCCCCAAAATAGGTCCATTCCATCCAACCCATTCTGAGTCGCCAAATACATGGTACAAGAAGCAAACTACAACTTCAATAATATAAATGTCGTAAAAATACGACAATATATCTCGTGAGTTTAAATATAATATTGTCTTCTAGATAATATCCACACGCAAATAAATCCCCATCATAATTATTGATACATTATTTTACAAAATGGTGAGGGACTACTAAACAACTCTCTACAGAACCTTCATTCCATACCCTTAATTAAGTACTCGCTACATTCTCGCCTCCCGAGAAGAAAATGGAACAACAAGGAAAAGGATGAGCTCAACTAGCCCGAAGAAGAATACTATGACTAAGATAATATACAACAAATTATCGTTAGTCTCCAACAGGAAAAAATCGATGTAATACAATAGGCAACAAGTTTCGAGATCAATATTCGCAAATGAAATAATAATTCATAGTAAGAGTTACGAGAGAATGAAATCTACTATAATCTATGAATTTATACGATTCCATCATCAATATTTTATCCCCGTAACATCAATCAATATTCATCTCAAATCAAATATTCATCTTTGACCTACGTGCCAAAGATATTCATCAATCCATCATATTCATCTCAACACTGCTCATCTTGCACTAAAGGCCAAAGATATTCATCGATCGGTCATGTTCATTTAAACACTGTTCATCTTTGCACTACTGGGCCAAAGATATTCTTCAGAAATCATTCATCTTGCACTACAAGCCAAAGATATTCAATAATATCATCATTTAAGACCGAGGATGATGAAAATATTTTTAAAGAACGAATCCATTGAAACAAAATGACAAGGATTAAGGATTAAGGATTCAGTACTTTGTTTTATCCATGTCCAACAATACCTCAAAATAATCATAGTGGTGTAAAATTCAAGAATGATCAAAACATGGATACAATCAAAGTTTAGAATCCGAATAGATATTTTGGACGAAAAGAAGAAATTTTATTTTTAAATTGAATAAGGTCGATACGTGAATAGTGTCAGATATCGTGAATAGTCGTATACATGAATAAGTAACTCGGACACCAAAAGATAGAAATTCCAAAAAACACTTTCACGCTTCATTAATTGTACTTGTGAATAAGAACTCGTGAATAAGAACTCATGAATAGTAATCGTGAATAGTAACTCATGAATAGTAATCCCGACATGAAAAAGTTCCAAATTTGATAAAAAGTTCCAACCAATATTTCAAAGATAATGATATTGAAGAAATAATATCATTACGAAAAAAAATAATATCCCTTACCTCAAAGAATCAAAGATTTGGAAGGAAAGGTCAAGTGATCTTTGAATGAAACTTGTAGACTTGAACAACAACTCTCAAAGTATCTAAATACTCACAAAATACGCTCAATAATATAGAGAGAGAAAAGAGAAAACTTTGTTTATGGTGTGATTTTCAATTCTAACTTAAATTTCTATTTATAGGAAAATGTTAGCCACCAAGGCAGACTTGACCTGCTACTGATGGCTTTTACTCGCTACTATTGCCACCCACCACATTTGAAATAAAATTCAGCACATTTTTCACCAACCACAAGTCGGGGCCCACTCAATTCTAGAATTTTCCACCAAAATCAATTATAAACCTAATTTCGAATCGGTCACCTCTTAAAAATTATAACAAATCATTCGTTCATTTTAACGGTTCAAAATTTGTGGACATATACTCAACTTATGTATGTATAACATATACAAAAATTACAACGATCCAACCATTGGGATTAAAAATTATAACTCACGCAATATATCGTAAAAAATACCGATTTGATTTTAATACCTCCATCCGATAAAATACCGATAAAACACCTCAACATTAATTTCTTCATTTATAACCACATAAATAAATCCATCATTTATATCCACATAAAATAAATATTTCTTTATCATATGAATCAATAATTAATTATTCACAAATAATATTACGTAATCACAATTATGACAACCGTGCCGCTCCCAGGAAAGAGGGGCTTTCAGATAAGGATTTCTCCTTACTTCACAAGCGCAATTAGGTGACCAAACCTCTCCTCGATGTAACTTTCTAGACATCGCCAATAATGCTATCTAATAATATTATTTAAATAATATGAATTATTGATCCGATAATGGAGATAATGCGGTGACAATTATTGAACAACAATAATAATAAAATATCAACGCAAAGAATTATTGAATCAATAAAATAAAATATTGAGCAAGAATTCATGCGTGAAGATTATTGAAAAAGCCTTCTTCTACGTAAGGATCAATAATTCAACAATATCGCAATACCGCAGGTGTATTCATGCAACCAATGCAGACATCGTATTTTTAACCAACCGGTATTCCAACAGTCTTAATTCAGTAATAACTACGCCAAGTTATTTATAACCACCCAAACTTTGTCGCTTTTCTTCATCCAAGCGCTTATCCGTTATGGGCTCCACACATGGTCGCTACCACGCATGCGAATATTCCCGACGAAGATTTAATATTCCACGACCAAACGAATATTCTCGAAAGCACGAATATTCCACGACCAAACGAATATTCCCCGACAAAAATGAATATTTTATAACCACTTGCTTATTTTGAAATATTTGCGTATTTAACCCTTAACTATCCACATTAATCAAATCAACCCTTACTATTTCAAAATAATAAATAAAGGAAATTCCTTTTATTTAAAAATTTTTTGGTCTTACAACCTCCCTCCTTATAAAATTTCGTCCTCTAAATCGACGACGACGCATTCAGTGTTTCAAAAGGTGAGGATACCTCGCTTTCATTTCCGCTTCCAATTCCTGTGTCATTTCTATAGCATGATTCCTCCACAAAACTTTAACTTGTGGTATGACCTCACTTCATAGCGTAGGATATGCTCCTTCCTATCCAAAATCTTGACAGTATTTCTCCTCATACGTTAAGTCTTCACTATCTCATCCGGGTTTAACTCTATAACGTGGTTGGGTCTTTCACATATTTGAAGCATGAGATATGTGAAACACATTATGAACATTTAGACATACTGAGGTAACGCAAGTCTATAGGCTACATTTCCTACTCGGTCAAGAATTTGAAATGGACCAATAAATCGTGGATTGAGCTTTCCTCTCTTCCCAAATCTTGTAACTCCCTTCCATTGGAGCAACTCATAATAATACATGATCCCCTACACTAAATTCCACGTCCTTTCGATGAAGATCCGCGATAACTCTCTTTTGTCGATCTTGTGCCGTTTGTATCGTTGTCGAATCATTTGGACCTTTTAGGAGTCATGCGTATTTAACTCGGGTCCCAACAATGTTGCTTCACCCACCTCATCCCAACATATTGGTGAACGACATTTTCGCCCATATAATGCTTCAAATGGAGCTACACCTATACTTGCTCGATAACTGTTGTTGTAGGAGAATTCTACCAATGGTAAATACTTATCCCAATGCCCTTCAAGTTCAGGACATGAGTCTTAATATATCTTCAAGAGTTTGAATAGTCCTCTCGATTGTCGTCTGTTTGGGGATGGTATGCCAACTAAATCGCAATCCTGTGCTCATAGCTTTTTGCAAGCTAACCCAAAATCTTGAAGGCGAATCTTGGGTCACGATCCAAAACTATGGATACTGTGCATGCCACGCAACCTCACGATCTCATTTACGTACATACTAAAGCAAGACGCTCAAGGAATAAGTCTCCAGATTTCAAGCAAGAAATGAGCAGATTTGGTTAATCTATCAACAATAACCCAAATAAGATTGATGCCTTGAGAAACCGTAGGAAGACCCAGAATCTAAATCCATGGTAATGTGTTCTCACTTCCATTCCGGAATCTCAAGTGGTTGCAACGCGGAATTTTAGGTACTAGATGCTCCGCCTTTACACGTTGGCAAGTTAAACACATCGAGATAAACTTTGCAATCTCTCTCTTCATATTGTTCCACCAAAATGTATGTCAAGATCACGATACATTTTAGTACTTCCAGATGGATTGCAAATGGTGTATTGTGTGCCTCCATCATAATCTTGTTCTTCAAATCGAGTCGTTAGAACACAAAGTCTAGAGTGGACTCAAGTATTCCTTCTTCATCAATTCTCGCCCTTAATAGCTCCTTCAGTACTTTCTTCTTCATACGCATCACTGGCTCGGTGGCTCGAAAGTAACCTTAACTTTTCTATTAAAGTTGGCTCTACGCGTGATACTTGACATCATCGCACTCGTTCCAAGATATGATCTTCTACTCAACGCGTCGCCTACCACGCTCGCCTTTCCAGGATGGTATGGTTAGAATATGTGTAGAAATGAGTCGCCTCTTGAGCTCTTGGAAAATCTTCTCGCATTCCTCGCTCCATAAGAATTTTGTATCTTTTCGAGTCAACTAAGTTAATGGAATAGCGATTCGAGAATATCCTTCAACGAATCTCCGATAATAACCAACTAAGCCTGTAAAGCTACGTATTTCGATTCATCGACTTAGGTTGCTTTCTCAACCGTGACTCATATCCCAATCTTGGATAAGACGTCACAATGACACCTATCGCTTTATTATCGCATCGAATACGACGCCCCTACAGAGAGTTCGGCTTAGTGAATTCCACAAAGGAAGTCACAAGATAAAGGCTCAGTACCAAATTCTATAGTTAAATTTTAACTCCTCAAGTTCAATAGAGCCATTCGATATGAGATTTTAGAAATGAGTTTTGTACCGGGTTCAAAGTCGATACAAAATTTAATATCGAGCTTTGGGAGTAAGCCAAGAAATTCTTCGAAAATACGTCGGGAAAAATCAATAACAACAAGAATATTATTCAAATCTGACGTGTCTTTATTCAAATCCATAACATGGACTAAGAAAACTTGACATCCGTAATAAACGACTGACTTCATGGCTTGATATGAAAATGTTTGATTACAATGGTTTGATTGCTTAAATTCGAATAACAAAGTTGCTTAGGAATATGAAAACTAACAACCTTATTTAAAATAATCAATTCGGCATTGATGAGTAGTTAACCTTAAAATCACATCAAAAACAAATATCTCTATAGAAATAAGGTTAACAGGTAATGTGATAGTGCCAACCTGAATCAAGCAAGATTTTTAAACAACGGATGTAATGAAAGTTTCTCCTAATGGAGTCTCCATAAATAAGTCAAAGTCTAATTCCTCCGTAGTCAAGTTCAAACGTTGAGCGCAAACAAGAGAGATAAAAGAATGGGTAGAACCCAGATTCAGTAAGGTATAAACTTCGCAAGAATTTATAATTAACTAACCTGTGCTAACTTCGTTCGGGTTCCTCGATTTTGACCGGCCACGACAAACGCTTCTTCCAGAACCGTTGACTTTGACTTTTTCGGGACATCCTTTCGAGTCACCATTTCATTGGATCGGTTTCGATATCGTCATAATCTCGAGCGATATGTCCTTCTTTTCCACAATTATAGCATACCTTAAACTGTTGTGGGCGGTTTGACCGATATGTCCTCTTTCCCGCATTTATAACATACGATGGGTGGTCGTTCTCCTCCCTTAGAACCCGGCCACACGCAGACCGCTGCCTTCATATGGTCATTGTTAAATCTCCTCTTTTTAAAATCTCCTCCGACTCGCTTCTTCTATTTTCATGACCACGATTACCACCGGAGTGGTTACGCTTTGTGTCAGTATTCTTCTTTCTCCGTTGGTTATCGTTATTCGATGATCGCTATCTTGGTATGATCTCGGTTATGGTCCCTCGGTTGAACGTACTCGTTATCTCGCATTTAACAATCGAGCCCGTTGACAACGAATAGAATAGAGAAAATTTATGAGAAATGAGATACTAACGTACGCCGGGTTTCAAACCTCTAAGAAACATCCGCCATCATCGTTCCTCATTCTCCACCAAATGAGGTGCAAACTCGATAACTCTGCGAACTTCGCCTCGTCTTTCGGGACACCGCCACGTTGTTATTCGCTCAATCTAATAAACTCCACTTCCTTCATATAGACGAACACTTTCGTGGAAAGTATTTGTCATTAAATAGTTCTCAAACGTCTCCCACGACATCGCCGAGTGCGGCTGGATGGGTACGCTTCACGAGACTCCCACCCGATGAGTCACCGCCTCGCCATTTTAACATAAAAGTAGCGAATAGAACCTTCTGTTCCTCCGTGCATCCCAAGACATCGAATATCTTGGTAATTTGCTTGACCCATGTTTCCGCCGTGATCGGATCGGCTTTTCCTTAAATTCGTGGTCCCAACTCTTTGAAGCTGGCCATTGTGTGTGACAACCCGTGAATTGCTATCATTTCCTCCTCGTATTTTGAACACGAAGTCTCCTCAAATTCGATTTTTGCATGAACCGCAAAAAGCTTCTAAACATCCCCTCGTTCCTCATCCTTTCGTTGGTGTTGTTTCACAGGAGGAACATTGCCACATTTGACGTTCTCCCTCGTTGGTGAGTAAGACAGCATCTCCACGGCCTCATTTACTCCATCATTAATATTCTCAATCGACATTCTCAAATCATCACATAAAATAAGGGTTAATTAAGGAAATCAATATATCACATAATATCCTATATCTTGACCAACTAACAAATAAGCTTAGGTAGGACACACTAATGAAGGATTTACTCGTCTCTCCCTCCTAGTTCTATTCCCGATCTCCGCCAGAGATCATATCCCTAAGCTCGATACCAAATGTGAAGCCCCAAAATAGGTCCATTCCATCCAACCCATTCGAGTCGCCAAATACATGGTACAAGAAGCAAACTACAACTTCAATAATACAAACAATGTAAAATACGCACAATATATACCGTGAGTTTAAATATAATATTGTCTTACAGACAATATCCACACGCAAATAAATTCCCATCATAATTATTGATACATTATTTTACAAAATGGTGAGGACTACTAAACAACTCTCTCTAGAACCTTCATTCCATACCCTTACTAAGATTTCGCTACATTCTCGCCTCCCGAGAAGAAAAATGGAACAACAAGGAAAAGGATGAGCTCAACTAGCCAAAGAAAGAAGAATACTATGACTAAGATAATATACAATAAATTATCGTTAGTCTCCAATGTGGAAAAAAATCGATAGAATACAATAGGCAACAAGTTTCAGATCAATATTCGCATAATGAAATAATAATTCATAGAAGAGTTACGTAGAGAATGAAATCTACTATAATCTATGAATTTAACGATCCATCATCAATATTTTATCCCCGTAACATCAATCAATATTCATCTCAAATCAAATATTCATCTTTGCACTCTGTGCCAAAGATATTCATCAATCGGTCATGTTCATCTCAACACTGCTCATCTTTGCACTAAAGGCCAAAGATATTCATCGATCGGTCATGTTCATTTAAACACTGCTCATCTTTGCACTACTGTGCCAAAGATATTCTTCAGAAATCATTCATCTTTGACTCTGAGCCAAAGATATTCAATAATATCATCATTTAAGACCGAGGATGATGAAAATATTTTAAAGAACGAATCCGGTGAAACAAAATGACAAGGATTAAGGATTAAGGATTTGTACTTTGTTTTATCCATGTCCAACAATACCTCAAAAATAATCATAGTGGTGTAAAATTCAAGAATGATCAAAACATGGATACAATCAAAGCTAGTATCCGAATAGATATTTTGGACGAAAAGAAGAAATTTTATTTTTCTATGAATATTGTCGATCGTGAATAGTGCCAGATATCGTGAATAAAGGCCAGATACGTGAATAAGAAACTCAGACACCAAAAGATAGAAATTCCACAAAAACACTTTCACGCTTCATTAATAAGTACTTGTGAATAAGAACTCGTGAATAAGAACTCATGAATAGTAACTCGTGAATAAGAACTCATGAATAGTAACCCCGGCATGAAAAAGTTCCAAATTTGATAAAAGTTCCAACCAATATTTCAAAGATAATGATATTGAAGAAATAATATCATTACGTGAAAAAAAATAATATCCCTTACCTCAAAGAATCAAGATTTCGGAAGGAAAGGCTCAAGTGATCTTTGAATGAAACTTGTAGATTGAACAACAACTCTCAAAGTATCTAAATACTCACAAAATACGCTCAATAATATAGAGAGAAAGAGAAAACTTTGTTTATGGAGTGATTTTCATTTTAACTTAGCCCTCTTTTTTAGGAAAATGTTAGCCCACCAAGCAGACTTGACCAACTACTACACGATGGCTTTACACGCGCTATTATTGCCACCCACCACATTTGAAATAAAATTCAGCACATTTTTCACCAACCACAAGTGGGGCCCACTCAATTCTAGAATTTTCCACCAAAATCAATTATAACCCTACTTTTCCTAATCAAACACCTCTTAAAATTCATAACAAATCATTCGTTCATTTTAACGGTTCAAAATTTGTGGACATATACTCAACTTATATATGTATAACATATCCAAAAATTACAACGATCCAGCGGTCGGATTAAATATTATAACTCACACAATAAAGTCAGTAATAACAACCGATTTGATCTTTTAATACCTCCAATCCGGCAAAATACAAATAAAACATCTCAAAGATTAATTCCTTCATTAATAACCACATAAATAAATCCATCATTTATATTCATATAAAATAAATATTTCCTTATCATATGAATTAATAATTAATTATTCACAAATAATATTACGTAATCACATTTATGATAAACCGAAATCTGCTCCTGTGAAAGAGGGGCTTTCAATAAGGATCTTTCTCATCTTGGCGCGCAATTAGGTGACCAAACCTCTCCCTAGATGTAACTTTCTAGACATTGCCAATAATGTTATCTAATAATATTATTCAAATAATATGAATTATTGATCCGATAATGGGAAATCATGCAAAAGGACAATTATCAAACAAAGAATAATATAAAATACCAACGCAAGCAATTATTGAATCAATAAAATAAAATATCGAACAAGAATTATCGTAACAATTATCGAGTAGTGCCTTTCACGTAAGGATCAATAATTCAACAATCATCATGCAATACTGCCGTATCTTTCTTTTGTGCAACCACGCCAGACATCGTATTTTAACCACCGGGTATTCCAACGGTCTTTAATCTGTAATAACTACGCCATTATTTATAACCACCCAAACTTTGTCGTTTTCTTCATCCGACGCTTATCCGTTATGGGCCCACACATGGTCGCTACTTCGTCGCATTTAATATTCCCCGACAAATGATTTAATATTCCACGACCAAACGAATATTCCCTAACAACAATGAATATTTTATAACCACTTGCTTATTTTGAAATATTTATGATTTAACCCCTAACTATCCACATTAATCAAATCAACCCTTACTATTTCAAAATAATAAATAAAGGAAATTCCTTTTTATTTAAAAAAATTTGGGGTCTTACAACCTCCCTCCTTATGAAATTTCGTCCTCGAAATCGACGTACGTACAGTGTTTGAAAAGGTGAGGATACCTCGCTTTCATTTCCGTTTCCAATTCCTGTGTCATTTCCTCTATAGCATGATTCCTCCACAAAACTTTAACTTGTGGTATGACCTTTCTTGGCGTAGGACATGCTCCTTCCTATCCAAGATCTTGACAGTACCTCCTCATACGTTAAGTCTTCTGGCTATCTCGTCGGTTTCTAACTCTATAACGTGGTTCGGGTCTTTCACATAATTACGGAAATACATGATATATGTGAAACACATTATCACACGAGACATACTTGGAGGTAACGCAAGTTCATAAGCTACATTTCCTACTCGGTCAAGAATTTGAAATGGACCGATAAATCGTGGATTGAGCTTTCCTCTCTTCCCAAATCTTGTAACTCCCTTCCACGGAGCGACTCGCAACAATACATGATCCCCCACACTAAATTCCACGTCCTTTCGATGAAGATCCGCGATAACTCTTTTGTCGATCTTGTGCTGCTTGTATATCGCTGTCGAATCATTTGGATCTTTTACGGTGAGTCATACGATCTTAACTCGGGTCCCAACAATGTTGCTTCACCCACCTCATCCCAACATATTGGAAAACGACATTTTCATCCATATAATGCTTCGAATGGAGCCACACCTATACTTGCCTGATAACTGTTGTTGTAGGAGAATTCCACCAATGGTAAATACTTATCCCAACTGCCCTTGAAGTCTAGGACACATAGTCTTAATATATCTTCAAGAGTTTGAATAGTCCTCTCTGATTGTCTGTCTGTTTGGGGATGGTATGCCGAACTAAATCGCAAATCCGTGCCCATAGCTTTTTGCAAGCTAACCCAAAATCTTGAAGTGACTCTTGGGTCACGATCCGAAACTATGGATACTGTGCATGCCATGCAACCTCACGATCTCATTTACGCATATACTAAAGAAGACGCTCAAGGAATAAGTCTCCGATTCAATAAAGAAATGAGCGATTTGGTTAATCTATCAACAATAACCCAAATAACATTGATGCCTTGAGAAACCGTAGGGAAGACCCAGTAACAAAATCCATGGTAATGTGTTCCCACTTCCATTCCAGGAATCTCAAGTGGTTGCAACGGACCCTTAGGTACTAGATGCTCCGCCTTTACACGTTGGCAAGTTAAACACATCGAGATAAACTTTGCAATCTCTCTCTTCATATTGTTCCACCAAAATGTATGTCAAGATCACGATACATTTTAGTACTTCCAGGATGGATTGCAAATGGTGTATTATGTGCCTCCATCATAATCTTGTTCTTCAAATCAGTCGTTAGAACACAAAGTCTAGAGTGGACTCAAGTATTCCTTCTTCATCAATTCTCGCCCTAATAGCTTCTTCTTGTACTTTCTTCTTCATACGCATCATTTCAAGATTCGGTGGCTCGAGTAACCTTAACTTTTTCTATTAAAGTTGGCTCTATGCGTATACTTGACATCATCGCACTCGTTCCCGCATATGATCTTCTACTCAACGCGTCAGCTACCACGTTCGCCTTTCCAGGATGGTATGGTTAGAATATGTGCCGAAATGAGTCGCCTCTTGAGCTCTTGGAAAATCTTCTCGCATTCCTCGCTCCATACGAATTTTGTATCTTTTCGAGTCAACTAAGTTAATGGAATAGCGATTCGAGAATATCCTTCAACGAATCTCCGATAATAACCAACTAAGCCTCAGAAAGCTACGTATTTCGATTATCGACTTAGGTTGCTCTCAACCGTGACTCATATCCCAATCTTGGATAAGACGTCACAATGACACCTATCGCTTTACTATCGCATACGAATACGACGCCCCTCACAGAGAGTGCCGCTTAGGTGAATTCCACAAAGGAAGTCACAAGATAAAGGCTCAGTACCAAATTTATAGTTGAATTTTTAACTCGAAGTTCAATAGAGCCATTCGATATGAGATTTTAGAAATGAGTTTTGACTTGGGTTCAAAGTCGATACAAAATTTAATATCGGGCTTTGGGAGTAAGCCAAGAAATTCTTTCGTAAAATACGTCGGGAAAATCAATAACAACAAGAATATTATTCAAATCGACGTGTCTTTATTCAAATCCATAACATGGACTAAGAAAACTTGACATCCGTAATAAACTAATCGACTTCATGGCTTGATATGAAAATGTTTGATTACAATGGTTTGATTGCTTAAATTGAATAAAAAGTTGCTTAGGAATATGAAAACTAACAACCTTACGAAAATAATCAATTTTGGCGATGATGAGTAGTTAACCTTAAAATCACATCAAAAACAAATATCTCTATAGAAATAAGGTTAACGAGTAATGTGGATGATAGTGCCAACCTGAATCAAGCAAGATTTTTAAACAACGGATGTAATGAAAGTTTCTCCTAATGGAGTCTCCATAAATAAGTCAAAGTCTAATTCCTCCGTAGTCAAGTTCAAACGTTGGCGCATAAACAAGAGAGATAAAGAATGGGTAGAATCCCAGATTCTAGTAAGGTATAAACTTCGCAAGAATTTATAATTAACTAACCCGTGCTAACGTGCGGGTTCTCGCATTTTGATTTTCTGGCCACGACAAACGCTTCTTCCAGAACCGTTGACTTTGACTTTTCTCGACATCCTTTTGAGTCACCATTCATTGGACTGGGTTTCGATATCGTATAATCTCGAAAGCGATATGTCCTTCTTTTCCACAATTATAGCATACCTTAAACCTGTTGGGACAGCTTTGGTGATATGTCCTCTTCCCATTTATAATAATATATAGGTGGTGGTCGTTCTCCTCCTTAGAAACCGATATACCAAGACCGCTGCCTTCTTATATATGGTCATTGTTAAATCTCCTCTTTTTAAAATCTCCTCCCGACTCGCTTCTTCTATTTTCATGACCACGATTACCACCGAGTGGTTTCCGCCTTTGTCCAGTATTCTTCTTTCTCCGCCGTTATCGTTATTCGATGATGATCTTTATCTTGAGATGATCTCGGTTATGGTCCTCGGTTGAACGTATTTCGTTATCTCGCTTTCTAACAATCGAGCCACCGCTGACAACATCCGAATAGAGAGAAAATTTATGAGAAATGAGATATCGACGTATGCCGGGTTTCAAACCTCTAAGAAACATCCGCGTCATACGTTCCTCATTCTCCACCAAATGAGGTCTGAACACGGATAACTCCGCAGTACTTGCCGCCTCGTCTTTGGGACACCGTCATGTTGTTCGCTCTTCCAAATCTAATAAACCCCACTTCCTTCATACGAGCGAACACTTTCGTGAAAGTATTTGTCATTAAATAGTTTCAAACGCTCCCACGACATCTTTGAGAAATTGTTTGGATGGTACGCTTCACAGACTCCCACCAATGAGTCCGCCGCCACGGAACATAAAAGTAGCGAATGGAACCTTCGTTCCTCAAGTGCATCCCAAGACATCGAATATCTTGGTAATTTGCTTGACCCATGTTTCAACCATGATCGGATCTCGCTTTCCCTTAAATTCTGGTGGTCCCAACTCTTTGAACCGCTTGATTTGTGACAACCCGTGAATTGCTATCATTTCCTCCTGTATTTTGAACACGAAGTCTCCCTCGTCGATTTTGCATGAGCTAAAAAGCTTCTAAACATCCCTCGTTCCTCATCTCGCTTCGTTGGTGTTGTTCACGGGAGAACATTGCCAACTGTCTGACGTTCTCCTCGTTGGTGAGTCTGAGGCATCTCCACGGCCTCATTTACTCCATCGTTAATATTCTCGTCGACATTCTCAAAACATCATCATAAAATAAGGGTTAATTAAGGAAATCAATATATCACATAATATCCCTATATCTCGACCTAACTAACAAATAAGCTTAGGTAGGACACACTAGCGAAGGATTTACTCGCCTCTCCTCCTAGTTCTATTCCCGATCTCCGCCAGAGATCATATCCCTAAGCTCGATACCAACCGTGACGCCCCAAAATAAGTCCATTCCATCCAACCCATTTCGAGTCGCCAAATACATGGTGCAAGAAGCAAACTACAACTTCAATAATACAAATGTCGTGTAAAAATACGACAATATATATGTGAGTTTAAATATAATATTGTCTTCTGAGACAATATCCACACGCAAATAAATCTCCATCATAATTATTGATACATTATTTTACAAAATGGTGAGGACTACTAAACAACTCTCTCAGAACCTTCATTCCATACCCGACTAAGACTTTCGCTACATTCTCGCCTCCCGAGAAGAAAAATGGAACAACAAGGAAAAGGATGAGCTCAACTAGCCCAAAGAAGAATACTATGACTAAGATAATATACAACAAATTATCGTTAGTCTCCAACAGGAAAATACGATAGAATCTGATGAACAACAAGTTTCAGATCAATATTCGCAGTGAAATAATAATTCATAGAAGAGTTACGTAGAGAATGAAATCTACTATAATCTATGAATTTAACGATCCATCATCAATATTTTATCCCCTGTAACATCAATCAATATTCATCTCAAATCAAATATTCATCTTTCGACTACGGTGCCAAAGATATTCATCAATCATCATGTTCATCTCAACACTGTTCATCTTTGCACTAAAGGCCAAAGATATTCATCGATCCAATATGTTCATTTAATCAATTGTTCATCTTTGCACTACAGCCAAAGATATTCTTCAAAATCATTCATCTTTTCTACATGTGCCAAAGATATTCAATAATATCATCATTTAAGACCGAGGATGATGAAAATATTTTAAAGAACGAATCTAGTGAAACAAAATGACAAGGATTAAGGATTAAGGATTCGTACTTTTGTTTTATCCATGTCCAACAATACCTCAAAAATAATCATAGTGGTGTAAAATTCAAGAATGATCAAAACATGGATACAATCAAAGCTAGTATCCGAATAGATATTTTAGACTAAAAGAAGAAATTTTATTTTTCTAATTGAATAGTCAGATATCGTGAATAAGGTCGATATCGTGAATAGTAACTCAGACACCAAAAGATAGAAATTCCACAAAAAACACTTTCACGCTTCATGAATAGTACTTGTGAATAAGAATCGTGAATAGTAACTCATGAATAAGAACTCGTGAATAGTAACTCATGAATAGTAACTCGTGAATAAGAACTCATGAATAGTAACCCGATATGAAAAAGTTCCAAATTTGATAAAAGTTCCAACGATATTTCAAAGATAATGATATCAAGAAATAATATCATTACGTGAAAAAAATAATATCCCTTACCTCAAAGAATCAAGATTCGGAAGGAAAGGCCTCAAGTGATCTTTGAATGAAACTTGTACTTGAACAACAACTCTCAAAGTATCTAAATACTCACAAAATACGCTCAATAATATAGAGAGAAAAGAGAAAACTTTGTTTATGGTGTGATTTTCAATTCTAACTTAGCCCTCTATTTATAGGAAAATGTTTAGCTCCGCCAAGCGGACTTGACTGCCACTGATGGCTTTTACTCGCTACTATTGCCACCCACCACATTTGAAATAAAATGCAGCACATTTTTCACCAACCACAAGTGGGGCCCACTCAATTCTAGAATTTTCCACCAAAATCAATTATAACCCTACTTTCCTAATCAAACACCTCTTAAAATTCATAACAAATCATTCGTTCATTTTTAACGGTTCAAAATTTGTGGAAATATACTCAACTTATATATGTATAACATATCCAAAAATTACAACGATCAGCGGTCGGATTAAATATTATAACTCACACAATAAAGTCAGTAATAACAACCGATTTGATCTTTTAATACCTCCAACTGATAAAATACAAATAAAACATCTCAAAGATTAATTCCTTCATTAATAACCACATAAATAAATCCATCATTTATATTCATATAAAATAAATATTTCCTTATCATATGAATTAATAATTAATTATTCACAAATAATATTACGTAATCACATTTATGACAACCAAGTGTTCCTCAGGAAAGAGGGCTTTCCAATAAGGATCTTTCCTTCTTATGGGCGCGCAATTAGGTGACCAAACCTCTCCTTAGACGTAACTTTCTAGACATTGCCAATAATGTTATCTAATAATATTATTCAAATAATATGAATTATTAATCGATAATGGGAAATATTGTCTAAAGGACAATTATGAAACAAAGAATATATATAAAATACCAACGCAACAATTATTGAATCAATAAAATAAAATATTGAATAAAGAATTATCGTAACAATTATTGAAAGTGCCTTCTTACGTAAGGATCAATAATTCAACAATATTGCAATACCGCTGGCATCTTCGCAACCAATGCAGACATCGTATTTTAACCACCGGGTATTCCAAATCTTTAATTCAGTAATAACTACGCCATTATTTATAACCACCCAAACTTTGCTGCGTTTTCTTCATCCAAGCGGTTATCCGTTATGGGCCCCACATGGTCGCTGGCTGGTCGCATTTAATATTCCCGACAAGCACGAATATTCCACGACCAAACGAATATTCTCACAACAATGAATATTTTATAACCACTTGCTTATTTTGAAATATTTGCGTATTTAACCCCTAACTATCCACATTAATCAAATCAACCCTTACTATTTCAAAATAATAAATAAAGAAAATTCCTTTTTATTTAAAAAAATTTCGGGGTCTTACAGTTAATATAATAATGACGATGGTAAGCTCAATTATATTCCTATTAAAATTTATAAATCACTCTGGACAACTTGGCTTTTTTATCTGGTTGACGTATGATACGGTTTTGGTTTTATGCATGTGGTTTTTGCCAATAACCAAACTCAAACCGTAAATTTAATTTTTCAATCCACTTAAATTGTCACATACGTCAAAACCGTTAGTGCAATTTGTGTGGTTTCGGAGTCAGTTTGGTACCTTGTTCAGCTCCTACTCCTTTCTTACTTTTTTATTTCACGTTTTAAGAGAAAATATAAATATTAAAAAAATATAATCAATAATTTATTTGATTAATAAAAATATATATACAATCTCAATATTACTTTTCAAAATTAATTAATAAAAATATAAGATAACAATATTTAATGTAGAGATAATATGATAAACTAAATCATTAATATTTTATTGAATTTTACAAATGACAAATAAAATAATTACTTTTATTTTCTAAAAATACAAATAAAAAAGAACGGAGTGAGTAGTATCATTTTTGTTCATTTTAATGTAAAACTTATTTTTTTTAATAATTTCCGTTTGATACTAAATATTTACTAATAAAACTATGGTTTGAAAGGGTTGACAAAAAATATAAGAAAATAATATTTTATAACAAAAATAATATTTTCATAAAAAAATTACCGATATAAATTTCATGGCGATAATTTTGACCATCATTATACATCAATAATGATTTTTTTGTGTAAAAATATTAAAAATTATTGTGAAAATATTAATTTTCAAATATAATCGTTTGGAGAAGAAGAGAAAATATTTTACCAATGATGGAAAAGGATTGATAATATTTTACCCACCGGGATTAGTTAGTCGTATAAAATTACACCAATCAACATATGTCACATCAGCCCAATAGTTCACAGCTTTTTAATTAAGAATAATGATGGAGACACAAACTATTCTATAAATATTTTATAAACTGCTGATGTGACATATTTCACATCAACATATTGTGTTGGGCGGAAGACTACATTGAAACAATTTGTTGATCAATATGCTGAGATAGACTATATGCCACATTAGCAGTTTGTAAAATATTTATAAAATAATTTATGTCTGTAGTATTACTCTTTAATTAATGTGTAAGCAGTTACTTATCGTAGGGTAGTTACTTATCGTAGGGCAGTTACTACGTCGTGGCTAACTTTTTGTAGGATCCGATTATTATAAATTTAATTTCATAGTAAATTGGTCAATTGATTAATACAGTGTTAACACGTAAAGAAAGAGATCACCTCTTACCTGCGTGTCAATACTATATTGGTCAATTGATCAAATTAACTTCATACTAACCGCTCCTCTTTTTATATATTAAGATAAAAATGGTGAAGTTGACAACAACTTTATTGTAATTAATTTATATAATTTTTTATTGTATAAGTTAGAGTATATATAGAAAATGTTATATTAAATAATACAATAACAAGTTATATAATTTATTAATATAATATTTTTTATAATTAATAAAATTAAAATTATATAATTTATTAAGAGAAAATTAGAAAATTAATATTTTCACAAATAAATTTGATAATTCTACAAATTCCTCTTCACATAATTAGTAAATGGGATCCGAAATATCAATTCCTAAAATTAATGTTATTTCATCCTAACAATATCCTATGTTGCAAAATGCAACTCTTTTAAATAATACTCGGTATTAATCAGATAATTTATTCAATTTAATTTAAAATGTTATTGAAATTGTACAATTATTATACTCATCAATGTTTTGGTCAAGTAAGTTAAGACGCTTTTTATTTAATTATCTAGTATTTCTCCTTTTTCATTGGACTTCAGTACTCTATATCTTTAGTGTCTATAGTTTGATTTATGTTTATTTTGTTGCATCATAAACACAACAATACAACATTAGCTACAGAGTGAAAGGGTTTGAGAGAATACTTGGTTACGATGTAATGGAGCAAATTTCCTGTCCATGAACAATTCAAACTTCACTCTCTATTATAAATGAGAAATTAATATTTTTAAATGTGTTTCTCACCTTTATGTGAGAGATAACCGTGCAAAAAATATTAAAAACCCACGTAAAAATATTAGTTATATTATCTATGTTATTAGGGGAGATAAAAAAAAATTACTATATATTGAAACTGTGCAACATTTTAATATTTCTCAAAAAAAAAAAAAAAAAAATTTACCTTCTCACTTTTTATTAACTCTTAATTTTTACACTATATTTTTAACTGTACATACATACATAGGATACAAAGTGATAGTATATACTTGGAAAACTAGTGTTAGAAAAATAATATATATTGCGAATGTTTATGTCAACTTCTTGATTGTGAGTAGTTATATGAGTACGTATTAGTGATATTTTTTTTTTGAAAAGATGTGTAATAAGTGAGTCTCTCTTATAATTCTATCTAATTCTATGTATTTATACATTTTACAACGAGTGTTGATATGTATTGTGATAAATTTATGTTAAGTTACAATTACGAAATTTATTAATATATAAGATTGTTAGAAATTATATAAATGTCCCATTTTTACACATTTTTCCAAAATAGTTAACACTAAATTAGCAAATAATAAATAAAATAATTACTACTAATACTAATTCACGTAACTGATAATCAAACAATCAACATAAACATTTAAAATATATATTATTTTTTTTTATAATTATACTTTAACATAAATTTATCGCAATACATATTATTACTCCCACTCTTATTAACTTGCACTAACAGGACAGGTGTATCTATTTGAAATTGGAACTTCATATTTCTATTTGACCCCATCTGTGTCTTGACCTTTAGTAGTACAGCCGCTACGGATTTTGGTCATTCGGGCCAGCCTATTAAACAAACATATCAGTTACTCCCTCCGTCCAATTATGGGCTATTGGGCTATTTTCCATTTGGGCTATCAGCTCTTGTACATAGAATATTTGTCTTGACAAAAGACTTTCATAGGAATTAGGAAGGCAGAACACATAAAAGAGGAAAAGTGGCTGTTACGTGGCAAATACCGATTGGTCCGAACGCGTTTGAGGTTCGTCTATTGGCTCGTTTTAACAAAGAACACGTTGCAAGGAGAAGTCAAGTCGTCCATTTAGTATGTAATTCGAATTTTGTGTGTGAGAAATAGAAAAAATTGCAGGTTACAAACTCAACAACAGTTGATTTCTCAGTCAGTTTGAAATATAGAGAGAGAATTAGTGCAAGAAATAGGGCAAATCCCAAATTGTTATTGCTATAGGGGAATTAATTGATCGTATTGCAAACCCTAGGTTCTCAGCGGGAGATCTTATTAAATCTCTATCCTGAAGATTTGATCTCTGTGCCAAATTTCAATGGCGCAACGAAGATCAAAACTATTCTACTTATTATGCCTTTTATCATACGCTCTCACCGCCATTGCTGCGTAAGTTTAGATTATCTTCTCATTATCAATTTATTGTTCCGTGTATACATTTATCCGAGAAATTTAACAATTACTTGCAGGAAGGGTTACTATGATATTCTTCAAGTCTCGAAGGGGGCTTCAGACGACCAGATTAAGCGAGCCTACAGGAAACTCGCATTGAAGTATCATCCTGATAAGAACCAAGGAAATGAGGAGGCTAACAAGAAATTCGCCGAGATTAATAATGGTAAATTAATGCTCAAATTTTGATATTTGATTTTTTCATATATTGTCTCGTAATTGAGTTGATTCCTTTTTACGTGAGGAATTTGATTTGTGTGATAAATAATCAGCTTATGAAGTGTTATCCGATGGTGAGAAGAGGGGAATATATGATAGGTATGGGGAAGATGGGCTTAAACAACATGCCGCCAGTGGTGGTAGAGGTGGGGGAATGAACATGCAAGACATATTTAACCAGTAAGTTGGTAGTTATTCCTACAGTTGGTTAATTATTATTTTTCATTTTTAATACTGCGTGTTTGAGCTATTACTTTGATGCCGTGTTACCTTGATATTTGCCAAATTATTGATCACAATGTATATAATTAAGTAAAATTAAATATTGTTTAGTGTTCAAAAAAATAAAATAAAAATTGTTTAGTGTAGCAAGCTTGCAAATTTTTGAATGTTAGCAGTTTCTGTTTAGTATGCAAGTTTTAGTATTCCTTTTCGAATTCTGATGTTGGAGTTTAGATGCACAGTTTAAAAATACCGAAGCTTTTGATTTGAACCTGAATTACCTCTTTATTAAGTTTCCATACTAAAGTTGGTCTGGTTTATAAACCATTTCTACATTTGGGAGAGTGCTAAAATGGCTTCTATATTATTTTTAATCTCTTGAAATCCCAACTCTGAGGTCCATATATATATATATATATATATATATATATATATATATATATATATATATATATATATTTTGACAGTGTAAAGTATGACTTCTAATTCTCACATCCTTATATTTTTGGACATCCCAATACGGAAAGTATGAAATCCAGAGTGGGACTTATCAAACAAAATAAAATAATATTAATAGTAATAATTTTCTAAACTGGAATGGAGGGAGTACTTGATTTGTATCTCAATGCTTAGTTCACCGTTAAAGTTGATTTATAGTGATTTGGAAATTTGATAACTTTAACTAGAGTTTTAAATAGCTATTTGTAAAGGAAATTGGATAGATAGATTCTTTGACATAGCGGATGCTTTACTGTACTTTGGTAGAGTATATGGAGACTTGGAGAGCAATGTTAAGATATTTGGATATAGATTTATGTCTATCATCTCTTGGTAGATAGAGTTTGCTTTCTTGCTTCTTTTTAGGCTTTTGTGTGGGGGCTTTTAGAGGGTTGTAATGTCAAATTTTGAACTTGTTTTTCACTCTTTCGTTTGCCTTTCTCCTATTAGAGGAGCCTAATGTCGTGCTTATATTTCTCTAAAATGTGAAAGAAAGAGTAAAGTTTGAGAAGTGCTGAAATATAGTTGTACCATGCAATATAGTGTGTCCAATGTTTACCACATCATACGGTAATAGTGTGTCTAATGTCAAAAGATTTGATGTTGGGTTGCAAAAACTAAATAGATAATTTCTCTCCAATTAGATATTAGAAAGCAAAAGCAGATGTTTGACATATATTTAGGTGGTGTTTGTTTACCTCTTAACAACTCCACATTTGATTCGGTAAAATGGTAAAATTATTTGGTAAAATTTTGTTTGCCTCTTATTGTCTCTTAATCTGTAAAAGCAAGATATAAATCTAAATTAATAAGAACTGTCTTTTAATGAAAAATTTAAATCTATGGAATCTCTATAAATATTGTACTTCCTCCATTCCAAATTTTAAGATCATTATTGATTTTTAAAAAGTCAATTTGAGATATTTTTAAATTTAAAATTAATATTTTTAAATTTAAAAGTCATTCAGATGTTTTATACTTTTTAGTTACCAAACAACTTTTAAAGTTTAGATGCTATTTCACTCAGATAATCTAATTTATTAAGATATATATTAACCATTCAGATATTAATTACTCAGTTTTATCAAACACAACCTTAGACTATCTTGTCAATCGTCATTGGATTGACAACTATGTATGTTAAGAGCAGTCATTTTGTGAAAATAACTTGGTGTACATTCTTTCTATTGACTTGTCAATATTGTGTCTATCGGGCTTATGAATTTGGTGGTCCACTTATTCTTTGGTAATTGTCTCATAAACCTACAATAGAAAACTATTTTGTATTTGTTTATTTAGGAAATAAATTGGGCCATTAACTTTATTCGACTTTGTTCCATTATTGTTGATCTCTCCTGAAATCCATTAGTACCCGTGTCTATACAGTACGAGACAGATGTTTTAATAGTAAGGTTGTCATGTCGTGTCCTTTTGAGGATCCTTTAGGGGATGCTGTGTCCATGTGACATAGTTATTGATAAGCTTAAATTTCTTTTAGGTTCTTTGGTGGAGGAGGTCCTGCAGAAGAAGAAGAGAAAATTGTAAAAGGTGATGATGTAATTGTTGAATTGGAAGCAACTCTTGAGGATTTGTACATGGGAGGGTCAATGAAGGTAACAATGTGCTTATGATGCAAGTTTATTGCATTATTTTCTTCCGAAAAAAGTATTTAAACTTATTATATGCTTTCGATTTGCATTATTAACGCCTTCAACGAGTAAAAGATGGTACTAATTATCTACTTACCTATAAATTTGTTTTAAACTGATGCATGTCGATTTTCAGATTACTTCAATGACCTCTGAATTTAAGATTATTAGGGGAATCGAAGCTGGACAACTCTAGTTCATCTCTTTCTTTGTTAGACACTATTGAGCATATACGTAAAAGCATCCTTTGACAGACCTGTGCTTACATAGATTTCCTGAGTCCTGACTCAGTCACTCTAAACTTTAAAGTGGCATTGACGTACAATTATATGGCACTCTGAAATTGGCTAAATCTTTCAACAATTCTTTGTTTATTGCTATATTAAATCGAGTGAGAATTTCGTGTTGAATTTGCTTGAAGTTTAGTTGGAAAGCAGATAGGGTGCTTAATTTCCTTGTGCTCTGTTGTTTTCATTTCTTTAATCTCTTATGGCCTGTTAGTTGCTTCATTATGATGGACTTATGGAATACTACAGGTTTGGAGGGAAAAAAACATTTTAAAGCCGGCTCCCGGTAAGCGGCCCTGTAACTGTCGAAATGAGGTCTATCACAAGCAAATCGGTCCAGGGATGTTCCAGCAGATGACAGAGCAGGTATATTATATATGTTGATCATCTTGCTATTACTACCTTTGAGGAGGCTTCATTTTACAATTTTTATGAGTGGAGACTGCTCTTGTTCTTGTTCTAATTTAGTTCCATTAATATTATCTTGCCTCGACAACTGTACCATTGATGTTGTTATAAGCTTCCTACTCTGACATATTTTGAATTTCAGGTCTGCGAGAAGTGCCCAAATGTAAAATATGTAAGGGAGGGGTATGAAATCACTGTGGATATCGAGAAAGGAATGCAAGATGGAGAAGTAAGCCTTTTCATTTTCCTGTCCCTTCTCTTCCTTATTTAATTATGAATATACTCAATATACTAAAGAATAAAGAACCTCATTGCATAGTTCCTGCATCACCCCTTTGTATCTAATTATACTAGAATGAAGTTTTAGTGTTATATTCTGCATGTTTGTGAATTAATAATGAGTTGACAGACCTGTCTCGATGATGCTTTTCACTTAAGAAATGAAACAGCAGGTAGCTTGCTAAGCCATTAAACAGATTGTCGATATTGTGTTTGTTGCAAATTTCGTTCTCTGTTTCCGTACAGCACCTTTTGCTGAAAGCACAATAGAAACTGTTTTACTGTACCTTCATCCCCAAAGTCCATTTCTATCATCGTATCCTAGTTCAGAATACAAAATATAAACTCGAAATGATTCATGTTCCTGGTAACATTGATTGTAATCTGAAGGGAACGAATGAATAATCTTTTTTGTGTTCTTCTCTTTACTTTCCTTCAATAGATTGTAAAATGCCCCGTACTGCTTTTGTTACAGGAGGTGGTATTCTATGAAGATGGCGAGCCTATCATAGATGGTGAAACTGGAGACCTGAGGGTTAGATATTTTTCCTTGGCTTTGTGGTGGATGTATTCTGGTTACAATCTTTACTGATATGAATACCATTCTTTTTGGCAGTTCCGTATTCGTACAGCACCTCATGATCTCTTCAGAAGGGAAGGAAATGACCTGCACACAACTGTTACTCTAACTCTGGTAATTATTTAAATGATTTTGCTCTCTGGTACATTATTTTGTACCAACTCTGGCCTGGAATGGATGTCTTCATTTTTTGGGGTTTTTTAGATGCGGATTTGAAGACATGTTGAAAGCATATTTATACACTATAGACTGTTTATATAGTTTTTAGTTTTAATTTGTTTGGGTATTATATGTTCAACTATATTAAAAACAATTGAAAAGTATACTATAGATTAAATCACGAATTGAACCCTATAGTTTAGGCCCAAATACGAGTACAGATGCAAATGGTAGCTCCTAACAGGGCATCACTTGGTGGCTGTTAGCTTCAGGCTAAGCTGCACCTGGGACTTCTATTGTGGGCAATATGTTCCTACTGCTGAGCTGCAGAATACTGTTGCTCCTGTAGTTGAACTCATAGTTGAACTACAGGATAATCTTCTTTTAAGTTACTTTGGTTGGTTGATGCCAATGGCCTTGACAGAGGATCAAGAGTGATATGTGGTAAATAATCAATTAACTGGGCTTTTTAGGGTAATCGGCTTTAGAAACCAGTTCTTTTTGGTTTTTGCGTAAGGGAAGGGATAATCTCAGAAAGGGAATTGAATGTATTGTTTTCCTTCCACTCCACTGTAATTTTGACGTGCTCTTGCTTGATAACGATTCAATTGCTATATTTCATAGTTTCATGTTTTTTTGATATAAACTCCACTATTTCCTTCTTTTTCTTCTTCTCTTATTTTTATATTTTATATTATCAATTTTATATTCTTTAGATAGTATGCAAATGTGATTGTTGACCTCAATGTTATCCTTCTGGGCCTTGGGTTTCCTACTGGTTACTGTTAAGATTATCAATGGGGTTGTAGATATTATGATTGTACAAATATTGCATGTTTGCTTCTACCTTTTCTTCTTTTTGTTTTTGTCCTTTTTTGGTGTGGTTATCAGCAAAATTCGGAAATTGGTTCTCTTGTTGAGTTGTTTTCTCCAACTTTTGTACCTTTCTCATCATAATTTATTTATTGTTGTTTAGGTTCAAGCCCTTGTCGGTTTTGAAAAGACCATTAAACACCTAGACGATCATCTTGTTGACATTAGCTCAAAGGTGAGTGTCAAGTACAACCGATTACTATTTAGGACATTGGCTGAATTTAAATTTTCTTTTCTATTTCGGTCTTCTTTCAAAAAAATGAGACTCTGAACTAACTATTTTTTTACGGCACAGGGAATTACAAAGCCCAAGGAAGTGAGGAAGTTCAAAGGGGAAGGGATGCCATTACATTTGAGCAACAAGAAGGGTGATTTATACGTCACATTTGAGGTTCTTTTCCCCAGCTCACTAACGGAGGAGCAGAAGACAAAAATGAAGGCAGTTCTTGGTTAGGTATAGAAATATATGTTTCCATTGGGTCCAAATGTGTTCCCAATTGTAACATTTTCCTTATAGAAGATTGCCACTCCGAGATTCTTTTCTTCTTTTTTGCATATGAAAGATTTATCCGCTGTAATCCTTTCAAGCTCATCCTTAGGACATTTTTCAGATAGTTCTTCTCTTTTTTTGTTTGAGGTATAGTTTTTTCCTCGTCGTGGAATTCTAATGGGAGTGGAATTGAACTTATGACAATGCTGAAATGAAGTTACAATTTGTAGCCCATCAAAAGAATGCATCTTATACAGAATATAAAAACCACATTTTCTTTTCTATATTTTAATAAACACCCAAACAATTAAAAGAACTTGTAAATGTTAGGTTATTTTCTGTCCTAATTAATTACTTGTGGGTTTTTATTAATTTGCTGAGAGGTCGCAATTTTTATCACGATATCGATTCATAAACAAATTGAGTATGTTATAAATATTATTTTAAATAACACGAATAAGATTCATAAATGAGTTTGTGTTGTCCACAAATTTTAACACAAGACAAATTAACCTAATACAACACTATTATTGATATACCTAGTTTAGCTAGCAGTCATGTTTGGAGTTCCATAATGATTTGGATAGGTAAAGGTCAGCACACCAAAAAGGAAAAGTAGAATTAAAAAATGCTCAGCTTTGATGAACACGTGGCAATATACAACCAACGGCGTGTAGCATTAGGTTCAGGTGGACAGACAGGAGAGTATGGTTAAACGTGGAACGCAGATGTGGAAAGATGGGCAAAGTCTTTTTACACTCGCGTCACGAATTCTTTTTTTTAGTTCATCTGTGACTGTACTCTTTCTTAGTGACGTGCCAATTGCCATTCTCATAAATATCCCTAGAAACTCAAGCGGAACACTCTACTAAGAATTGTGGGACCCAAACCCACCTCCCACGCGCTTTCCTTTTTCCTTCCTTCCGTAACTAAAAACCTGCATTAGAGTCGAATTGTATTTTAAATATGTGTAATTTTTAGTGTGAATACAGTATGTTTATTAGTAAATAAGTTGAGCTCGAGTTGAATCTAATCAAATATTTTATTATTTAAATTCGTCTCATTATATAATAAAAAAAAATATTTAAGCTCAACTCATTTTATGAACCCTAATCGAGTTCAAGTTAATTTGAGATTAGTTAAATTCATTTATAGCTCTACTCTTGAGTAATTAGCACAACATAGTAGTACATATTAAGAAATTTAATATTTAAAGCGGAAGAACCGTTTGGTGTAAATAATTTTCTTTTGAAGTTTTTGACTTTTTTAATAATACCTTTGACTTTTAATATAATTCTTATTTTGTTATTTTTATTTAATAGGAGTACTATTTTTTTTTATTCACGCACACAACCACAGGATGCTAGTTGACAGTTGTATATAAAGCATCATCCATACCGTTAAACGACCCCGTGAGTTACATCCTTTTCCTAATATATTATTGCCTTTTGTTCCATTAAATAAGGGATTTGAATTTTGTAGTTGGGGAAAATTAAATTCGTTAATCAGAAAAAAAGAAAAACAGATAGACGACGAGCATGGAAGGTTGGTGACCAGTTTGGTGAAAAACGCAGACGAAACCTTTTTGGTTTAATTTAATTTCCCTCCCTTAAAAAATATTGAATCATTAGTCCCAAACTGTATATATATTTGTGTATAATTTGATAATCACATAAAGAAGAAGAATAATCAGAGGGAAAATGGATGGGCTCTGCTTGAAGGCAGGGCTAATGACTTCGCCGATCACCGTCGCCGACGTCCGTACGTATCCCTCCAACATCACCGCCGCGGTGGGGAGGCCGTCGGCGAATGCGATCTCGGGGGAGAAACCGTCGGCGTCGCCGTGGGGGTTTTCTATTAAGTATCCCCTCAGATCTCTCTGGCCTGGTCGTCGGAACAGGTTCGACGCTATTGCTGTGGACGACGCCGTTTCGGTTGATGGGAGGGAGGAGAAAAAATTGGGCCTTGAAGGTGGTGAGCATGGGATTGGGCAAAATGGGAATTGGGTGTTGAAGATTCTTCAATTAAGATCTCTGAGGAAGGAGGAAGATAGAAATAAAAGTGGGGGTGATGAAATAGAAGAGGAGAGAGAAAATGATGATGAAGATCATAGAAGTTGTCAATGTTGTGATGAAGAGGAGTGTGATGTTTGTAATGAAAGTGATGATGATGAAAAAATTGAATTTGACAAGGATTCGTTTTCGAAGCTGCTTAGAAGGGTTACATTGGCGGAAGCTAGGCTCTATGCCCAAATGTCTTACTTGGGAAACTTGGCCTATTCCATTCCCCAAATCAAGGTAAAGTTTTAATTTGTCTTGTTGGTTTAATTTATACATAATTATGGAAATGACTCCATTTTTCATTAAGATGAATTGATTGATGAATCTTTTGAAGTTTGGTTTCAAAGTTGTCCATGGTCTGCCAGTTTTGTTTTTGTTCTAGATTTCGCTAGTCAAATTCGATTTTTGGCTGAAATTTGGAATCTTAGTAGTTGGCAATGTAGATTGGATGATTTGCCCATTATTTAATTTTGTGGATTTCCATTTCTTTATCTTATTAGTTATGAGAAAGCCTTTTTGTGAAATCAGATAATATATTGATTGATTTCATGCATAAATAACTCTGGGGGATATGAGGGTTGCCATTTGGAATAAATTATAGATGCTGAGTTGCTTTGCGGACCATGATTGTTGCCTAATTCTATACCTCATTAGAGAAGCTCCCCTAAATTTGATCTGAACAGGTCAATTTTATCCTCCCATGAGCATCATTAGAAAGTGAATATATGAATGTGATTTAGTTTCATTGTTTTGGTGGTGCAGCCAGGCAATCTCCTGAAATATCATGGACTTCACTTTGTGACTTCATCATTGGACAAGAAAGAACAGTCTTTGAAGGCTGAAAAAGAGAAGGTTTCAGCTGAGGCTCAAGAGAAAGACAAGGTTTCATCTGAGGTTCAAGAAAAAGAGAAGGAATCAGCTGAGGTTCCAGAGAATAAAGAGGCTCCAGCCGAGGTTCTAGAGGAAAAAGAGGCTTCAGCTAAGGTTCAAGAAACAGAAGGAAACCCAAAGGACAAAGTGGAATCCAATGAAGAGAATACTGATGAGAATCGAATAAGTGCGTACACTGCTTATAGAATTGCTGCATCTGCTGCTTCTTATCTGCATTCTCGTACAACTAGTCTACTTCCCGTCAAATCCTCTATAGCCAAAGTAAGTGAAGACCTGCCCAAAGGAGGTAGAGTCAATGTTGATATGCTGAACAATGTTGATATGATGAACGGAGACATGGCGTCTTTTATTGCAACCACAGATTCAGTGACATCAGTTGTTGCTGCAAAGGAGGAAGTGAAGCAGGCTGTTGCTGATGATCTGAACTCGACAAGTTCATCGCCTTGTGAGTGGTTCATATGCGACGATGATCAAACTGCCACAAGATTCTTTGCAATTCAGGTAGGGCCGAAGAGTTTTTTGATTCATTTAATATTTACATACTTTGGACGAGATGAGGTAAAATGGCAGTGGTTTATGATTAGTGAGGAATTTTGATGAATAAATTAGCCTTGCAATTCAATATGAATATGTGATATCATACAAGTTATACACTTATATATATACAAGTTGGTAGTTGTTGAATTACTTATTTGATTGCTAAATATAATTTATTGGTAGGGGTCTGAGTCGCTGGCATCATGGCAAGCCAATCTACTGTTTGAGCCCATCCAGTTTGAGGTAGTACATGAAATTCTTTTTAGCTACCTTCTTGGTTTTTCAGCTTAGAGTAGCTCTTTAAATGTTAATGATTGCTTCAGAAACTCAGAATGATGTGTTACATTTTCCGTTCTTTTGTCTAGGGACTGGATGTACTTGTTCACAGAGGCATATATGAGGCTGCAAAGGGAATTTATGCACAAATGTTGCCTGAAGTCCGTGACCATGTAAAATCTCGTGGTGATCATGCCCTCTTTCGTTTTACTGGGCACTCTCTTGGAGGAAGTTTGTCACTGCTGGTGAATCTTATGTTGCTGATCAGGGGCGAAGTCCCGCCTTCTTCGTTACTTCCAGTGATCACTTTTGGGGCACCATCAATTATGTGTGGAGGAGATCGTTTGCTTCGTAAGCTTGGATTGCCTAGGAGTCATGTCCAGTCTATCGCAATGCATCGAGACATCGTACCCCGAGCCTTTTCTTGTAATTATCCCAATCATGTGGCAGAGCTTCTTAAGGCAGTAAATGGGAACTTTAGGAACCACCCATGTCTTGAAAATCAAGTAATGCTTAATTACTTAAGAACTATAAACTAAATTTTTATTTGTGTTTTCACAGGAATTTACTGCCCAAATTTACCTACGTGTGATCTTATGTAACAGGGGTTGTTGTATACTCCAACAGGGGAGTTTCTAATCCTACAGCCAGACGAGAAATATTCTCCACACCATGAGCTCCTTCCTTCAGGCAGTGGTTTATATCTATTAACTTGTCCAATTTCGGATGCTAGAGAGGCAGAGAAGCAGATCCGAGCTGCACAATCTGTATTTCTAAACTCACCGCACCCACTTGAGATCTTGAGTGAACGCTCTTCTTATGGTTCTGAAGGAGCCATTCTACGAGATCATGACATGACCTCGTACTTGAGATCTGTACGAAATGTTATCCGCCAAGAGCTCAACCGAGTGAGGAAAGCCAGGAGAGAACACCGACGAAAGGTTTGGTGGCCCCTTGTTGCACCATGTGGTGCTAATGGGGGTATAGTTGTGGGTAGGCCTGTGGCATCATCAGGTAACATGGATCAAGGCCAGTTTAATTTCGCTGGTGTTTTAGAGACTGGGAGGGAATCTTTGAAACGGTTTAGTAGGATTGTTGCATCGCAGCACATGCATTTGGTGGTGGTATTCTTGTTCCCTGTGCGTATGTTAATCCTGGGGGCCTACAGCGTCATCAGTTTCCATTGATAAGTTCCAATGAGGTTGGTATCCTTTCTAGTGTTCCATAATTACTTGAGAACACTTGGAATCCGTAGCTGGCAATTCATGATTTGATGATTTATTTTTCATTTCTTTATTGGTTATACAGGGAATCATGCCACTGATGTTCCCTTGTTTAGTAAATGGGGAATTTCAAAATACAATGTAGAAAAACCACAAATGAATAGCAATCAAAAGAGGAACCAGTTTACTTCTTCAATTTATCAGTTTCTCATCACACTCTTTACTTTTTGTGCTTCGTTCTCAAGAAAAAAATTAAGCAAATTACCGACTAGAAACTAATTTTGATCCCCAAATACTGGGTAGTCCTGTGGATTTGGTTAGAGCATTTCATTTTCATGGAAATTAGAGGTTTCTCAGGAAGCCAACTAACAATTTGGTGTTTTTAGTTGAGTCAAATCGGTGACGATGCTTCTAGCGTAAGTGCTATAAACACGTTGTTAGCATTTTTTTTCTCTCATTGTTTGGAGTACATTATTGAACAATATAGCGTAAATGTTACAGACACTGTGATGGGGGGACTTGACACCATGTGGACCTTTTGTTTTGTTTTGTTTTTCTTTCTTGTGGCATCATATACCCTATTACCTACTCAACCATCACACTACTGACAAAAGCAGAGCCCTAATCAGATGCATGCATTTGTAGAAGAATTTGCTGAAGTAGATTACACCCAACATCAGGCAGTAGTTACTTTAAAGAGAAAGCATTGAGGACTACTTTACTTGCAAATTTACACCAAACATTAGAGGATGTAGTCGGTTTGTGTGTAGAGCATCATGTGGAAAACCATATCTTACAGCTTATTTTAAGATCATGCAGTGCTATGAAGAAGAAGACGAGGAGGACGACGGTTATCGTATTCTAAATAGTATACTCAATTAATGAAATTTATTATAAAAAAAAAGAGTAGAATACTTTCAAACTTGTAAGTAATCAATTGTCAATAATTGGACCTGTTACAATTTCCAAACAAGACAAGAAACGTGCTTGCTTTGACGGAAAGAATGCCAATAGTAATTGAGAGGTAGATAGAGGTTGCATTGCATGGAGGACCACCAAAACCAATCACCCCACGCAAAGAACATGTCATTCTGATTCCAAACAAATTAAAACGGCCATTTTATATGGTAGGTAAGATGATAGATTTATTATACAATTACAACTTCTTCTGTTATTATATAAAATAAAATGGATGCGTATTTAGGAAATTCAATTCCGTGTAAAGGAGGACCAAAAAATAGAGGTCGTTCCAAAGCGGCTGCAGCCGCTAAGGCCTATCCATCCAACATGGCACATAAACTCTGTTCAACGATGTCTTCAACTTGTATAAATCTGTAAGCTGGTCGATGGACAAACAGACAACCAATTTTTCATCTTTGACATCTATCTAATTTCAACATCCATTACTTTTTACACCAAGTAGGTAGGTAGTTTGTTTGTTTGTTTGTTTTTCATTCTTTTTGCCAATCTGTAAGGTACCAAACGGACCATATGCTAATGTCAACTAGGTAGGGGACCACCCATCACGTGACCAACTGGAATAAACGCACGTGCATACCAGCTTAAAAGTAGAGTAGCAGCTGGAATGGAAGAATAGAAAATGGGAGCAAAGTAATCTATGAAGTATGCAGAGTAATCTTCTTGTTAGTTGGGTCATGGGTGTTTCTTCTTAATGACTTAAAAAAAATAACTTTTAATTAAATAATCCAAATGGAAGTCATAAATATTTGTAGGCCTTTCTCAACTTTTACTTGGAAAATGGAAGATAAATGGCTAATCACTAGGCATGTAATTTACGAGTCAAGAGAGGATAATACAGTAGGTTCAACTAGGTATAATGCGACCCTAGTGTACCTAATGTAAGAGAGATTTTTAAACAGTATTTGATGACGACCAATTCCAGAGACATCTGTAGAGGAACAAATAAATATATTTAATGGCATGTTTTACTACTTTAACCCACAACAAGCATTTCAGATCATGGGAATAAAGAACTTTTATTTCCCTTGATCAGATTCTGATAGACATTGCTCACAGAACTCTATCAACTAAAAGCATTACATCAAATCATGTCCAAAATACTGCTAATTATTATAAATTATTTTTCCATTGTGCATAAATCTGCATGGTACTCCGACATCAAGTAAAGACACACACACAAACTAGACCGTTTAGTTTCAATATTGAACCATTGCTAGATACATCTTTCTCCAAGACACTCTAACCAAGTTCAATTTAAAGATCAATTTTTCCTGCCAAGTACCACGAGTGCATGGCAAGACTACCAAAAGAAATGATATTAGCAAGGGAGGATAGTCCATGAATCACCCCAAACTTTTTGTTCATGGAAGCAAGCGTTGGATTCTTCTTTGCAACTTCTACATTCTTCGTCCACCCAACTTCCTCTCCAATATTTGATTCTCTCTCCACCTTGTGCCTTTGCTTCATCATCTATACCACAAATAAAGAAAATTCAGATTAAGCTAAAACCCAATAATCGGGACATTAGACAGAACATGAATTGGAATGAAGAAGAAAAAACTATTGCTCCTCTAAGGCCCCTGCTTGGCAAGCATAATCGTTGTGAGAAATTCTTTTCAAAATTGGAATTCGGCACTTGAAATTCTGGCGTTTGGAAGCAAATTCTTCCTAATACTACAAGTACAACCAGTAGAACAGACTTCATGTTTAGGTCAAATGACTGGAGAACCAAATTTTAAAACTAAAGTCTTAACAACAATCTCAATTCCAAATTGATGGAAATTGAATTGCATTATATTCCAAACTCCAACTCTGATTTGGCATGCCAGTCAAAGCCTAACAGTCAACAATTCAACAAAGAGAAAGAGAAAAGAGGTGAAGAAGGTAATTGTTATGAACAAATAACCCCACCACCTGGCTTTAAGAAGAGTGGCACCTTCTGCCGCCAGTAAAGAAAAATAAACAGGTTAAAGATAGTCAGGAATTAGTGCATATGCTATTGCTCATCAACAAAATATATAAATATACAAACACAGTATATGTATGTGTGTGTGTGTATATATATGCTGAGAATTAAGCTATTAACTATTTATCTATATATGTGTATCTAATTAAAACACAGATCAAGTTCTTTTAAGATAGTCAAGATTATGGTCATAAAGTGTTTTCCATCACTTGGACATTACCCTCCTCAAGGTTAGAAAAAGCTGAACATTGGCACAAGTGTTTGTCAGGATTCTGGAAGTACTGGATCAAGGAATATAAAATGAGTGGTTAGGCAGTAGAATTATACTGGTTTTATACTAGGAAAATAGGATATTGATTTGATTTTGACTTGGAGAACAAGTTCTTATTGAAGAGGTCAAGTAATTGAATTTACTTTGATTAGTAGAACTTCTATAAAATATATACTTTGTGTATATGAGTAAATTATTTCCCATTTGAATCAAGCATCTTGGCTTAGACTAGTTGATTCGTATCCTTGTTCCATGCTATCATTTTGTGGCATCGGCCCAATTTAATGCTAAATTCTAGCAGTATTAGATTATTCTCACTTCCGTTCTTGCATCAGTTGGGCAAGGGATGTTAGTTGCCTGGGAACAGGGCTTTCATAACCATGATTAAGGAAATAAAAGTCAAATTGCACCATATGGCCCATGGTGGATTTGATCCAGGAGAGCTCATGGGCAAAATTTGGAAGTTGTAACCTAGACAAATACATCATGAAAGGAAACTCCTGCGCTGATATTAGTGCTAAAAAGGGAAGACAACAATCTAAGTCTTTCTCTTTCCTTGTGTTCGTAACTCCCCCTAGTGGAATTCATCCCAAAGGCGGGATCCACATGTATCATAATGAGCCATGAATGTCAAAGAAACTAGGCTTAATTGGTAGTTTTGCTATTTTAAGAGGTATTTGGACAGAGACGAATGCTAGGTCTTTTCGCAATCAATTCATATCCTCTCATCTCCATTGGGATGGGGGTTAAGTTTCTGCTTCTTTGGGTCCTCAGCTTTTTTTTGTGGGACTAAATGTTCAGATTTGTAGTGGGACAAGAGGGCAGCCCTCTTCTAAGTAGGTTTTTTCTTTTTTCTTTTTAAATTTAAGAGGATTTCTAGCCCTCTGCTTATCCTATTGTAATTTTTTTCTTTTCTAAAAATTAAATTTTCCAGAAAATGGGTTTTAAACTCTAAAAATAAAGAACACAACTTTTACTAAGAAAACATATAGAGTTTAAGTTTGATCCCTAGATTTTTATAATAGACAAATAGCGTAAACACATAATTTTGTAACCCACTTGGGAAAAAAATTATGGCTCACCACCGATTCAGCCTATCATGTTTGCTGATAGTGCTGGGATCTCTTGGCCTTGGTTCTAGCTTTCTTAGTCAAGGGATTTCTATTAGAGATAGTGGTGCTATAATTGATGAAGTTAAAAATGGTTCTGGTACTGATATAGTGCTATGGCACAACTCAACAACTTTTCAAGTCCAGGGAGACTATCAAGCCATTTGATCAACTATAATTACAAAGTTCAGATGTGTTTGACATACACACAAAACGGTGGCATGGTTTTAGCTTAGCTTTAAATTGTTCTATTAATTTTGTCTTAGTCATTCGGCAAGTTCATTTTGTTAATTCCCTCCCGCCTAAAGGTGGTTAGTTAGTTAGCTTCAAGTTTAAGCCGTAAATATCTTTTTATAATTAATTATTTCTCAAATCATAATCATAGTTTTCAGAATCGTATGACGAGCAATACAAATCGTACGGTACCACACGGGGATAATGTTGAGATATTTAACATTAATTTAGTATCGGATAAATTCAAGAGGGGATAAAACTTTTGGTGTCTGTACTAGGACCCGACTTACAAGTTGGTACCTAATTGAAAAAAGTAACAAACTGGTACTCGTACTAGAAAAAATTTACAAACAGATAATTGGACTTGAATATTTATGTAAAATCGTTAAATTTGACTAATAGACATGACGAAAAAGTCTTAGTAGGCTAACAGATCCTACGTGGATAATGATATTTGTATTTGGGACCCATTAAAGGTCGAAAGCGGAGGGAAACCCCCTCCTAGTTATTGTACGTGACTCACGTGAGAATGAAGGAGGCAAAATAAAGAGAATTAGGGATAGGGATCAAAATCAGAACGTTGAACACACCAACACAGAGAGAGAGAACATGACGCGATTCTTCAAAATTGTAGGTGCGATCCTTCAAAATTGGTGGTTTCGATGAGATTAAGTGATGATTGCGTGACAAATTTGAAGTACAACAAGAAGTAAGAATTTGTGTAGTTAATTTTGAGTCTTGGTGTAGTTGATTTTCTTATAAAATAATAGGCGCGTTTCTGAATTCTTGTTCCTCTTTTTTGTTTAAGCTTACTTTATGTGCATAATGCCCACCTTTTTGGATGTTTGTAGTTGATTTTCTTATAAAATAATAGGCATGTTTCTGAATATTTGTTCCTCTTTTTTGTTTATGCTTACTTTATGTGCATTATGCTCACCTTGTTGGACGTTTGTAGTTGATTTTCAGTCTTGCTATAATTGATTTTCTTATAAAATAATAGGCGCGTTTCTGAATTCTTGTTCCTCTTTTTTGTTTAAGCTTACTTTATGTGCATAATGCCCACCTTTTTGGATGTTTGTAGTTGATTTTCTTATAAAATAATAGGCATGTTTCTGAATATTTGTTCCTCTTTTTTGTTTATGCTTACTTTATGTGCATTATGCTCACCTTGTTGGACGTTTGTAGTTGATTTTCAGTCTTGCTATAATTGATTTTCTTATAAAATAATAGGCATCTTTCTGAATTTTTGTTCCTCTTTTTTGTTTAAGCTTACTTTATGTGCATAATGCCCACCTTTTTGGATGTTTTCTCTTGTGTTTTGTATAAGATTAGTTGATTTTATTAATTTATGTGGGCTCTGCTTTTCATGATTTGAAGCAATTTTTTTATATTATGATTCTCAATGCTTGTGATTTGTTTTGTTGTGCTTTGTTTTTTCCCAAAAGAATAAATAAATTGGGTTTGGTAAATGTTTGTAATGTGATGTTTTTGAGATGATTTCATTAATTGTGCACTATAGTAGAGAATTCGTCAGTGAGCCTACATAATGTATAACATTATGCAGGAGGGTTCAAAAGGGTTATACCTACTGATCCTGATTTGTTACTACACGTATAAATGAGCAAATGGCTCATTTGTTACTTGTTAGAGTACAATACTATTGCCAAGGTTTTTTTTAAATATGTTGAAGGATACTATTGCCAAGGTTTTTTTTTAAATATGGTTAAGGGTTTCGATTAATTCATGATGATGATTCCATAAGGGATTTAATTAAAAGAATCTACAAAAGATAGGACTGTGAAAGTTTTTATGGATCATAAACTGGATAAGGATTACCTGGATTATCAAAAAAACCTGGACCTACTTAGTAAGTTCGAAGAGAATAAAAATAAGGAAAATAGTGGTGTGAATGATGAGTTGACTGATGATGAAGTTACTGAGGATTTTGATAATGATGATGACACCAATTGTGGTGATGATGAGCAATTAAGCAATGATGAATAGTACCAAGATGCACGAAAGAAATTTAAGGAGTATAATAAACAAATGAGAGAGGTTGGAGATCCTGATGATGTTGGGGGTATTGATCTAAATGAGTTACAAGAGGAAAGAGAAGAGGACGATGATCAGATTGTAGTGAAAGAGGGTGATCCGGGTGCAGAGGTAGGTGATCAAGAAAAAGCCCTTTCAAATTCAGTTGAATGATGAATGTACAGACAACACTGATAAGGAATGGTCACCAAGTGAACACGATGATTCAGATTAACTGAGGTCATTGGATGTAGACAGTGATGAAGAGGATGAAAATGGAGAAGTGCATCAAACAAATAGGTTAAGCAAGAAAAAGAATGTTGAAAGGCCAATGATCACATTTGACCTAAATACCAAGAGGAAAGATATTCAGTTCTTTGTGGCTTGATGTTTAGTGGAGCTCTAGAATTTAGAGAGGCTGTTAGAGGATTTTCTTTGGGAAAGGGAAAAGATAACAGGTGCATTAAAAATACTGGGAAAAAGTTTCAGCATAAGTGTAAAAAGCAAAAATGTCCTTGGGAGCTATGGGTTAGCAGGATGGATGAAACATCAAACACACTGCAGGTGAAGACATACCAGAAAAAACATAGTTGCAGCAGAGCTTTTAAAAACAGGAAGGGGCCAGTCAAATTCTTGGCACAGTTTTATGGCAATAGAGTCAAAAAAAACCCTCAATGGAAGTTAAAAGACATGCAAGATGAGATCAAGAGGAAATCTAAAGTGTTCTAGGATTAGAAGCGGGACTTTAAGTAATGTTTGGGATTTATTGGTTGAACTATGAAAAAATCTAGGATTATGGCAGTGAATTGATCAAGTCCAATAAGAACAATGTATGTCTTCATGCTTTGAAAAGGGGTTGGCTAGATGAATGTTTACTTAAGACAGTTGTAGGGGACAGTTACTCTCAGCTGTGGGCAGAGATGGGAACAACCAAATGTATGATATTGCATGGACTATTCTGGAGAATGAAAACACAGTTGGAGATGGTTTCTAAAATTGGTGGTTGAAGACTTAGAGGGAGGTGATGGGGCTGGTTGGACACTATCAACAAAAAGGCTTGAAAGTTGTCATTGATGAAATTCTTCCTTTTGTTGAGCACAGGAATTGTGCAAAGCACATATATGCAAACTTCAGAAAAATATTCTCATTATTGGCATTAAGGAAGGGTTTCTGGGCAGCATCAATGTCAACATATGAAGTCCTTATAATAAAATATTTTCAATAATGTATATTTGTAACCAATAGTTTTTGTACAGTCCTTATAATAAAATTGGTGTGAAAGGACTTAGTTTAGAAATCAAACTTGTTAGGTTGACCTATTTCGTAAAGTGAATCTGATGTACAATCGTAAATTAAGTATGCTGAAGATCATAGAGTCCGTTGAAGATCGTAGAGCATATTGATCGTACTGTAGAAGATCGTAGAGCCTACTGATCACAGTTTTGAAAATCGTAAAGTATTCTGAAGATCGTAGAACTTGCTGAAGATCGTAGAATTACAACTTCCAGCACTCTAAGCTTGCAGAATTGTCAAGTCATTCCTCAAAGTTCATAGAGTAAAAGTAGATCAAAAAATTTAAACAAAGTTGAAGATCGTTAAGCTAAGAAGAGTCGAAGACTTAGTCTTTCAAGACTAAAGAGAAGCATTGTAGTACACTGAAATTAATTGTCAATCGTAAAGTCTGTCTAGCTAGACACTCTACGACTGGACATTTAACTCTACGATTAAGAAAATCGTAGAGTACATCAGTTCTTACATTTTTTTCATTGTTATGGTTGGATTGAGTTATGGCAGTGGATCGTAGTGTAGAAGACCAAATAGGCAAATACCATACCGAAACAGAACATAACACAATCAAATAGCAAAATAAAACATTGAAATCCCAAACAGAACATCACACAACCAAACGTAATAATCTCCTTTCATTCATTCATATATCCATGACCAAAATACAAGCTTGAAATCCCAATTCCCAACTGCATCTAAACTTACAATTTATATCCATGACCAAAATAAAAGCTTTAAATCCTAACGGTATCTAAACTTATAAGCTTGGAATCCTAATTGCATCTAAACTTACATTTACATTTGTCAAACAACAAACACTAAAACACACATCCATGAGCAAATTAAAAGAAACCAGTAAAATTTTTCCCTTCCTACAAGTTTGACATTCATCTTCTTTAGCTTTTTAACCTCATTCTCCAAGGTCTTCACTGAAATTTCAGCCATCTCAGTTGCTAAGAGCCTTCTCACTTTTTTCCTTCTTCATTTTATCTACCATCTCTTTGATGCCCTTCAATTTTAATGTCAAATCTTCAATAACATCTCTAGCTCTGTCAAGAAATGGTGGATCATATCATTTAAAGAAACCGTAGTAAGCTCTCTTGTCCTATTACACACCAACCATTAACATAAACAATAATACGAAAACAAATAAATAAAAAATTACATTCACACCCGATAATTAATACACCCAAGAAATCGCCTTTGTGGATGTTTTGTACAAGCTTTCCTTGCCTCCCACATTCGCACCATTGCTCCAAAGTGGCAGCGACTTGGAAACTTAGGTTGAATCCATTGATTTGAGATGCATGAAGTATAATGTTCCTCTGCAATTTTATTCATGATTCCACACCAAGACGAGCTCATCCTTTCAATTTGGCACTTAAAAGCCTTTAATATATATATGCGAACCAGTAATCGACAGGGAAAACAAATAATTTTACTCTTGATTGAAGAATCGAGAGAGAAAGATGAAGAAGGTTTGAAGCACTATTTTTTCCCCAAAATGGCCTTACGTTCGTTTATATAGATGGAGAACGATGTTAGCTACGTTCCATCATTCAACTAACTTGCCCAGTCATCGTCATGTTATCGTTTTCCCTCTGACGTGTTAAAAATTTAAACAGAAGTCGGATGGAATCCTAATAACTAACAGCTTGTAAATTTTTTCAATTACAAGTACCAGTTTGGTGCTTTTTTTAGTTGGGGTACCAACTTGTAAGTTGGGCCCCAGAATAGGCACCAAAAGTTAATTTATCCCAATTCAAGAGTGTAGATGGGTTAATAATTATGGTGGAGTCTCAACCTAATAGGTTTACCTTTTGGGTAAGGAGATAATCCAATATGCTTATTGGGTCAGTCTACACAGATGTGCGTTGCGTTGGTGATGAATTGATGTGGGATGGATAATTCAATTCCACTATAAGTGGTATCAGAGTCCATAGTTCGATGGACCCAAGTATCAGGTTGACATTCCATAGTGGAGCCATTCATAGGCCGCATGATACCCTGTTTGCGCAGTGGAGCAAATAAAGTTAAGTCAGGTGGAGAATAAAGGAATCACTCACGCGTTTGCTACTACGCGATGAAATATGATTTGAGTCAAATGAAACGGGCTTAGGATGACTCAGGGTAAAAGGTTCACAAGCACAAAGGTTGTACTCCCACATTTGCTTTGGCCTAGTTGAGTAGTATTAAAGCTGAGCAAGGCTCTTAAAGGACTCAAAGAAAGTGTACTTAATAGTAATTACTTTAGTGTATGATACTTGTGATGGGTATTCAAGTGAAAGGTGAAGATTGTTGGGATTCACATGAATCACAAATCAAATAAATTCAAAAATGTAGTTAAGTTAATAAGTATGGCGGAGTCTCAACCTAACAATTTGTTTCTGAGTTTTGAACGGAAAAGAAAAGAAAAGAAAACTTAAATTAGAACAGAAAAGAAAAGAATAGCAAACTTGAAGTTTTCCTTTGTGTTGTTTCTGAGTTTTTAATAAAAAAGAATAGAATTTTTTTAAAAAAAATATTCTTGGGTTTTTGAGTTCTAATGAAAGGAAAAGAAAAATATCACTTCTACAAATTTACCCTTCTATTAATTATAACCGTTGAACCATGAATAAAAATATGAAAGATAAATTTAATCAAAGAAAAAAATTCTATAATCAAAAACAAATATCCAAATAAATATTAAACAAAAACTACTTCTACAACAAAGTCATTGTCATACCATACCCAAAAGTCATCAAACATAATCTGTATTATTTATACTAATGGAGATTATTCATCAAATTCTTTTAAAGAATCAATCTCTTTCTTTTTTACCTGCTGTTTTTTTCTCTCCTGAAATTGTTAGATTTCAATATTTTCACATCTGCGTATTTTTTGCCCAAATATGAAACTTAGTTGCTCGACCAAGTATTTTGCTGACAAACCCATCAATTTGTAATTGCGAAATTTACATATTTGATGATGGATTTGGCTCTCGGGAATCCAACCAAGAACAAAATGAACATGAAAGAAATGACGAATGGCAAAGAAATCAGAGTTAATTATGATTCCCTTGTGATAATCAAGATGCCAGATTTGTTCGCGACAGTCTGAGAACTCGTTCTTGGCAACAAAAAAGTTGTTCGCGCCAAGAAGTCTCTTTCTCTTTATCAGCTTAGGTTTAGTAGATAAAAATAAATTGGGGACATGAATTGTAATTTAAAATTTATTATATTGAAAGTTGGGATAATATGGGAATTATAAAAATATTACTTATTCCAATTTCTTTTCCGTCCAAATCAAAATCAGGCCAATTTTGGACGGAAAACTTTGGCAAAAAAAGTGGCCAAGTTTTCTATCCATTTCTTTTCTTTTTCGTTTATTAAAAAACTCAGAAACATAGGAATTGGAAAAAAAACTTAAATTTTTCGTCCATTTCTTTTCTTTTCTGTTCATTTTAAAACTCAGAAACAAAGTGTAATAGGTTGACTTTTTGGGTAAAGAGTTGATCCAATGTGCTTATTGGGCCAATATACATAGATGTGCGTTGCATTGGTGATGAATTGATGTGGCGCTACAAGTGGTATCAGATCCCATGGTTCGATGACCCAACTATCAAGTTGGCACTCCATGGTGGAGCCATTTGCAGGTCGTGCGGTGGAGCAAATAAAGTTAAATCGAGTAGAGCACAAATGGATCACTCGCGTGTTTGTCACTACGCAATGAAATATGATTTGGGTCGAATGGAACTAGCTCGAGATGGCTCTGAGAAGCTGCTCAGGGTTAAGGGTTCACAAAGAGCAAGGTTATACTCCCACGTTTGCCTCTAGCGTGGTGGAGTAGTATTAGAGTAGAGTAAGACTCTTGAATAACTCAAACAAGGTGTGTTTAATGGTAACTCTCTAATGTATGATACTTGTGATGTGTATTCAAGTGAAATGTGGAGATTGTTGGGATATTTCACATGAATCCTACATCGGATAAATTCAAGAGTGTAGATGGGTTAATAAGTATGATTGAGCCTCAACCTAATAGGAACCTTTTGGGTAAGAAGGTGATCCAATATGCTTATTTGGTCAATCTAAACAGATGTGCGCTGCATTGACAATGAATTCATGTAGAATGGATAGTTCAATTCTGTTACAAATAATTTGATACATATCGTAGAGTAAATCAAAAATAACACCGCATCATACAATTAAGTCACGATTCAATATGATTCTTACGATACAATGTACGATACTTTTTAAAATTAGCAATAGATTTGAAAAAGTGTTTATGAAGATCCAAAAAAGTAAAAACAAAACTTTAAATCTTCTACCATTTCAAGTGAAAGGGTTATTTAGCACAAACATATTATATATCGCTTGATGAGCCTTTAATTACATTTTAAGTTTTATATTTTCTTCAGAATGTCACTTTATTTTTCTCCCATCACTTTCCATAAGCAGATACATAAATATTCACTTGTTAATTTGAATTATTCTCTTTTGTTTATAGTTTTAAAGTCAATCGAGAATCAATTTTTGTTTTCTTCTTACTCTAAAAGATTACTAAAATAATATCTAATAAATCAATTTAGAATATTTTGGCTACTATTTAACTTTAAAATTTATTTATAGTCTATAATAATATTTACTCAACTACTTTTATATATAGTCAAGCTAATATGCTTGATATGTGTTTTATATGTTTAAATATATATTATCATATTTTTCATTTTCGTATCATATCATACGATACGATTCATGATATGAGAGTTTTTGATACATGATACGATTTGACAACTATGTTCATAATATGGAAGTTCAGTGAAAGAAGTTCTTGTTTTCTGATTTGATGAACAAATTTAACATTTTCCACTGCACCAAAAAATATGGTATCATGGTAAAGTGTGTGCATCCATACAAAAGGAGGGGTTTTGGGTTTTGACTCTTCTGAGGATATACCGTATATGAATTCAGAAAGGGCCAAACCATTCTAAACATGAGCAAGAAACGCCAATGCTGTTATTTTGTACATATGAACAAATTCATAATTTAATCATGAACTAATTAACCAATTTCAAAACAAATTCCAAAGCCCATAAATCAGTAAATACTACCAGAAGAAGTAATATATCTATAGAAAAAGGATAATGGTTTACCTCAATGGTCATAGGAGTAAAGAGAAGAAGGTTGGTGAGATTGAAAGCAAAGGCAGATACCAAAAACCCCAGCTGGTACTTCTCGGCAGTAGATGCTGACTTCCATGGATGTGTATACCCAAAACAAGCCACCGATGCCGCACAACAGACACTCACCACCGAAAAATACGCCGGAAACATTTTACTCTGCAGATTACCAAACTGATGCCTCGGAAGATTCCTAAAAATCAAATACAAGAAAAACACCCAATTTGAAAAAATGAATCGGGAAAAATATAAGAAAAGAAAAAGGGTTCAAGTAAATGGGTATTACTTGAACATGATAATGCCACCGATGAAGGTGACCCAGAGAGCAGCTCCCCAGGCTGTAGAAAAGCTGAGGAGATGGGTTAGATTGATGAAAGATGTAAGTTTTTCAGATTTTGAGCTAAATGTCTCCGGCGAAAATAATACTCCGACGGCCAGAAACACCACGGCTCCCAGAAATCGAGTCATCCATGCCATTGCTCTAGCTGAATTTTCTTTCTGGACAGAATTTTTCTCTGGTTAATTCTGGGTCAATTGGGAATTGTATTGATTTGTCAAAAGTTCGCAAGTTGGTGTGGAAACTGGAAGAGGACAAAATTCAAGAAACCGGGGGTGTTCGTCAGGGACTTATAAGTCGGTTTTTTACAGAGTACTTATTTTTTCAAGTTATAAGTGGTTTTAAGTCAAAGGCAAAATAAGTAATTATTTGTGATTTATTTTATAATAATTTATAAGTTTTTTTAAAATAAGTTAGTTTGACAAAATGTAATATCTATTTTGTCTTTTTTTTATTTTCTCCCTCTTTTTATTATTGTCCTTTTTAAAAATCTTTACATTATTTTAACTTATAAGTCCTTATAAGCTGAATATGTGACACCCCAAAATAAAGTATCATCACTTATTCGAAGAAATAGAATCGTAGTACATAATACAAATACAATATTTAATATACAACAAAAGAAGGTGTGAGTTTTAATACAAATATTATCTTCAAATAATATCCACTCTCATAATAAGTCTTCTTCATTACATTTATTGTCACTTTATTTATAAGAATAGTGAGGACTCTTATCTTATCATCACGGATATCATCTCTCAGATTAATAATCCATCTCGTTCTCATTTAGAAGAAACGGTGAAAGAAAGAAGGGTGAGGTTTCAATTGGCCGAAGAAGAAATATTATGACTAAGATAATCGTAATAAATTATCATTAGTCTTGACGATGTTAAACCGATAAAATCTGATAGACATCAAGTTTAACTACGGAGAACATGCAATCCATTTAAAAGTCAGAGTAGAGAATAAAATCTACTATCTTTTATGATTTAAAAGGTTTTCATCACTTTTATCACGACTCACTTTAATAAATAATCCATATCATCTCGCGACTACAATGAAAGGATATTCATTAGCATCACAACCATAATTTATCTATGCACTACTGGCCAAAGATATTCGTGTATTCATCGATGGTCGTGATGATCGTATGCCAACAATCGTCCCATCAACGCACTACGGTACGATGAGGACTTTTACCACGTCATTTATAATATTACGGTCGTGATTATAATTAAATAATTCTCATGTCATAATCATACAAAGTTCATCTACGCATGCCTTACTGCCACAAATGACTTTCAACAAAATATAAATATGAGGATGATGACAATGATATAAGAATTGATAAAACAAGTTCGATAATTAATTTATTCAGAACTAATAACGTCCAAATTGTCACGTGATCTTTTTTGTAGAGTAAAATTTAAGAATGCTTAGAAAAATATTTCCATGAAAGATCTTTAGATGAAGCATGAAATATCGATGATATTCCACTAATTTCATGGAGAGTATAAATCAAAACTTTAACTTATTTGGGTATAATAGAGAATAGAATAACAAAAGAAATCACCGTAAATGCGATCTCAAGATAGATGAGGTTATTCCAAATGAATAATAAATAACGGGCCGGTCAAAGCGTGTCACGCACCAAAGCGGATATTCAAACAGAATAATAAAGAATGGAATAACAACGAAATTACCATGCATGCGATTGCAGTAGATCGGTTATTCTAACAGAATAATAAATAATCGAATCGGTCCGCCGTAAAACGCATGCACGGGATATTTCAACAGAATAATAAAGAGGCGGAATGAGACCCCAGATTTTATTAATAAAGATTTAAATTTTGTCGAAATAATTTTTTAATATTATAGTGTGAATTTGAGATAATATTATAGTTGTGGGTAGTATTTATAAATTTTGCAAAAGTATGCAGTGGTTATATTATATTCGATTGGTGGGGAATATTCGGTTTAGCGAGGGAATATTAAATACAACTGGCTCAATCATTGGTGGACCCTAATGAAATTATTGTCGGATTGAAAGCGACAAAAATATTTTATTGAAATAACGGCGGAAGTTTTACTGGTAGTTCTTGTTGAACTACTTCGGTAGTAAAAATGCGATGTCGTGTGGTTGCGTAGTAGCAGCTGCGGTATTGATTATTGATCTTATGTGAGAAGTCAACCGGTTTGATTCCATTATTGTCGATTAATAATATGAATTATTATAGCGATAATGGCGTTTTGTTTTATTAAGTATTATTAACGTAATAAAAGCGAAACATCTTTTATATAAAATAGAATACTTTATTAAAGTTATTACATAAATAGAATATATTATATTTTATTATGCGTAGTGTTGCGTAGTGTTTTTGCGTAGTGTTTTGCATAGTATTGCATAGTGTTTGCGTAGTAAAATGTTTTTATATAAATAGAATATATTATATTTTATTTAAAAGATTTTTCTTTAAATATGGACCGTCGAGTTAAAAGTAAATCAATCGGGATAGATTCATGGATTAATTCTTATGCATTCCATTTTCTATAAATAGAAGCTCGTTCCTTCATTATTTTCTTACGAATTCATTGAAACTCTAGAGAGAGAAATTATAGAGAGAATTATATAGAGAAAATTATAGAAAGAAGAAGAAGTACTCTGCTACTTCTTTACTTCTTATATTAGGTTCTTTTACGGTGAGGGGTGTTATTCTTTCTTCTTGAAGAGAACTTACATTATTCCATTCATTATTATTACATTGGAATAACTTTTGTAAAAGTGGCATACCCTATACATAACTTTTATATCTGTGGCGTACCTATACTTGGTGAAATCCTTATGTTATTCCATTTCTTATTATTACATTGGAATAACTTTGTATCTGTGATTTTACCCTATACTTGGTGACATTCTTTATTATTACATTGGAACATCACATGCATGTGTTTTTACAGGACTGGTTATTTTTATTATTACATTGGAACATCACATGCATGTGTTTTACAGGACTGGTTAAAATCTTTATCATTCTGTTGGAATATCATATCGTGTGTGTTTTACAGGATGCAGTTCCATCTTTATTATTACATTGGAACATCACTGTCGGTGTGAATTTCACGACTGGTTCCGTTATTATTATTACATTGGAATAACACATACATCACAATCTGCGTGCGTGGTGATTTCTTTTGTTATTCCATTCTTTATTATACCTGGTTGGTTAAAACTTTGACTTCTATACTCCATGAAATTAGTAGAATATCCTTGATATTTGCGTTTCATCGATATCTTTTCATGGAAATATTCTTACGATCATTCTTGAATTTTACTCTCTGAAAGCGATATCATATTGACAATTTGGACGTTAATAATTCATGGATTAAATAATTCTTGAACTTGTTTTATTGAATTATTATGTCATTGTCATCATCCTCATGTTATATTATGTTATCTTTTGGCTTACGTGCGTAGATGAACTTAGTATGATTATGACCGAGGATCATTCGGTATAATCATGACTTGATATAAATGATGTGACAAAAAGTCCTCGATGGCTGTAATGCGGTGATGGATAGTTTTTGGTATGATTATGACGGGGTGATTCGGTATAGTCGTGACCATTGATAATTTGATGAAAATCCTTGGCCAGTGAATACGGGGATGATTAGATGTGGTGGTTTATTTATTAAAAGTTGAGTCTCGGTGATAAAAATTGATGAAAACCTTTTAAAACCTAAAAAGATAGTAGACTTTATTCTCTACTTGACTCTTTTAATGGATTGCTTATTCCATCTATGATTAAAGCTGGTTGTCTATTGTATTTTATCGGTTTAACCTTTGTTGAAGGCTAATGATAATTTATTACGCATTATCTTAGTCGTAATATTTCTTCTTGGGCTAGTTGAGCTCACCCTTTCTTTTTCTTTATTCTCTTGAAATGAGAACATATTTGGAGACGAGTCGGGGAGCGGAGTAATGGTCGAGAGGATAGCATTAGTAGTCCTCACTATTACGTGAAATAGTGTGATAATAGTTGTAATGAGGACTCCTTTTGAGTTTGTATAATATCTAGTAGACAATATTTGTATTCAAACTCACGGTTTTTATGTCGTATTGTACCGACGAGTTATATTAGTAAGTTATATTTGAATTTATGTACCATGTAAGTGGCGACCCAAGATGGGTGGCGTATACCTAATTTTTGGGGCGTCGCGGTTGGTATCGAGCTTAAGGATATGATCCACGGCTGAGATGTGAGATAAGAACTAGGACTAGGAGGGAGGTTAGTATGACCTACCTAAATTTATTTGGTATTTAATTGACTAGTATAGGGATATATATGTGATATGTTAATTAACCCTTATTTTTGGTGTTTGAAAATGGCATCTAAAAATGTTGAGATAAGCAATGGAGCAACATAATATGAATGTATTCATGAATGACGAGGCTAAGTTTTGACCCTTGTTTTGCATCCCATTTTTCGATAATGAGGAGCGAATTAACCGCGAAAATGCGAGGTTTGATATAATGACAATACCTCATTTCTCACAAACTTTGTTTATATTGAGATGTTGTGAATAGGGCTCGATTATTGGAAGCGATAATGAGTCAAGACAACCAAAAGGTAACGACCAACAACACGATAATAATCATAACTGGTGGTAGCGGTCATTGAACAATGATAACCATCGTGGGGATATTATCATGCCAAGAATGGTAACCATTTTGATTGGTAATCATGGCCAAGATAATAAGAATGGAAATTTCAAGAAGAGAAGGTTCAACAATCGTGAAGCTCGACACCGTTTTTTCAAAGGAAGAAGAATGAAGTCGATGTTTCAAATGGGACAAGAGGGCGTCAAGCGGACGGATCATCAAAGTGTGTTTTAATTGCGAAAAAGAAAAGCTCGATTTGGTTATGGTGAAGGAAGCGTTTGGGATAGTGACAAAGGATGTCTGAACAAAAAAAAGGTAAAGAGAGAGCATTTTTTCTCGTGACGAGGTTAGAATAAAATTATAAAGTTAATCATAAGCTCTTGCGAAGTCTATACCTTATTAGATCTCGGTTCTACCCATTCTTTTATCTCTCTTGCTTGCGTTCAGCGTTTAAATTTGACTCAGGAGAAATTAGACTTTGATTTATCTATTGAAACCGTTGGGAGAAACCCGTTACCTCCCTTTGTTTATTAATCTTGTTGTTTCAAATAAACACTTTCACGTTACTGTCGATCTTATCTCTTTAAAAATACTTGCCTTTGAGGTAATTTTTGAAAGCGATTGATTAACTACTCATTATTCTTTTTGTAAGGTTGTTAGCTTTCATATTCTAACCAACTGTTATCTGAATTCAAAGTAACCAAATCCTAAAGTTAATCCTTTGTTATATCAAGCCATAAGTAAAGAGCCCGATCCTTTCGTTGTTGACTTCCTTGTGTGGAATGCAAAAGCGGACTTTACGTGGCGACGTCGTGAATGAAGATGGCAAGTTTATAGGTATTATTGTGAGGTGTTATCTAGGTTAAGGGATAGAAGTCACGGTTGGTATTAATGTGACGTCTTATCAAGTCTTGGATGAGAGTCATTTTGAATGATATTTCTATTATTAATAAATTTCTTGGCGTATTCTTGAAGACTTCTTAGCCTACTTAGGCGTGAAATCGAATTTTGTATTGACCCGATATAAAACCCATTTCTTAAACCCTCAAATATTTCTTGACTAAAATGAGCAGTTTACGTGGTTTATGATGAAAGTCATAATAAAAGCATAGGACTAATGAAAATCATGGGTATATGAAGTATTAGTAAGTTTTATGATGAGTTATGTTGGTTAGTATGAAAAAACATGAAGTTTCTTAGAAATCACAAAGAGTTGAAAATCATTTTTTAAAAAAAAGCGTAACATGAAATTCAATTGACCATATCTCTTATTATATTTTGAATTTTTGAATGTGGTCAAGTCCTAGAGTTAGATCTATGAGTTACCTAACTAATCCAAGTGGAATTACTGGAAAAGGTGTTGTAGATTTTTGTGTGGACTGATTTTAGCAAAGGAGGCCAAAGCTGTAAATTTCAAGAAAATGCTACTGCCAGAAACTTTAAGGGGCTGTTTCGGCCACTTAAATTATGAGAAAAATTCTGGCCTTTTGGGACATGAAGGTATATGGTATAAAGTACCTCCTGTCCAAAAATGAGCTCATTCGACTTAAAATGAGCAAGTTATGACTATTTCAATATTTAGGTTTTTTTAAAAAACGCTATATATAGGAGTTCTATAACTCCGATGACCATGAAATTTAAACTAGAAGCTCACGTTAACATGTGTAAGGTCCTGCCAAGATTTGGGAATTTTGGAGTTAAACTTGAGGTAGCTAATTTCTTAAGGAATTAATTAGAAATTGATTTTTGAAAAATAGTAAATGAATTTTAAAAATTCCGAGAAAAATATATTTTCATTATGGGACTATATTATGCTAAATCCCAGAAAAGAAATATTTTGGGACTGATTTGGTATTTTTCATGAAAATAGTTTAATTCTGAACATATGAGTTAAATATGTTATGTGAAAGTAATGAAAGTTGAAAATAGGATTTTATGGCTAGAGAATCTATATAGAGTATATGTATATTTTTTGAGGATTTGATAATTGGTGATGATATCTTATGAGTATGGCATTTTGAATGATTAAATGCATTATATGGTAAAAGCGTAAACAATTGAGATAAATTGTTTATAAATTTAAGAAGTGATTAAAATATTGTTATAATATTAATGATATTAGATTATGAGATTATTAAGTGATTGATAACATGGGGATATTCTTGAATCTGGATAAATTATATTATAAATGTTTAATATTTATCCTTTATCTCATTTGATTGATTCTTTATATCATTATCCTCGTGTTTATATTATGTTGAAAGTAAATACGTGGCTGTAGTGCATAGATGGACTTGGTATGATTATGACCGAGGGGATTGTTCGGTATAATCATAGCTTAGTAATTGAAAAACACAATTATCTTTGGTAGTAGTGCATGGATAATTTGTGGTCGTGATCTTAATGAATACACAATTATCTTTGGTAGTAGTGCATGGATAATTTTGTGGTCGTGATCTTAATGAATACACAATTATCTTTGGTAGTAGTGCATGGATAATTTGTGGTCGTGATCTTAATGAATACACAATTATCTTTGGTAGTAGTGCATGGATAATTTGTGGTTGTGATCTTAATGAATACCACAATTATCTTTGGTAGTAGTGCATGGATAATTTGTGGTCGTGATCTTAATGAATACACAATTATCTTTGTAGTAGTGCATGGATAATTTGTGGTCGTGATCTTAATGAATACACAATTATCTTTGGTAGTAGTGCATGGATAATTTGTGGTCGTGATCTTAATGAATACCACAATTATCTTTGGTAGTAGTGCATGGATAATTTTGGTGGATAATAATGAATACACAATTATCTTTGGTAGTAGTGCATGGATAATTTGTGGTCGTGATATTAATGAATACACAATTATCTTTGGTAGTAGTGCATGGATAATTTGTGGTCGTGATCTTAATGAATACACAATTATCTTTGGTAGTAGTGCATGGATAATTTGTGGTGCGTGATCTTAATGAATACACAATTATCTTTGGTAGTAGTGCATGGATAATTTGTGGTCGTGATCTTAATGAATACGATTATCTTTGGTAGTAGTGCATGGATAATTTGTGGTTGTGATCTTAATGAATACCACGATTATCTTTGGTAGTAGTCGTGGATAATTTGTGGTCGTGATCTTAATGAATATACAATTATCTTTGGTAGTAGTGCATGGATAATGGAATGATCTTAATGAATATACGATTATCTTTGGTAGTAGTGCATGGATAATTTGTGGTCGTGATCTTAATGAATACACGATTAAGTAGTAGTGCATGGATAATTCGTGGTCGTGATCTTAATGAATATCCTTGGCACGTAGTGCAGGGATGATTCGATGATATGGATTAATTATTGAGCTGAGTCTCAGCAATGAAATATTAATTCATGGATGTGGTAAAAGTCATCTTTGGCCGTAGTGCATTGATAGACTTGGTATGATTATGACCACGGATTATTCGGTATAATCATGACCGTAATTGAAAACACGAATATCCTTAGCCAGTAGTGCATGGATAATTCATGGTTGTGATACTATTAAGCTGAGTCTCAGTATTATTGGTTTTACAGTTATATATCTTTGGCTTGTAGTGCAAAGATGAATTGTTAATGAATATCTTTGGCGGATTGCGAAGATGAATTTAATATTTTTAACGATAAAGGTATTCAAGGTATCCTCATCTCTTTATCATACAGTGTCGTACCCTAATTTGAGTGAAATTCCATAAGGAGGAGATTGTGAGACCCAGATTTTATTAATAAAGATTTAAATTTTGTCGAAATAATTTTTAATATTATGGTGTGAATTTGAGATAATATTATAGTTGTGGGTAGTATTTATAAATTTTGCAAAGTATCACAGTGGTTATATTATATTCGATTGGTGGGGAATATTAGGTTTAGCGAGGGAATATTAAATACAATGACTCAATCATTGGTGGACCCTAGCGAAATTATTGTCGGATTGAGAAAGCGCAAAAATATTTTATTGAAATAACGGCGGAAGTTTTACAGTAGTTCTTGTTGAACTACTCGGTAGTAAAAAAATGCGATGTCGTGTGGTTGCGTAAGTAGCGCTGCGGTATTGATTATTGATCTTTATGTGAGAAGTCACTCGGTTTGATTCCATTATTGTCGATTAATAATATGAATTATTATAGCGATAATGACGTTTTGTTTTATTCGTATTATTAGCGTAATAAAAGCGAAACATCTTTATATAAAATAGAATACTTTATTAAAGTTATTACATAAATAGAATATATTATATTTTATTATGCATAGTGTTGCATAGTATTTTTGCATAGTGTTTTGCATAGTATTGCATAGTGTTTGCATAGTAAAATGTTTTTATATAAATAGAATATATTATATTTTATTTAAAAGATTTTTCTTTAAATATGGACCGTCAGATTAAAGTAAATCAATACGGGATAGTTCATGGATTAATTCTTATGCATTCCATTTTCCTATAAATGAAGCTCGTTTCCTTCATTATTTTTCTTACGAATTCATTGAAACTACAGAGAGAGAAATTATAGAGAGAAGCTATAGAGAGAAAATTATAGAAAGAAAAGAGTATTACTATTTACTTCCTTACTTCTATATTAGGTTCTTTTTACGGTAAGGGTGTTATTCTTTCTTCTTGAAGAGAACTTACATTATTCCATTCATTATTATTACATTGGAATAACTTTGTAAAAAGTGGCATACCTATACATAACTTTATGTATCTCTGGCGTACCTATACTTGGTGAAATCCTTATGTTATTCCATTGCTTATTATTACATTGGAATAACTTTTGTATCTGTGATTTACCTATACTTGGTGACATTCTTTATTATTACATTGGAACATCACATGCGTGTGTTTTACAGGACTGGTTAGATTTTATTATTCTGTTGGAACATCACATGCGTGTGTTTTACAGGACTGGTTAAAATCTTTATCATTACTGTTGGAATATCTATACGTGTGTTTTACAGGATGCAGTTCCATCTTTATTATTACATTGGAACATCACATGCCGATTGTGAATTTCACGACTGGTTAGATTATTATTATTACATTGGAATAACTTTATACATCACAATCTGCATGCGTGCGTGGTGATTTCTTTTGTTATTCCATTCTTTATTATACCTAGTTGGTTAAAACTTTGACTTCTATACTCCATGAAATTAGTAGAATATCCTTGATATTTGCGTTTCGTCGAGTATCTTTTCATGGAAATATTCTTACGATCATTCTTGAATTTTACTCTCTGAAAACGATTATCATGTTGACAATTTGGGCGTTAATAATTCATGGATTAAATAATTCTTGAACTTGTTTTATTGAATTATTATGTCATTGTCATCATCCTCGTATGTTATATTATGTTATCTTTGGCTTACGTGCGTAGATGAACTTAGTATGATTATGACCGAGGGGATCATTCGGTATAATCATGACTTGATATAAATGATGTGACAAAAGTCCTCGATTGCTTTTGTAATGCGGTGATGGATAGTTTTTGGTATGATTATGACCGGGGTGATTCGGTATAGTCGTGACCATTGATAATTTGATGAAAATCCTTGGCCGTAGTGAATGCGGGGATGATTAGATGTGGTGGTTTATTTATTAAGGTGAGTCTCGTGATAAAAATTGATGAAAACCTTTTAAAACCTAAAAGATAGTAGACTTTATTCTCTACTTGACTCTTTTAATGGATTACTTATTAAATTTGATTAAAGCTGGTTGTCTATTGTATTTTATCGGTTTAACATCTTTGTTGAAGGCTAATGATAATTTATTACGCATTATCTTAGTCATAATATTTCTTCTTGGGCTAGTTGAGCTCACCCTTTCTTTCCTTTATTCTCTTGAGGAAATGAGAACATAAATTTGGGGACGAGTCGGGGAGCGGAGTAATGGTCAGGAGAGGATAGCATTAGTAGTCCTCACTATTACGTGAAATAGTGTGATAATAGTTGTAATGAGGACTCCTTTTGAGTTTGTATAATATCTAGTAGACAATATTTGTATTCAAACTCACGGTTTATGTCGTATTGTACCTGAGCGAGTTAGGTTAGTAAGTTATATTTGAATTTATGTACCATGTAAGTGGCGACCCAAGATGGGTGGCGTATACCTAATTTTGAGGCGTCACACAGTCCAAATAGATTTACTTTAAAAGCAGCCGGTTGATTGGTTTACAATAAAATATAATATATTCTATTTATAATCTAATAAAGCGAATAACTTTTAAAAAGATTTTACTATGCAAACACTACGCAGTTTGTAAGACCCCAACTTTTATGAATATAAATGAATTTTCTATAAATATCATTTTGAATATTATGGAATAATTTTGATATAATGTTATAGTTGTAGGTAATATTTATAAATTTTGCGAAATAATGCAAGTTGTTATATAATATTCGATTAGTCGGGGAATATTCAGATGCGACTAAGACAATCATTGGTGGACCCATTAATAGAATTATTGTCGGATTGAAAAAACGACAAAAATATTTTTATGAAAATAACGGCGGAAGTTTTCTGGTTGATCTTTGTTGAACTACTCGGTAGTAAAAATCAAGATGTCTGGCATTGGTTGCGTAAGAAGATACATGGTATTGATTATTAATGTTTATGTGAGAAGTCACTCAGTTTGATTCAATTATTGTCGATATTTTATATGTTATTAAATCAATAATTGAGATGACGAAGTTATTAATATTATTATTTGCATTATTAACGATGTTTAGAAGTTCTGCCGATAAGAGGTTTGGTCACCTAATTGCGCGGCAATAGGGAGAAATCCATATTGAAAAGCCACCTCTTTCGTGGGAACGATCTGGTTGATTAATAGTGTGAATAATAATAATGATGATGAAGTTTTGTTTTATTCGTATTATTAACGTAATAAAACAGAAAAACTTTTTATATAAAACAGAATACTTTTATAAAAGTTATTCGTTTTATTAGGCTAATAGTAAAATCTTTTTATATAAAATGAATACTTTTATAAAGTTATACATTTTATTAGATAATAATTAGAATATATTATATTTTATTATGCATAGTATTTGCATAATTATGCGTGATAGTAAAATCTTTTTAAAAGTTATTCGTTTTATTAGATTATAAATAGAATATATTATATTTTATTTAAAAGATTTTGCTTTAAATATGGATAGTCGATTAAAAAAATCAATCAGACCGTTAAATGGATTGGTTACTATTCATTCCATTCTTCTATAAATGAAGTTCATTCCTTCATTATTTCTTACGAATTCTTTGAAACTACAGAGAGAAAGAAGAAAAATATTCGCTACTTTCACTACTCCGATGTCAAGTTTTTTTTTATGGTAAAGGGTATTATTTCTTTTGTATTCACGAAGAGAACTTTATTATTCCATCTTTATTATTACATTGGAATAACTTTGTATCTGTGAGCTACCCTATACTTGGTGAAATTATTCTCGTATTCCATTCTTTATTATTACATTGGAATATCTTATTCATCTTACAACGGATCTGGTTCCGTCTTTTATTATTACATTGGAACATCCTATTAGTGTGAATTTCACCGACTGGTTCCGTCATTTAGTATTACATTGGAATAACACTGTCTATGAGAAGTCTGCCGCATGCATGGTGATTTACATTGTTATTCCATTCTTTATTATTACGTTGGAATATCCGTCGGTGCGTATTACACGCTGACCTTGGTTCCGATTATTTATTATTACGTTGGAATAACCTGTCATGCAATCACCGCATGCGTGGTGATTTCTTTTGTTATTCCATTCTTTACTATACTCAGTTAGTTAAAGTTTTGACTTCTACACTCTATGAAATTAGTGGAATATTCTTGATATTTGCGCTTCATCCAGTATCTTTTTATGAAAATATTGTTATAAGCATTATTGAATTTTACTTTACAAATAAGTATCATGTTGATAATTTGGACATTATTAGTTCCTGAATAAATTAATTATTGAACTTGTTTTATTGAATTCTTATATCATTGTCATCATCCTCATGTATTCATATTATTTTTGAAAGTCATCTACAGGGCAGTAGTGCGTAGATGAACTTGGTATGATTACGAATGAGGATTATTCGGTGTATGTCATCTTGGCCGTAATGTTATAAATGATGTGGTAAAAGTCCTCGTTGGCGAAGTGCATTGATGGACAATTGTTGGCATGATCATGACCATTGATGAATACACAAATATCCTTGGCCCGTAGTGCGTGGATAATTTATGATCGTGACCCTAATGAATATCGTTGGTAGTAGTCTTGAGGGGATAATGTGGATTATTTATTGTTCGAGTCTCGTGATATAAGTGATGAAAACCTTTTAAATCATAAAAGATAATTGATTTTGTTCTCTACTTGACTCTTTTAATGGATTCAGATGTTCATTGCAGTTAAACTTGATGTCTATCAGTATTTTATCGGTTTAACATCATTGAAGACTAATGATAATTTATTCTCGCATTATTTTAGTCATAATATTTTTCTTCGGGCTAATTGAGCTCACACCTTTATTTCAATTGTTCTCTTGAGGAAATGAGAGCGTAATGCGGACTAGTCGGAGAAGCGGAGTGATGGTTAGAGATGGTGTCTTAGTAGTCTTCACTATAATACATTAAATAGTGTGATAATAAATGTAATGAGGACTAAATTGAGTGTGGATATTATACAGATGATAATATTTGTATTAAAACTCACAACATGTATTTTGTCGTATTTACACGCATTGTCAGGTAATCAAGTTGTATTTGAATTTAGTACCAGTGTATTTGGCGACTCAAGATGGGTGATGTATCATACCTATTTTGGGGTGTCACATTTTAAGTCACAACTTAAAATAACTTATAAATCAACTTTATATTTTAACTTATAAATTATTTAAAATAAGTCGTTCGAGGAGGTAAAAGCAAATTGAAAAATAAATATATTGAGTTTGAATCTAATATAAAAGAATAGAAGATTTATTTTATTATAGAAAAAAATTCTTTATATCAATAATAATGTGGAGGATATTATATGAATCTTATTTGTTTTGTTATTTAGTTTTATATTTAAATTCATTCGTAATAAAAATCTAAATTTGACGATGTTTGTAATGTAGATTTATTTTATTTTATTGATATATTATATGTCGGACATAGATAATTTTATTATTATTATTTAAGATTTATTGTATGCGATATATTTTTTATATTATTTATATGTGACGTGTTTAAATAAATAAATTAATATAATAAGTTTTATCTTACAACAAATGATTATGCAAAAATTGAGTAAATAAAGTTATATAGATAAATGTAATTATACATGGAGCTCATATAAAAGATTAAAATTTAAAATGTACACAACTAAAACATAATTAAGAAGAGCTTTAATTTCAATTGTTAGTTTTCTTTTTTCTTAATAAAAATAGTCATTGTGGCTTTCAGTTTTACTTCACTATAATTTATTTTCTTCCAAAGTATAATATATAGATATTTAATTCGGTAAAAAATAAAGACAACAAAGGGTTACAATTAAATTATTAAAGTATATAAATAACAAATGAAAAAAAAAGAAAAAAAGAAAAGAAATGAGAGGTAGGCGTGCGTATACGTGTTTATAAGAGAGCAAGCCAAACAGTATAGTGCTAAATTTATTCTCTCCCGCCAGTGCACCTAAAACCAAAATCAAAATCCCTCCCTTTTCCCAGTCTCCAAATAATAGATTTTTTTGTGTGTGGATATTTTACCGATTCTGGATCTATATTTCTCTGCAATTACTACTGGGCTATGGCATAACACTTACTATTACGATTCCTCACACATTAACAGTAAGAGATCTTTTTCCCCAATTCATTTTCAAATTTTCGAATTCTCACTTGCTATAGATTCAATGTTGGAGGATTTACAATATGATCACCCTTCCAAAGTTTTCCATGGCGTTCGGTTTGTTCTACTTGGATTCGACCCCATTACCAAGCCCAAGGTATCTCTATATAAAATTAGTTATTTTCCCTCTTTTTTTTTAAAAAAACAAATATTTTATTTTTTCGTTAAATACTTTTAATTTTATTTTGTTGGGGTTTCGATTGACTGTGCTGGAATGAGTAATTTAACAGTTTTTTATTTTTAGGTTTTGTCTAAACTTGTTGATGGTGGTGGAGTTGATGTTGGTCGGTATGGTCCAATTTGCACTCATGTCATCGTTGATAAGCTGATTTATGTAATTTACCATTCATCCCTATGCTATTATACTTAAATTTTTTGTTTTTTTTCTTTGCTAAATGATTTGTTTTGTTTTTCTGGGTAGCTTTATTTCAATTTTTTTCTTAAAAAATTTGTGTCCTTATTCTGATTTGTATGTATATAAATTATTTTCACTAGTGCCAATGTTTGATTTTCTAACAGGATGATCCCATATGTGTTGCTGCTCGAAATGATGGAATCACATTAGTCAATGGCTTATGGGTTGCTCACAGTTTTGATGTGGGAATGCCTGTTGATCCAACATCTGTAAGTTTTTCTATCAATTTACTTTTACTGTCTTGCTTTGAATTCCTAAGTGAAGTTTGGAGCACCACTAAGAGATCCTATGTTTCTATTTATTATGCAGTATTTTTCCCTGATGTTTACTTTTTAAGATCCCAACATTCCATTTTTGAAACCACAAGGAAAAATAATTTAATTGCTTCAATGGCATATGCTAGTATATTAAGTTGGCAAGCTTGTGATGTCCTAAATTCCAAATCCCTTTTTTAGTTTTTCTTTTTTTTAAAAAATACATGGCAAGTAAGAAAATAAATAAAGAGGAACACTTACCAGTGTTGCTTATGATATTTTATTTAACTAGCTTATAATTTTCATTTCCAGTTTTGAACATGATGATTATATTATTGCAAAATAGTTCAGATTGGTCCTTGCATGGTCAGGTCTTAACCATGTATTTGTTTTCTGTTGGTATTTGCCTACTCAAATGCTTAAATTTTCTCCAAGTTATTTATGAATTAGTTGTAATTATGATCTTCTAACTTTTTGCTCCTAGCCATAAGCAGTGATATTTGCTTGAGGGTATCTTTTGTTTTTTGCTTCTCTATTTTACACATTTTTGCTTGTCTCCCCAGATTATGTACAGACCTCTTAGAGATTTGAATGGAATTCCTGGTGCCAAGTCTCTAGTTGTATGCTTGACTGGATACCAACGTCAAGATCGAGATGACATTATGGTCTGCAGCGACCAGTTATATTTATAACTATATTATTATAATAAAACATTGTAAATCATCTCTGACCCTTATTAATTATGATCTTGTGGCATCTTACTATTAGTTCTGTTTTCCTACCCAGACAATGGTTGATTTGATGGGAGCAAACTTTTCAAAGCCATTGGTTGCAAACAAAGTTACTCATCTTATCTGCTACAAATTTGAAGGTATGTTATCATTCTATTGTTTGCACAAATAGAACATTGGAATGGGATTCTGATGTGTTTGTTATTTGGCATGAATGATATGTTTTTTTAGTCTTTCTTTAGTTTATTCAAATTTTCCTTTAGCAGTTAAGTATTCCTTCTATATGCATATATTAGTAAAATTAGTATGGCGCCATTTTCCCTATTTTAATCAGTTCGGTAAGTTGTTCTTTCATTAACAACTTCCTATTGGCTTGTTGAGAACCTAAAATTTTGGACCAAATCTTACTTCAAGTCATTTTTTTGGTCCATTGGTTTTGCGTTGTTGCACATCTTAGCTGTGATATGATGGTACACATCTTCCCTGTGAGTTATATTACTCCAGTGGAGGGTATGTTATGCATTTTGTCTGGTTTGTGATTTCTTATCCTTTATCATACTTGCTATTGTGAAAATAACTATGGTATATGAATTCAAGTTGCCTATAGTGTATGTTATCTTTTTGCAAGACACGCTCTATACTGCTGAATTACAGTCCTCTGTTATCTAGCAATTGGTTTATCTTATTAACTAATTAGCTATATGTCATAGAAGTTTCTGTATAAATAATGAATTTTTATAATGGTCAACCACGTGGCTTCAGTTCATCTACCTATCTCTTGCCCAAAATTTCTAGAATGTCATGAATTTGTGGTTTACATATGATTATATAATGTAATCATGTTTTTAAGCTGTATTCAGTGTAATCAGACAACTTTCATTCTGCTAGGTGAGAAGTATGAGCTTGCCAAGAAAATGAAGAAGATAAAGCTTGTCAATCATCTGTGGTTGGAAGATTGGTATGGCTTAACTATCTCTCTCTTGCTTGTTTTTGTTTACATGTTTCACTTTTCATTCTTCAAGCATTGTGGCGTGCTTTGTATGGGCATATGGCTAACCATCTACTTTTTAAATTAATTGTGGAACACACGTTACTTGCTTCTTCCCATCCTACTGGAAATCTCTATGAACTGACCACCATCTTTTTGTCGCAGTTTAAAGGCTTGGGAAATTCTTCCAGAAGCAGATTATAATAAGAGGTGAGAATATACTACATGTTTTTTGATGTTATTGATATTTACATTTAAATACCTCCTTCCGTCCTAGTAGCTTCTTGCAATATCCCCCTTGTTACTTTGGAAGGTGTGCCTTTGCAAATGACCTCTCTCTCTCTCTCTATATATATATATATATATATTTATTTATTTATTTATCAATATATCGTCTGACAGTGGATATGAGTTGGAGGAGTTGGAAGCAGAAGCTAAAGATTCTGAAAAAGAAACGGACATTGCTCCAAAGCAATTCCAACTCCAGAATCCCAAGCAGGAGTTACAAAGAAATCAGCTTGATTCTAGTGCATCTAGAGATTTATCAAATGTTGTCTGTACTAATGACATGGTATTTGCCAATGGAAAATATAGAAAATCTGATCAAGATCCAAACCTCCCTGAAATTCTTATTAAACATCCTCAAGTGCTTGATTCTTGTGATGTTAGAGCTTTTAGGAATGTTAGTTGTTCCGAGCTAGTTAAATCATGTGACAGAACAACAGTTCCTGCAGCAATTGAAAATGGCTTGGCTTCTACTTCTGGAAGTGAGAGATCTCCTCATTCTGATGCAAGCAAATTAAGCCCAAACAGTTACTCAAGGAAAACCCCATGGGAAACTACACCTACAATGTACTCAGGGGAAATGACAGACAACTTGAACACAGCTCTAACAGTAAATGCAGGTAAATTAAATGTGAGCCGCTTTGACATTTCCTCAATGACTGAACAACCGAAGGATGGAACTAAGAGTGGTTTGAAGATTCCCAAGGAAACTGTGTCACATCATGAAGAGCAAAGTAGTAAATTAGATGAAAAGCAGAAGATGGATGTTTCTTGTGGTAGCTCCAAATCGCAAAAGGCAGGCCAGAAATTGAAAGCACACATGTCAGAAGGTTTACTAGAGATGCACAGAAGTGAATTGTTGGAACCTTTGCCTTGGATAAGTGATCCAACTGAGGCAAATAATTCTCTGTCCAACAATGTTGCCCATTATTCAAGTCTGTCTGCTGCTTTGAATTACCCACAGAAATCCCAATCTAAGATATCAAAATATCAGTCTTCAAGTGTTGGCAGGAAATCACCGACTTGTTGTACACCTGTCTCGAAACCTGTCAACTCAGAGACCAGTCAAGATGGCAATTTGGAAAAGGCACTTCAAACGTCTTCTGTGGGATCTAAAAAGGCCAGCTTGGCCAGCAAGCCTGAGAACATAGATTTTGTAAATAAACAAAAACATGCCACTGGTGAAGCTCCGAAGGTTTCATCTCCCAGAAGTAAAAGATTAGAGATTGAAAAATCCAATGGTTCTTCTAACTTGAGCTTTCATGCTAATGCGCATTCAACACCAATTACGAGGAAGATGTTTTCTAGAAAATCTTGCAGTAAGGGTAAAACAAATCTTAATGCAAATCTGAAAGGTTCTCTTTACTTGAATAAAAGTGCGTCAGAAGATGATCCTGCAATCTCTTTAAATTTGGGAGAAGAGACTGCAGGCTATGAGAAGCTTGAGATGGTCTCTCCAGAAGTTAATCTAAATACAGAAATGGAGGCAGAGACATATGATGTTTCACAATCTAGAAACAAAGTTCAGCAGAAGTCTATGTCAATGGATGATGAAACTGAAGCTCCAGAGGAAGAGGAAAATGAGGTCAGAGAAACAGCTAGAGAAGAGAAATATGGAGAAGTTGAACCAGACATTATAAGGGAAGATGATAAATCAGAAGACCTGCAGACAAATAAAACCACATTGGGAGTGCATAGTCATAGCACGTCATCTGGCGAAGATGCAGGCTTTAAACAGAACAAGGCCAGTTGCGGTAAGAGAAAGCTTGGTGAATCAACCCGTATTCCAAAAGCGGTGAAGAACATAAGTAGAGGGAAAAGACAACCTTTAAGTAAAATCAAGAAAACAACTATTCCTTCTGAGGCTTCAGAGGACAAGGAGGAAAATGAGGTTCAGGAGGCAGTTAATGAAGAGACCTACAGAGAAGTTGAACGAGACGTAGAAAATGTAGGAACAGAAGATAAATCAGAAGCATATAAAACTGATTGTAATGCATTGGGAGTGGATAGTCATAATACATCTGGTGAAGAAAAAGATGGTCCTAAACATAAAAAGGTAACTTGTGGTAAGAGAAAGCTGGGGGAATCAACCCATATGGGTAATGAGGTGAGGGAGAACATAAATGCAGGGAAAAGGTGCAGTAAAATAAAGAAAAGATTGGGTCCTGTTTCAAAGTTAACAAATTTGAAGGAAGCAGTCAATGAGGAGGCTGAAAGTGAAAAGAATGAGGGGCGCCTTCCACATCTGGCAGGTAAGACAAAGAGAAATGAAACTACAAATAAGTTGGATAAATCTATGGAAGCGGAGAAAGAAAATAGGCCAATCCACACTGGAGATCAAAATGTGAGTCATGGTAAAAAGCAGGCGGGAAAATTGGCGTCTAATAAATCATCTAGTAAAAATGATATGGAGGCCAGCAAGTCAAATCTTGACAGATTACAAGTGCACAGGCCCCCAAAATCTGAACCTGCGTGTTTTATACTGACTGCGCATAAGCTGCAGAGAAAAGAGTTTCAGCAGGTAATAAGGCGGTTGAAAGGGAAAGTTTGCAGAGATTCTCACCAATGGTCATATCAGGCAACACATTTCATTGTCGCTGATCCAGTTCGCAGAACAGAGAAGTTTTTTGCTGCTGTTGCATCTGGAAGGTATATTCTTAGCTGATCCATTGTTTTGGCTTTCTCACTTTGCTTGTTTATTATCCAATGTAGCACTTCAGACTGAAATGAATGTACCCTCTAGCTGATTTTGCTTGCAGTTGCCTTGACACTATGTTTGGTGACTCAATGCCAAGCTTTGGAATTGGAGTTGAAAACACATTTCCAATTCCAAAGCCAAAGCTTGGAATTGAGTTGCCAAACATAGCTTTAATTGATTCATACGTATTTAGCAAATTTGAGCTATCGTATTCTGTTTGTGTAAATTGACTCTCCTTCACTTGCAGGTGGATTTTGAAGATTGATTATCTAATTGATAGTAGCCAGGCAGGAAAATTCTTGGCAGAGGAACCTTATGAGTGGCACAAGAGTGGCCTAAGCGAATATGGTGCTATTAACTTAGAGGCTCCAAGGAAGTGGCGCCTCCATAGGGAAAGAACTGGTCATGGCGCCTTCTACGGAATGAGCATTATCATATATGGGGAATGCATCGCCCCTTCTTTGGTATGCTCTTTGATTTGACTTTTCGTAGTCTTGTCATTCTAATGCTGGTTTTGGGACATATGTTAGTGTATAAATAGAATACTCTCTTCATAGTAGCATGTTATTTATTTTCTGGACCTAATGATTATAGGTATTTTAAATGGCTTAGTTATGGTAAAAATTATGTCTTTCACTTTTTAAAAATACAGGATACTCTCAAGCGAGTTCTAAAGGCTGGAGAGGGAAAGATATTGGCTACTTCTCCCCCATACACTCGATTCTTGGAGTCGGGGGTTGACTTTGCAGTTGTCAGTCCTGGCATGCCACGTGTTGATATGTGGGTCCAAGAGTTCTTACGACATGAGATACCCTGCGTTGTAGCCGATTACTTGGTGGAGTTTGTCTGCAAACCAGGTCACTCCCTTGAGAGACATGTTCAATATAACACTCATGCTTTGGCGGAGAAGGCATTAAAGAACCTGGTGAGCCGATCTGAGGCAATTGTTGGACTAGTGACACCACCGAGTCATGGTGGTGATTGCGATGTACCATGTCATGAGGTAATGACACCGCCGAATGATAGTGATGTACCATGTCAAGTCTGCGGGTCACGTGACAGAGGAGAGGAAATGCTGATTTGTGGCGATGAAAGTAGTTCCACTGGTTGTGGCGTTGGCACACATATTGATTGCTGTGATCCTCCTTTGGCCGATGTACCCGAGGAAGACTGGTTTTGCACCAAGTGTAGCGACAGTAAAAGTAGCAAGAAACCTTCTAAGAAAAGAAGCAATGTATCAAATAGGAAGTGAAACCTCTTTTAATTTATTATATCTTTTTTCGGTAGAAGTAAGTATGTTTTCCTCTCAGTATTATTGTACATTTAACTGAATATTTTGCTACTGGAATTAAACACATACATTGTGAACTTAATTGCAGAAGTTGAACCTTTCTTTTTAGTTTAAACAAATACACCCTTCCTAGTTCCTTCCTTGGCCACCGCAATGGATGGAGATAACCATTTGTACACCCCTCCTCCCTCAACCTATCAAGAAGACCCTCATTTGCAAAATTTGTAAAGTTTAAATACGTATTCGAGTTCTTAAAAATAACAAGTTGAACATAATAACAAAATTAAGATGACAAATGCAAAAATATTATGTTATTTAACACTAATATCATTACAAAAAGAAGATTATTTTTATGAGATAAACAAAATTTATAAATGAGACTCTCAAAATCATTCATGTATTTTGTGGTATATTGTATGATGAAAGGTTTTCAGTCTTTTATGCAAGCAATTCTTCTCTTTAATCTCTATGAAGTTGTGCTTGTTCTGCATTCTTTTTCGTTTTTTTTTGGTTGAAAGGGGGGCAAAGCCCAGAGCCCCGGACAATATCTAAGATTGACACTCCCTCCGGCTACATCTGATCTCTCTGCTACTCCACGTTCTACATTATTTTTTATAGGATGATTAGTTTTCTGAAATCTTTCAGTATTTGGGCCAAGCCTTGGCCACTTAGCTTTTACTTCCAGGAGTAATTGATTCTTGCACGACTTTAAGACGAGTTCAAAATATATATTTATTTAATAAAATTTTATTAATATACTTTGTTATAAAAAATTAATACTTTACATGTATATTACGAATGAGACTCTCAAAATTAATACTTTAATATATATATATATTATCATTTTCCTTAAAATAGTGTATTAGTGATGATATATGCATGTGATGAAAGATGAGAAAAGTTGAAGGATCGAGATCTGACCGAAATTTGACAGATCAATTGTTGAAACGAATTTTTTTCAACACTAGTAAATAAACTTTCTGAAAAGTCTTGACTATTTATGCAATTGTCAAATCTTTCAACTTCCAAAATAATAATAATACATATTTATTTAATTAAGGTCTTGAAGATGTTGTTAGCACGTGCTAAGATGTTCTCAAATGGAGTGTTCTAATTTGTGAAGTGAAAGACAAATATTACTGCTCCAGATAAAAAGATAAAATGCATCTTCTCAACCACCCCAATTCTGTTTTTTTTTTTTTGATTAAATAATTCTCTCAATAAACGAGCATGGGTGCTAACCTTGTCAAGATTCAAACTCAGAAAATCAAGACTTAGGTGAACATTGTTATCATTTTAATTATTGGAGTATATATTTATTCTTGTATTTTTCTCAAGCGTAATACATATAATATATTAATCCCAACATTTTCCTCATTAGCAAAAATAAAATAGAAAACCAGCTATTTATGATTACTTTGTCATAAAGCGGAAACAACTACTAGCAGCAGCAGAAAGAGAGATTAAAGTAAAGCAAACGCACATGATTCGATCACATGGTATGACTGCCTGACTGGCATCATCAATCATCTGGCCCACTATTTATTTATTTATCCTCTTAATTTCCTATATATGTTTCCCAAATCTCCTGTTATTTTATCCATCTCCCCTATATTCTATTCTTACTCTAACCCCCCAAATTCTCTTATTTTTTTCGCTCCCTTATTTACATTCTTTTTCTTCTATTTTCTTTATTGTGATGTGACTTTTATCCTTATCGGTCACAGCTTTTTTCATTCTATTACTATTTAATTTCAAAAAAAAACATTTCATAGTAGTTGTTTCGGAAAAAATTATTTTTACAAAGTCCCTCGTTACTCAATAATAAAAAAATTACTATTTTCATGTAAATAGATTTGTTAAAAGTTTGGTTTGAGGAAAAAAATTTGAACTACTAATCTAGATTATTTTTTTTCACAAGTCTTTACCGGTTGAGTCGGTGTTTTAAAACCTAGCGGTTGAACTGGTAAAAATCAAAACTGGTTCGTCTTCCGGTTCGATTTGGATCAATGACCCGATTTTGATCAAAATTTAAGTTGGCCCGTTAGTCCAACCGGTGGTTTAATCGGTAAATTCCGTTAATTGACCCAGTTGATCCTGTTTTTAATATATATTTTTTATTAAAAAAATTAATATTAAAATTAATCACTTTTATTAATATTATAACTCATCTTTATTATGTTTTAGTTCATAAAAAACGAGATTTTAAAAAAAATTATTAATTACTAATAATATATATTTTTTATATATTAATAAAATCATTGGGTGAATAACGTTTAGACTACTGGTTGGACCAATGACCTATTCATTCGGTAACTTTTTCAGTTGGCTTGAGTTATTAAGGTAGCCAAGGATGAATGATCATAAGACAATTGATAGAACAAAATTATATTCGATATTTGCAAGTGTGATAATTTGAATTCAATCAATAAACATAAATTATTTATATATATATAATTTCGGCATAGTTGTGGAAGTAGTTGATAAGAATGATAATTTGACTTGAAAAATGTCTGAACTGCACATGACATGCAGTTTTTTTTGCAATTTTGATACAAAACATTAAAGAGGAACCCCTTTTCTTTGGCCGCAAGGTATTAGAAAAATTAATGCCTTGAAAAGTTTATGTATCATAACAATACTCCAACAACAGATTATCGGATTTAAATAAATAAATGTGGCATAACATTAAAGCTGTAAGGGGATTGGTCAGGTTGAGCGAGAATTACTAAAAGATATACTTCTGACTGACTTTTGCTTATACTTTTATTAATCTCTTTTGATCTCACACACCCTTACCTACTACTACCTCTGTGCTAGAATAAAAATTCTGGTAGATTTTTTATGTATATTAATTATTAAGAAAAGAAATAAAATAATAAAATTGATCATAATAATATGTTATTAATTATTTTTAATATAGGTGAGAGAGTGACTTTCTAGCTATTCAATTCAAAATATTCTCTCTCCATACTTATTAAATATAGAGAGAAAATTAGAATAAGAAAAGTATGAGATATTTAATGCTACGGGCATAATAGAAAAAATAGATAAATAACCTTTTGGTCACTGTACTAGGGTTCGGTTTTTATTGTGGTTACCGAAACTTTTTTTATTACAATCGAATAACTGTACTCTCAAAAACATACAAAATGGCCATTCTGTCGGAATGCTAACTGTGCAAGTTGACTCCATTTTTTTGCTTACGTGGAGCACAGAAAAGGCAGGCAGGCGAATTATTATAGGACAAACTAACAACACTATTAACTACTTCATCTAAACAATTCCAAAACTAATAATAATAATAATAATAATAATAATAATAATAATTTTAAAAAAATAATAAAAAAATAATACTATTAATAGTAATAATTTTAAAATAATAATAATAATTTTTAAATAATAATAATAGTATTACTAATAATTTCAAAATAATAATAATTTATATAATCTTTAAATAATAATAATGATAAAATAATTTTTAAATAATAATAATAATTTCTTTTTATTTTATTTTAATGGAGAATAAAAATAATTTATCAAATTTACCCTTACTCAAATAATTTAAATTAATAAAATAATAAAAATAATTTTTTTAAATACACATCGACTTTTATATAAAATATTTTTATAATTTATATAATCTTTTTTTAAATTTTAAATTTTTAAAATTATTATTATAATTATTTCTATTATTATTATTACTACTATTATAAATAATTTCAAAATGATAGTAATTGTAATAATAATAATTTTAATAATAATACATTTTAATTATCTATAATACCTTTTATTATACTTATTTCACATTCGCTCTCTCTATCTACTATAATATTTTTTCATGAGGGATAATTTTAGAAAAATGTGGCTAATTTTCTTAAATGATATAAAAATAAAATTGTGAAATAGACATAGTGTTATTTTAGTACACGGTGTTATTTAGTAAACTATTTAGTAAAAATTTAAAATTTTAGTACACATCAATCTCGGACCTTCAAGAAATCTGAAAATATTTAGTAAAAATATAAAATTTTAGTACGGTGTTATTTTATATTAATATTAACATAAATTAAACTCATTTTTGTAATAAAAAATGACCCTTGGATTCAAATGATATAAAATATTTTTATATCTGAAAACTAAAAGCCGCGGTGACCCTTGGATTCAAATGATATAAAATAATAGTAATTATAATAATAATATTGTGAAATAGATAGACATAAAATTATTATTATGAAATTATTATTATTATTTTATAATTATTATTATTTTATTAATTAAAATTATTATTATTGTTGTTATTATTATTATTTTGAAATTATTATTATTATTCTTAATAATATTATTTTTATTATTATTATTTTAAAATTATTATTAAGATACAATTATTCTTAATATCTATGAGCATGTGCTTGATGTGACGTCCCCAAAATAGGTCCAATCCATCCAACCTATTATGAGTCGCCAAAAACATAGTATGAAGAAAACAACTATAACTTTATTACTACAATTATCGTGCAAAATACAACAACACATATATCTTGTGAGTTTTAATACCAAGCACGACTCATGTCCCAACTATGGACAACACCTCGCGTTGATACCTTACATAAAGGTATAATCTAGAACTGCATTTTAAAATTAAAATATTTGAGAAGTGCTCGAGAAACCTTCGTGCATGGGAGGCCATGAATCTAAGTTATGATAGATATCATATGTCCAGAGATTTATCCTTGGTTGATCGATAGACCCCAAAGAAAACGAGAAGATTACTATTATGTTCCTTCCAATGGTGAGTCTTCTCTTGACATATAACTATCTCGACCGTCTGCGATTGAACATTATGTTTCAACCAAACTCCAAGATCATTAGGTAGTGCTCGTAGATATACTCAGCAAGTGAATACGAACAACCCTGTCTTATGATAACCCGTAGGTCATTAGACATCTTGTATGATAGTGGCAAAACACCCTTCCAAAGTTGGGTTCACCTCACCCTATTGTTGTTCACCAAAATCAATTATTAAATGACGTATAATATACGACAGGTCCACAATACAATTATATATTGTATGTCATGCCGTTATATAATGTGTTGAGAAACTTTGATAGTCTCGGACCACCACACTATTCCCTTGTTATCCCCATTTCGACCCAAACTACACTTTTATTACCTGAAAGGAATTGTGAAGCAAAAGGGGTGAGCACAACTAGCCCAATAAAGAATATCATAACTAAAGATAATTAAATTATCAATAGCCTTCATCGATAATAAATCGTAGATTTAGAACATATGGTAGATGATAAAACTTTTCAACCATAGTTAATGATAGACGAAAGCAATCCATTAGAAGAGTCAAATAGACTATAAAGTCTATTATCTTCTCCATGTTAAAAGTCCACCAACAATGCTTTAACCCTGTAACATTAATCAACATATCTTGTTCACAGTCATGTGAATAACTCATAATCATAATTGTAGTTCTAATTTTCTCTTCTCCTCCAAGACGAAGATATTTTTCATCACATGTCTTTACCTAAAACATCAAAGATCATGGTTATACCAAATCATAGTTCCTGTTCATAATCATACTAATAAGTTCATCTTTGCACTACGGGCCAAAGATAATCATTAACAGTTCATCTTTGCACTACATGCCAAAGATATTCAACAACAGGTCATCTTTGCACTACGGGCCAAAGATATTCAACAACAGGTCATCTTTGTACTACACGCCAAAGATATTCAACAACAGGTCTTCTTTGGACTACAGGCCAAAGATATTCATATCTCAAAGAAATATATTGTGAGACCCCAAATTTTACGAATAAAGATTTAATTTTTTCGAAATATTTTTTTGAATATTATGGTGTGAATTTGAGATAAAGTTATAGTTATGGGTAGTATTTATAAATTTTACAAAGTATGCAAGTTGTTATATTATATTCGATTGTTCGGGGAATATTCTTTATGTCGGGGAATATTCGAACAACGGCACAATCATTGGTGGACCCCACAATGGAATTATTATCGGATTGAGAAAATGACAAAAATATTTTATAAATAACGGCGGAGGTGTTATTGTTAAAACTGTTGAACTACCCGGTAGTAAAAAAAAGATGTCTGGCGTGGTTGCATAGTAGCACACGATATTGATTATTGATGCTTACGTGAGAAGTCACTCAGTTATACTCAATTATTGCTACAGTAATTGCTGCATCATATCTCTCATATTATTGATTCGATTATTGTCACAATATCTTCTGCATTATATGTTATATTATTAAATCAATAATTGAGACGACAAAGTTATTCATATTATTAAATTGTAATATTTACAATGTCTAGAAGTTCTGTCAAGGAGAGGTTTGGTCACCTAATTGCGCGCATGATAGGGAGAAATCCTTATTGGAAAAGCCCCTCTTCACGGGAACAACCTGGTTGCGAAATATTGTGAGTTATAATATTAATGATGAATACGTTCGTGTTGATTAAAGATGAATTTGATAGTTTTATTATGTTGGGATTATTTGTGTTAGTAGAAATCGACATCTATTCTGATGATAATTGATATCTGGAGGTTATATTGTTCAATCGGGTATTCGGGAAACTTTTTGTGTCGGAGTTACTATTCATGTGTTACTATTTACGAGTTATTATTCATGAGTTACTATTTACGAGTTACTATTCATGAGTTACTATTCACGAGTTACTATTCACGAGTTTTAATAGTAACTTGTCTTTTCGGTTTTCCAAGAGTTATTTGACCCTTCAACTTTCCAAGAGTTATTTACCTCTTCGGTGTTCCAAGAGTTAATTACCCCTTCGCAAATAGTAGTTGTCTCTTCAATAAATAAAAGCTCATTCCTTCGTTAAAATCAAGAGCCACTCTCAGTTCTTCTATAAATAGAAGCTCATTCCTTCATTATTTCTTACAAATTCACTGAAACTCTAGAGAGAGAGAAATTATAGAGAGAAAGAAGAAGAGTTTTCTACTACTTCACTACTTCGATATCCAGTTTCTTTACGGTAAGGGGTGTTATTCTTTCTTATTCATGAAGAGAACTTCTGTTATTCCATTCTTTAATATTCTGTTGGAATAACCTATATACGCGGCATACCCTATACATAATCTGTATATGCAGCATACCCTATACTTGGTGAAATCCCTCTGTTATTCCATTCTATATTATTATGTTGGAATAACCTGTTTATGCGAAGTACCGCATACGTGGTGAAATTATTCTATTATTAGTTCTTTATTATTACGCCGGAATATCCCGCTTGCGGCAAATTTACTTTGACTGGTTCCATTATTTATTATTCGTATTTATTATTACGCCGGAATATCCCATCACTGCATGCGTTTTTACGTCGGATCCGGTTCCATTATTTATTATTAAGTATTTATTATTACGCTAGAATATATCTCATGCGTGCATGCATTCTGTGGGACCTAGTTCCATATTTATTATTCTGTTGGAATAACTTGCTGTGTTATCTATCACGAGGCTCGGTGATTCTTTTGTTATTCCATTATTTATTATACTCGATTGGTTAAAGTTTTAACTTCTATACTCCATGAAATTAGTGGAATATCCTTGATATTTAAGGCTTCATCCAAAGATCTTTTATGGAAATATTCTTTTGAGCATTCTTAAATTTTACTCTACAAAGAAGTATCATGTTGACAATTTGGATGTTATTAGTTCCTGGATAAATTAATTCGTGAACTTATTTTATTGAATTTTTATATCATTGTCATCATCCTTGTGTTTATATTTTGAAAGTCATCACGTGGTAGTAGTGCGTAGATGGACTTGGTATGATTTTGACGAGGATTATTCGGTATAATCATAACCGTAATGTTACAAATGATGTGATAAAAGTCCTCGTTGGCCCGTAGTGCATTGATGGACGAGTTGTTGGCATGATCGTGACCATTGATGAATACACGAATATCCTTGCCCCGTAGTGCATGGATAATTTGTGGTCGTGACCCCTAATGAATATCCTTGGCCGTAGTCTTGAGGATGATGATGGATTATTTATTAAGCTAAGTCTCAAATGATAAAAGTGATGAAAAACTTTTAAATCATAAAAGATAGTAGATTTTATTTCTACTTGACTCTTTTAATGGATTGCTTATTTCACGCAGATTAAACTTGTTGTCTATTGTATTTTATCGGTTTAACATTATTGAAGGCTAATGATAAATTATCTGCATTATCTTAGTTATAATATTTCTTAGTGGGCTAGTTGAGCTCACCATTTCTTTCTTTATTCTCTTCTTAAAATGAGAGCGTAGCGAGGGGACTAATGGGGGGGACGAGTGATGGTCCGGATGATAGTATTAGTAATCCTCACTATTCTATGAAATAGTGTGATAATAATTGTAATGAGGACTTATCGAGAGTGGATATTATGCAGAAGACAATATTTGTATTAAAACTCATGATTTCTTGTTGTATATTTAAGATTGTATTTATATTACGTATTATATATTTGGCGACTCAAGATGAGTGATGTATACCTAATTTTGGGGGCGTCACATATATAATCATTTTAGAATTTATATAAACAATAATTATAACCATGTTGATCAATTCACCTTTGCACTTAAGCTAAAAATATTCAATTGTAAATTCAATGATCATGATCATACCAGTTAACAATTCATCTTTGCATTACTGGCCAAAGAGAACCCATAGTCACGATCATACCAATAATCTACCCATCTTTACACTTAAGTCAAAGAGAAATTTCATCACCGGAATTATTAAAATGTTATATATGATAATAAAAATAATACGATCAACAACTGCATTTAATTTCAAGAGTAAGATTCATAAATCAATGATTTCATAACACCTTAATCCAAAAGTTATAAATCGCTTAATACTCTCATAATCTAATATTATTAATACTACCACATTATTTTAATCATTTCTTAAACTTATAAACAATTTATTTTAATTGTTTACACTTTACAAATTAATGCATTTAATCATACTAAAATGCCAAACTCATAAGATTTCATAACCAATAACGAACAACCTCATCAAAAATCTGCATATACCATATATAGGATTCCCAAGCCATAAAATCCTATTTTTCAATTTTGTTACTTCACATAACATATTTAATTTATTTATTCATAACTAGTCCATTTTCATGAAAAATACCAAATCAGTTCGAAAAATATTTCTTTTCTGGGATTTAACATAATATAGTCCCATATTGAACATATGTTTTTTTCGGAATTTTTAAAATTCATTTACTATTTTTCACATGGTCAAAACTGCCGAATATTTAGACATTTATCATAAATTGTACTTTTGTCCAAAAATTCCAAAATTTATAGAATATACTGATGTTATATAGATGTACTCCCAATAAAAATTTTACCAATTTTGGAGTTAACCACAAGGAGTTATAAGGGTTTACTTTTAAACTAGTCTTTTCTCATAAAATCCATAACTCCTAATCTATACATCCAAAAATCGTAATTTTTGGACACAATCAATGAAACTCATCAAATTATCATTTCAAATTTTTCTAGAATTTTTGAAGGTCATAAAAATTACGAAACATGATAAACATAATAATCCTTAAAATCCCTTACCTCAAAAGAAAGCAAAGATTTAATAGGAATGTAAAGTGAAGGAACCTTGCCTTTGAATAACAACTCTTAAAGTATCTAAATACCCACAAAATACGCTTGATAATGTAGAGAGAGAGAAAGAGAGAAAGCTTATGTTTCTTGTGTGATTCTCAATTCTAACTTAACCCTCTATTTATAGGAAAATATTAGCCCGTCGAAGCAGACTTGACCTGCTACCTGATGGCTTTACCTGCTACTATTGTCATCCACCACATTTGAAATAAAATTCAGCACATTTATTCACCAACCACTGGTGGGGCCCACTCATTCTAGAATTTTCCACCAAAAATCACTTATAAACCTAATTTCCGAATCAGTCACCTATTAAAATTCATAACAAATCATTCGTTCATTTTTAACGGTTCAAAATATGTGGACATATACTAAACTTATATATGTATAAAATATCCAAAAATCACAACGATCCAACGGTCATATTAAAAATTATAACTCACGCAATATATCGTAAAAATACTGATTTGATTTTTAATACCTCCATTCTGACAAAATACTGATAAAACACCTCAACATTAATTCCTTCAATTATAACCACATAAAATAAATAAATCCATCATTTATAACCGCATTAAATAAATATTTCATTATCATATAAATCAATAATTAATTATTCACAAATAATATTATAGGATCACAATTATGACAACCAGACCGTTCCCAGGAAAGAGGGGGCTTTCCGATAAGGATTTCTCCTTATTGGCGCGCAATTAGGTGACCAAATCTCTCCTTAGACAGAACTTTCTATACATTGCCAATAATACTATCTAATAATATTATTCAAATAATATGAATTATTGATCCGATAACGGAAATCTTGTCTTGATGACAATTATTGAAACAACAATAATATAAAATATCAACGCAAAGAATTATTGAATCAATAAAATAGAATATTGAAAAGTAATTCTGTAACAATTATTGAGTAGTGCATTCTTACGTAAGAATCAATAATCAAAAAATCTTGTAATACCGTCAAAGGCATCTTGTGCAACCACACGTGACATCGTATTTTAACCACCGTGTATTCCAACGGTGTTAATTGTGTAATAACTACGTCGTTATTTATAAAAACTCAAACTTGGCGTTTTCTTCATCCGATGACTATTACATTATGGGGCCTCATAAATGGTTCACGGCAGTCGCATACGAATATTCCCAGAAACAACAAGAATATTCCACGACCAAACGAATATTCCCCGACTGAAATGAATATTTTATAACCACTTGCGTATTTTGAAAAATTTCATATATCACCCTTAACTTTAACTCTTTTTTTTTATCAATTTAACCATTTACTAAATAATAATTATAAGAAAAATTAAATAATTTATTTCATAAAATTCGGGGTCTTACACTTGACACATAATTATACACATGGCAAAACCATATACATATCAGCAAAAATAACGGAGTCAAATCGCCAACTCAGCACTTTCGTTCGCTAACTGAGCACTTCCGTCCGTTTTTTGGACGAAAATCTAACGGAATGACCATTTTATAAGTTTTTGAGAGTACAGTTATTCGATTATAACAAAAAAAGTTTTGGTAACCACAATAAAAATCGGACCCCAGTACAGTGACCAAAAGGTTATTTATCCCTAGAAAAATATGTGTAAAAGTTTGGTTATTAAAGAAAAGTGGACATTTAACATGGGACTACCCAAAATAGCAATAAGGACTTTTATCATGGGATGGAGGGAGTATTAGAACTAAGCAAAAAACCAAATTAAATCTGGGATGGACGGAGGGAGTATTAGAAGTGTGCAATCTGGTGCTTCTTGTAAAACCACGCAGACATCTTGTATTTTAACCACCGTGTATTCCAATAGTGTTACTTGGTAATAACTACGCCGTTATTTATAAAAACTCATACTTTATCGCTTTTCTTCATCGAAGCAGATTATTACATTATTACCCCTTACGAATGGGTTAATGGTCATACCGGTCATGCGAATATATTTTTCGATAAAAAGAATATTCCACGACCAAAAGAATATTCCCCGACAAAAATGAATATTTTATAACCACTTGCTTATCTTGTAAAATTTGCACATTTCACCCATAACCAAAGCATTATATCAAATTAACACCTTATTAATTTAAAATAATGAATAAAGAAAATTTAATTTTATTTATAATAAGTTGGGGTCTTACAACCTCCCCTCCTTATAAAATTTCGTCCTCGAAATTGACGTACGTATCTGGTGTTTCGAACAGGTGAGGGTACCTCGCTTTTATTTCTGATTCTAATTCCTAGGTCATTTCTTCAATAGCATGGTTCCTCCACAAAACCTTAACTTGTGGTATAACCTTGGTGCGTATGACATGTTCTTTTCTATCCAAGATCTTAACAGGTACCTTCTCGTACGTTAAATCTTCGGCTATCTCGTCTGGTTCTAACTCAATAATGTGGTTCAGGTCTTTCACATATTTACGAAGCATAGATATATGAAAACATTATGAACACGAGACATGTTTGGAGGTAATGCGAGTCTATAGGCTACATTTCCTATTCGGTCAAGAATCTCAAATGAACCAACAAATCTTGGATTGAGCTTTCCTTTTTTTCCAAATCTTGTAACTCCCTTCCATGGAGCAACACGTAACAGTACATGATCTCCAATATTAAACTCCACGTCCTTTCTATGAAGATCAAAGATAACTCTTTTATCGATCTTGTGAGGTTTGAATACGTTGTCGAATCATTTGGATCTTTATGTAGTCATGCGTACTAATTACGGTCCCAACAAACGTTGCTCTCCGCTTTCGTCAAAGATAATCGAAAGCGACACTTTCGTCCATACAACGCCTCAAATGGAGCCATGCCTATACTTGTTTGATAACTATTGTTGTGGGAGAATTCCACCAGTGGCAAGTACTTATCCCAACTTCCTTTGAAATCTAGAACACAGAGTCTTAATAGATCTTCAAGGGTTTGAATAGTCCTTTCGATTGCCGTCTGTTTTGAGGATGGTAATTTGAATCGAATCGTATAAATCCGTGCCCATAGCTTTCTGTAGGCTAACCTAAAATCTTGAAGTGAATCTTGGGTCACGATCCGAAACTATGGATACTGGCATGCCATACAATCTTACAATCTCATTCACGTACATACGAACAAGGAGTTCAAGGGAATAAGTCTCACGTATATGCAAGAAATGAGCAGACTTGGTTAATCTATCAACAATAACCCAAATCGCATTTATACCTTGAGAAACCTTGGGAAGACCCGTAACGAAATCCATAGTAATGTGTTCCCACTTCCATTCCGGAATCTCAAGTGGTTACAATGGACCTTTTGGTACTTGATGCTCCGCCTTTACACGTTGACAAGTTAAACACCTCGAGATAAACTCCGTGATCTCTCTCTTCATATTGTTCCACCAAAATGTATGTCGAATATCATGATACATTTTGGTACTCCTAGGATGGATTGCAAACGGGGTGTTGTGTGCCTCCATCATGATTCTATGCTTCAAGTCAGAATCGTTAACAACGCAAAGTCTAGAGTTGAATCGAAGTATTCCTTCTTCATCGATTCTTGCTTCTGGAATAGCACCTTCTTGCACTTTCTTCTTCATACGCATCAGCCCAGGTCCGTAGCTTGAGCAGCTTTAACTTTATCGATTAAAGTTGGTTCTACTCGTATATTCGCCATCATCACGTGGGTCTCTGGAGTCTTTAATTCTATCTCCATCATTTGCAAGTCATACAAAATGGGCCTTTGCATTGACAATATCGCACTCGTACTCGCATATGATCTTCTACTCAATGCGTTAGCTACTTCATTCGCTTTTCCAGGATTATATTGAATAGTGTGGTCGTAATCTTTCAACAGCTCAAGCCAACGTCGTTGCCGCATGTTGAGTTCTTTTTGGGTGAAGAAATATTTGAGGCTTTTATGATCCGTATAGATCTCCACTTTCTCCCCATACAGGTAGTGTCTCTAAATTTTCAACGCGAGTACGACTGCTGCCAACTCCAAATCATGAGTAGGATAATTCCTCTCATATTCTTTGAGTTGTAGCGAGGCATAGACTATGACTTTCCCATATTGCATGAGAACACATCCTAACCCTTTGCTTGAAGCATCGCTGTAGATGACAAATCCATCTGAACCAGATGTATTGCCAGAATAGGTGCCGAAATGAGTCTCCTCTTGAGCTCTTGGAAACTTTTCTCACATTCCTCGCTCTATACGAATTTTGTATCTTTTCGAGTCAGCTGAGTTAATGGAGTAGCGATTCGAGAAAATCCTTCCACGATCTCCGATAATAATAACCGTTAAGCCGAGAAAAGCTGCGTCTTGATTCATCGACGGTTGCTCCTAACTTTGTATTGCTTCAATCTTCGCCGGGTCAACAGATACTCCATGTTTTGACACCACACGCAAGAAGAAATGCTACTTCCTCAAGCCAGAACTCGCATTTCTTCAGCTTGACATATAGCTTGTTTTCACGAAGCCTTTCAAGTATCACCTTCAAATGGTGCTCATGATCTTCACGACTTTTGGAATAGATTAGGATGTCATCAATAAAGACAACAACAAACTGATTCAAATATTCCTTGAATACTTGGTTCATCATATCCATGAAAGCAGCAGGAGCATTAGTCAATCCAAAAGACATGACTAAGAATTCATAATGCCCGCTCGAGTTCGAAGGCGGTCTTTGGAATATCCTCGATTTTAATCTTCAAATTGATGATATCCGAGCGAAGGTCGATCTTTGAAAAGAATTGTGCTCCTTAGAATCGGTCAAACAGTCATCAATGCGAGGTAACGGATACCTATTCTTGATGGTGACATGGTTTAATTCTCGGTAGTCAATACAAAGTCGCATACTCCCGTCTTTCTTCTTTACAAAAAAAACAGGAGCACCCCAAAGAGATGTACTAGGACGAATGAAATCGATGTCTAATAACTCCTGTAGTTGGATTTTTAACTCCTAAAGTTCAATAGGAGCCATACGATATGGGATTTTAGAAATGGGTTTTGTACCCGGATCAAGATCAATAAAGAATTCAACATCACGTTCTGGGGGTAGATCGGGAAGTTCTTTAGGAAATACATCAGGAAATTCTCTAACAACAGAAATATTATCCAAATCTGACTTGTCTTTATTCAAATCCATAACATGGGCTAAGAAAGCTTGGCATCCGTTTTTCAATAAACGAATAGCTTTGTGGCTTGATATGATGGTGACTGATTTTAGTGGTTTAGTTGTTTGAATTCGTATGACAGGTTGGTTAGGAATATGAAAACTAACAACATTATGAAAATAATCAATTTTGGCATGATGAATAGTTAACCAATCAATTTCTAAAATCACATCAAAAGCAAGTATCTTTAAAGAGAAAAGATTAACAGGTAATGTGATATTGCCAACTTGGATCAAGCAAGATTTATAAACTGTAGATGTAACAAAGGTTTCACCCAACGGAGTTTCAATAGATAAATCAAAGTCCAATTTCTCCAGAGTTAAGTTTAAACGTTGAGCACAAGCAGGAGAGATAAAAGAATGGGTAGAACCGGTATCTAGTAAGGTATAAACTTCGCAAGAATTCAAGATTAGCTTACCCGTGATCACCTCGTTCGGGTTCCTCATGTTTTGGCTAGTCACAACAAACGCTCTTCTAGGAATCGCTGATTTCGACTTATCTGGGACAGCCTTTGGAGTCACCATCCCCGCTGAACTTGGTTTTGCTACAGAACAATCCCGAGCTATGTGACCATCCTTTCCACAGTTATAACATACCTTGGATTGTTGTGGGCATTTTTAGTTGATATGTCCCCTCTTTCCGCATTTGTAACATCTAACCAAGTGATTCGTTCTCCTCCCCTAGAATTTGTTGTTGGTCTTTGGTCTTTTCTGGCGATGTCTTCCGTCATTGTTGAATCTCCTCTTTTGAAATTTCTACTAGACTCACCTCTTCTATTATCTTGTACGATTACACACCCGAGTGGTTACCGCTTTTGTCAATATTCTTCCTCCTCGTGGTTATCATCGCTCGATGATTCTTTGTCACCGAGATAACCCTAGTTCTATTCCCCAATCTCCGCCAGAGACCATATCCCTAAGCTTTGATACCATTTGTGACGCCCCAAAATAGGTATACAACACCCATTACGAGTCGCCAAATACATGATGTACGTAATGCAAACTACAACTTCAATAATACAATTGTCGTGCAAAATATGACAACACATACTGTGAGTTTAAATACAAATATTGTCTTCTAGACAATATTCACACCCAAATAAGTCTTCATTACAATTATTCATACACTATTTTACAAAAATAGTGAGGACAGCTAAAACATCTTTCTAGAACCATCACTCCATACCTCGACTGTAAGACCCCAAATTATTATTAATGAAATTTAATTTCCTCTATTTATTATGTTGAAATAGTAAGGGTTGATTTGATTAATGTGGTGAGTTATGGGTAAAATACGTAATTATTTCAAACAAGCAAGTGGTTTTAAAATATTCATTTTATCGGAGAATATTCGTTTGGTCGTGGAATATTCTTACTGTCGGGGAATATTTGTACAACGGCGCAGCCTTGTATGGGCCCCATAACGAAAAGCAATTGGAGGAAGAAAACGACAAGAATAAGTTGTTTATAAATAGCAGAAGTAGTTATTCAAGTATTATCTTGTTGGAATACCCGGTGGTTAAAAACAATAAATAGCACACGGTATTACACCAATTATTGATTCTTACGTAAAGAAGACACTACTCAATAATTATTCTGATAATTATTATTCAAAGATTTTATTTTATTGATTCAATAATTCTTTGCGTTGATATTTTATATTACTATTATTTTAATAATTGTCATTGCACAATATTTTCTATTATCAGACAATAATTCATATTATCCGAATAATATTATTAGATAACATTATTGGCAATGTCTAGAAAGTTACATCAAGGAGAGGTTTGGTCATCTAATAATTGCGCGCCAAGAAGTAAGGAGATCCTTATTGGAAAGCCCTCTTTCACGAGGGCTATGTCGTTTGTCAAGAATGTGATTCTGTAATATTATTTGTGAATAATTAATTATTTATTTATATGATGACAAAAATATTGATTTTATGCGGATATAGATAGAGAAATTTTTTAATGTGACAATTGTTGAAAATTAATATTTTATCTTTTTACGATAAAATAATTCATTTAAATATATTATTTTAATAATATATTAATGGTGATATTTTTACAATGTGTGAGACCCCAGATTTTATCAATAAAGATTTAAATTTTATCGAAATAATTTTTAATATTATGGTGTGAATTTGAGATAAATATTATAGTTATTGGGTAGTATTTATAAATTTTACAAAATATGCAAGTGGTTATATTATATTCGATTGGTCGGGAATATTAGGTTTAACGAGGGAATATTCATACAGCGGCTCAATCATTGGTGGACCCATAATGTAATTATTTTCGGATTGAGAAAAAGCGACAAAAATATTTTATTGAAATAACGGCGGAAGTTTTACCGTGGTTCTTGTTGAACTACTTCGGTAGTAAAAAATGCGATGTCGTGTGGTTGCGTAGTAGTATTTGCGGTATTGATTATTGATGCTTATGTGAGAAGTCACTCGGTTTGATTCCATTATTGCCGATTAATAATATGAATTATTATAAGCGATAATGACGTTTTGTTTTATTCGTATTATTAACGTAATAAAAAGCGAAACATCTTTTATATAAAATAGAATACTTTATTAAAGTTATTACATAAATAGAATATATTATATTTTATTATGCATAGTGTTGCGTAGTGCATGCGTAGTGTTTTGCGTAGTATTGCATAGTGTTTGCATAGTAAAATGTTTTTATATAAATAGAATATATTATATTTTATTTAAAGATTTTTCTTTAAATATGGACCGTCCGATTAAAGTAAATCAATCGGGACCGTTCATGGATTAATTCTTATGCATTCCATTTTCCTATAAATAAGCTCATTCCTTCATTTTTTTCTTACGAATTCATTGAAACTCAGAGAGAGAAATTATAGAGAGAAGTTATAGGGAGAAAGTTATAGAAAGAAGAAGAGTATATTCGCTACTTCACTACTTCTATATTGGTTCTTTTTACGGTAAGTGGGTGTTATTCTTTCTTCTTGAAGAGAACTTCATTATTCCATTCATTATTATTACATTGGAATAACTTTGTAAAAAGTGGCATACCCTATACATAACTTCATATATGTGGCGATACCCTATACTTGGTGAAATCTTTATGTTATTCCATTGCTTATTATTACATTGGAATAACTTTGTATCTGTGATTTACCTATACTTGGTGACATTCTTCTATTATTACATTGGAACATCACATGCATGTGTTTTACAGGACTGGTTCCGCTTTTTATTATATACGTTGGAACATCACATGCATGTGTTTTACACCGGACTGGTTAAAATCTTTATCATTTTGTTGGAATATCCTATCGTGTGTTTTTACCGGATCCGGTTTCATCTTTATTATTACATTGGAACATCACTTGCGAATTTGAATTTCACACGACACACTGGTTCCGTTATTATTATTCTTTGAATAACTTTTTATCATGCCAATACCGCATGCATGGTGATTTCTTTTGTTATTCCATTCTTTATTATACCCGGTTGGTTAAAACTTTGACTTCTATACTCCATGAAATTAGTAGAATATCCTCGATATTTGCGTTTCATCCAAGATATCTTTCATGGAAATATTCTTCCGATCATTCTTGAATTTTACTCTAAAAAACAAGATCATGTTGACAATTTGGACGTTAATAATTCATGGATTAAATAATTCTTGAACTTGTTTTATTGAATTACTATGTCATTGTCATCATCCTCATGTTATATTATGTTATCTTTGGCTTACGTGCATAGATGAACTTAGTATGATTATGACCGAGGATCATTCGGTATAATCATGACTTGATATAAATGATGTGACAAAAGTCCTCAAAGTGGCTGTAATGCGATGATGGATAGTTTTGGTATGATTATGACCGGGGGGTGATTCGGTATAGTCGTGACCATTGATAATTTGATGAAAATCCTTGGATAGTGGTATGGGGATGATTAGATGTGGTGGTTTATTTATTGTCGAGTCTCGGCCGATAAAATTGATGAAAACCTTTTAAAACCTAAAAGATAGTAGACTTTATTCTCTACTTGACTCTTTTAATAGATTGTTTATTCCATTGCAGATTAAAACTGGTTGTCTATTGTATTTTATCAGTTTAACACTGTTGAAGGCTAATGATAATTTATTCTGCATTATCTTAGTCATAATATTTCTTACTGGGCTAGTTGAGCTCACCCTTTCTTTCACCGTTCTCTTCGTGAAATGAGAACATAATTTGGGACGAATGATGGGGAGCGAAGTAATGGTCCAGAGGATAGCATTAGTAGTCCTCACTATTATGTGAAATAGTGTGATAATAGTTGTAATGAGGACTCCTTTTGAGTTTGTATAATATCTAGTAGACAATATTTGTATTCAAACTCATGCTTTTATGTCGTATTGTACACGACAGTTATATTAGTAAGTTGTATTTGAATTTATGTACCATGTAAGTGGCGACCCAAGATGGGTGACGTATACCTAATTTTGGGGGCGTCACAGTTGGTATCAGAGCTTAGGGATATGATCCCTGGCTAAGATGTGAGATAAGAACTAGGAGGGGAGAGACGGGAAATTCCTTCGCTAGTATGACCTACCTAAGTTTATTTGGTATTTAATTGGTGGTCGAGTATAGGATAATATTTGATATATTAATTAACCCTTATGTTGTGGCGGTGTTTGGAAATGGCAAATTGAAAATATTCACAATGGAGTGAAATGTGACCCGTTGTGACACCTTTAATCACTAATCGAGTTAATGCGGTGTCGACGAGGAACAAATTAGAGATATCCATGTAGTAAATGAAGAACTAATTGTTGCACTCTTAGAGCTAGTTGCTGAGGAGGTAGCGGTTGAGAGAGGAAGAAGAAGAAGAAGAGGAACCTGAGGAGAATTGGTTAGAAGAAATTTATGATCAAAACTTAGAATTACAAAATCGTGTTTCGTGAGCTAGAAGAACGGAGTTGAAGAAGCGGCAAGCGATATCGTGGAACAAAGGGATACAACAATTCAAAATTGGGTTACCCGATATGTGATGCTCGAACAAAATCACGCCTTGGAAGGGTGTAAGATATTAAAGTTGGAATCGAGAATTTAAAAATCAAAGATCAACTAAAAAAGAAGAAACAACGAACGAAGGAGAATAGGCGATGCATGGGTAAAAAGCGCACAACGCGTTGATAGTGTAGAAAAAGACGTCAGATCCAATAAAGCCAAAATAGATAAAATGGACTTTGCTTTTTGAATGAAGAATTGGGAGAACCAACATCGAATTGAATTACCCATGCGTAGCAGTAAACCCGAATTCGATATGGATCGAGAATAATGATTCAAATCATGGATCGGGAATGTGAAGAAGCACTTAAGGGTGGAATGTACCCTATAGTAAAGTCAAACTTCGGTAATTTAAGCGAGGCGTTTGTCGAGAAACCCGAGCGAAGTTATTACGGGTAAGTTAATTATAAATTAATGCGAAGTCTATACTTTATTCAATACAAGTTCTACCCACTATTTTATTTCACCTAGTTGTGTTCAACGTTTAAATTTGATTAGAAGAAGTTAAACTTTGACTTATTGGTTGAAACTTCGTTAGTAGGAACCTTCGTTACCCCCAATCGTTTATTAATCTTGTTGTTTTAAATAAACACTTTCACGTTAATTCGTCGATCTTATCTCTTTGAAAATACTTGCCTTTGAGGTAATTTTTGAAAACGATTGATTAACTACTCATTATTCTTTTTGTAAGGTTGTTAGCTTTCATATTCTAACCAAACTTGTTATACTTAATTCAAAGTAACCAAATCCTAAAGTTAATCACCGTTATATCAAGCCATAAGTAAAGAGCCCGATCCTTTCGTTTGTTGACTTTTCTTGTGTGGAATGCAACCGAAGCGGACTTCTACGTAGGCGACGTCGTGGATGAAGATGGCAAGTTGATAGGTATCATTGTGAGGTCTTATCGAGTTAAGGGATAGAAGTCGCAGTTGGTATTAATGTGACGTACTATCCAAGTCTTGGACGAGAGTAACAGTTTTGAATGATATTTCTATCATTAATAAATTTCTTGACGTATTCTTGAAGACTTCTTAGCCTACTTAGAGCGTGAAATCGAATTTTGTATTGACCCCAGTACAAAACCCATTTCTTAAACCCTCAAATATTTCTTCAACTAAAAGGATCTCATTTACGAGGATTATGATGAAAGTCATAATAAAAGTATAGAACTGATGAAAATCATGGGTATATGAAGTATTAGTAAGTTTTATGATGAGTCATGTTGGTTAGTATGTGAAAACATGAAAGTTTCTTAGAAATCACAAAGAGTTGAAAATCAGATTTTGGTGAAAAACGTAACATGAAATTAAATTGACCATATCTCCTATTATATTTTGAATTTTTGAGTGTGGTCAAGTCCTAGAGTTAGATCTATGAGTTACCTAACTAATCCAAGTGGAATTACTGGAAAAGGTGTTGTAGATTTTGTGTGGACTGATTTTAGCAAAGGAGGCCAAAGCTGTAAATTTCGAAAATGCTACTGCCTTAGAAACTTTAAGGGACTGTTTCGGCCACTTAAATTATGAGAAAAATTCTGGCCTTTTGGGACATGAAGGTATATGGTATAAAGTACCTCCTGTCCAAAAATGAGCTCATTCGACTTAAAATGAGCAAGTTATGACTATTTCAATATTTAGGTTTTTTAAAATTTAAAAACGCTATAACCGGAGTTCTATAACTCCGATGACCATGAAATTTAAACTAGAAGCTCACGTTAACATGTGTAAGATCCTGCCAAGAGTTGGGAATTTTGGAGTTAAACTTGAGGTAGCTAATTTCTTAAGGAATTAATTAGAAATTGATTTTTGAAAAATAGTAAATGAATTTTAAAAATTCGAGAAAAATATATTTTCATTATGGGACTATATTATGCTAAATCCCAGAAAAGAAATATTTTTGGGACTAATTTGGTATTTTTCATGAAAATAGTTTAATTACTGAAATATATGAGTTAAATATGTTATGTGAAGTAACAAAGTTGAAAATAGGATTTTATGGCTACAGAGAATCCTATATAGAATATATGCATATTTTTTTGATGAGGATTTGATAATTGGTGATGATATTTTATGAGTATGGCATTATTGAATGATTAAATGCATTATATGGTAAAGCGTAAACAATTGAGATAAATTGTTTATAAATTTAAAAGTGATTAAAATATTATTATAATATTAATGTTATTAGATTATGAGATTATTAAGTGATTGATAACATGGGGATATTCTTGAATCTGGATAAATTATATTATAAATGTTTAATATTTATCATTTATCTCATTTGATTGATTCTTTATATCATTATCCTCATGTTTATATTATGTTGAAAGTCATCATCGCGTCTGCCGTAGTGCATAGATGGACTTGGTATGATTATGACTGAGGGATTGTTGGTAAGATAATCATAATCAGTAAATGAATACACAATTATCTTTGGCCAGTAGTGCATGGATAATTTGTGGTCGTGATATTAATGAATACACAATTATCTTCGTGGTAGTAGTGTGGATAATTTGTGGTCGTGATCTTAATGAATACACAATTATCTTTGGTAGTAGTGCATGGATAATTGTGGTCGTGATACTAATGAATACACGGTTATCTTTGGTAGTAGTGTATGGATAATTTGTGGTCGCGATACTAATGAATACACAATTATCTTTGGTCGTAGTGCATGGATAATTTGTGGTCGTGATCTTAATGAAAACACAATTATCTTTTTGGTCAGTAGTGCATGGATAATTTGTGGTCGTGATACTAATGAATACACAATTATCTTTGGTAGTAGTGCGGTGGATAATTTGTGGTCGTGATACTAATGAATACACAATTATCTTTGGCCGTAGTGCATGGATAATTGTGGTCGTGATACTAATGAATACACAGTTATCTTTGGCCGTAGTGCATGGATAATTTGTGGTCGTGATACTAATGAATACACAATTATCTTTCGTAGTAGTGCATGGATAATTTGTGGGTGATATCTTAATGAATACACAATTATCTTTGGTAGTAGTGCATGGATAATTTGTGGTCGTGATCTTAATGAATACACAATTATCTTCGTCAGTAGTGCATGGATAATTTGTGGTCGTGATATTAATGAATACACGATTATCTTTGGTAGTAGTGCATGGATAATTTGTGGTCGTGATACTAATGAATATCCTTGGCACGTAGTGCAAGGGGATGATTCGATGATATGGATTAATTATTGAAATGAGTCTCAAAGAATGAAATATTAATTCATGGATGTGGTAAAAGTCATCTTTGGTCAGTAGTGCATTGATAGACTTGGTATGATTATGACCAAGGATTATTCTAAGATAATCATGATCAGTAATTGAAAACACGAATATCCTTGGCCAATTGGTGCATGGATAATTCGTGGTCGTGATACTATTAAGTCGCTGTCTCAAAGATTATTGGTTTTCTGATTGTATATCTTTTGGCTCAGTAGTGCAAAAGATGAATTGTTAATGAATATCTTTGGTAGGATTGCGAAGATGAATGTAATATTTTTAACGATAAAGGTATTCAAGGTATCCTCATCTCTTATCATACCAGGTACGTACCCTAATTTCGAGGGCGAAATTTCATAAGAAGGGGAGATTGTGAGACCCCAGATTTTATCAATAAAGATTTAAATTTTATCGAAATAATTTTTAATATTATGGTGTGAATTTGAGATAAATATTATAGTTGTGGGTAGTATTTATAAATTTTACAAAATATGCAAGTGGTTATATTATATTATATCTTGGGAATTGGTGGGAATATTCGCATACAACTACTCAATCATTGGTGGACCCCACAATGTAATTATTATCGGATCGGATGAGAAAACGACAAAAATATTTTATTGAAATAACGGCGGAAGTTTTACTGGTAGTTCTTGTTGAACTACTACTCAGTAGTAAAAATACAAGAATACGTGTGGTTGCATAAGAAGACACCGGTATTGATTATTGATGCTTATGTGAGAAGTCACCGGTTTGATTCCATTATTGTCGATTAATAATATGAATTATTATAGCGATAATGACGTTTTGTTTTATTCAGTATTATTAACGTAATAAAAGCGAAACATCTTTTATATAAAATAGAATACTTTATTAAAGTTATTCTATAAATAGAATATATTATATTTTATTATGCATAGTGTTGCATAGTGTTTTGCATAGTATTGCATAGTGTTTGCATAGTAAAATGTTTTTATATAAATAGAATATATTATATTTTATTTAAAATTTTTCTTTAAATATGGACCGTCAGATTAAAGTAAATCAATCTGGACTGTTCATGGATTAATTACTTATGCATTCCATTTTCCTATAAATAGAAGCTCATTCCTTCATTATTTTCTTTTAATTCATTGAAACTCTACAGAGAGAAATTATAGAGAGAAGTATATAGGAGAAAGTTATAGAAAGAAGAAGAGTATTCTATTACTTCACTACTTCTATATTCAGGTTCTTTTTTACAGTAAGGGGTGTTATTATTCTTCTTCTTGAAGAGAACACATTATTCCATTCATTATTATTACATTGGAATAACTTTGTAAAAGTGGCATACCCTATACATAACTTGTGATATGCCATGGCATACCCTATACTTGGTGAAATCCTTATGTTATTCCATTGCTTATTATTCGTTGGAATAACTGTATACGCTGTGATTTACCCTATACTTGGTGACATTCTTCTATTATTCATTGGAACATCACATTCGTGTGTTTTACAGGACCGTTAAGATTTTTTATTATTCTGTTGGAACATCCTCATGCGTGTGTTTTTAGGACACTGGTTCCGTCTTTATCATTCTCGTTGGAATATCCTATCTCGTGTGTTTTACACCGGATCTGGTTCCATCTTTATTATTCATTGGAACATCCCGCTTCGGTGTGAATTTCACACGACTGGTTCCGTTATTATTATTATTCGTTGGAATAACTTTGTACATCTGGCACCGCATGCATGGTGATTTCTTTTGTTATTCCATTCTTTATTATACCCGATTGGTTAAAACTTTGACTTTATACTCCATGAAATTAGTAGAATATCCTTGATATTTGCGTTTTATCCAAGATCTTTCATGGAAATATTCTTCCGATCATTCTTGAATTTTACTCACTGAAACAAAGATCATGTTGACAATTTGGACGTTAATAATTCATGGATTAAATAATTCTTGAACTTGTTTTATTGAATTATTATGTCATTGTCATCATCCTCATGTTATATTATGTTATCTTTCGCTTACGTGCATAGATGAACTTAGTATGATTATGACCGAGGATCATTCTAAGTATAATCACGACTTGATATAAATGATGTGACAAAAGTCCTCAAATGGCTGTAATGCGATGATGGATAGTTTTTGGTATGATTATGACCGGGGGTGATTCGGTATAGTCATGACCATTGATAATTTGATGAAAATCCTTGGACCGTAGTACGGGGATGATTAGATGTCTTTGGTTTATTTATTAAGTCGAGTCTCGTGATAAAAATTGATGAAAACCTTTTAAAACCTAAAAGATAGTAGACTTTATTCTCTACTTGACTCTTTTAATAGATTGCATTTATTCCACCGCAGATTAAACCTGGTTGTCTATTGTATTTTATCGTTTAACCTTTGTTGAAGGCTAATGATAATTTATTCGCATTATCTTAGTCATAATATTTCTTATTGGGCTAGTTGAGCTCACCCTTTCTTTCACCGTTCTCTTCGTGAAATGAGAACATATACCGGGACGAGTCGGGGAACGAAGTAATGGTCCAGAGGATAGAATTAGTAGTCCTCATTATTATGTGAAATAGTGTGATAATAGTTGTAATGAGGACTCCTTTTGAGTTTGTATAATATCTAGTAGACAATATTTGTATTCAAACTCTTATGTTTATGTCAGTATTGCATACTACGCAGTTATATTAGTAAGTTGTATTTGAATTTATGTACCATGTAAGTGGCGACCCAAGATGGGTGACGTATACCTAATTTTGGAGGCGTCTCACAATGAATGTGGGATATATTAGTATATGAGGAGGAATGGTATTTTGTGGCATTAAATGATTAACACATGTTTTGTAGGTTTGTGAGACCCCAATTCTTGTAGAAATTTGATTATAGCACTAAAATCGCCATGGTTTTGTGGATTACGTCTATTTCTGTTTAGAATTTGGAAAAACTTTCTTCTACAAAGTTGTAGAGAATGAAATTTCCTATGGAAAGGACATGTGGTTCTAATTTTTCTAATAAAAGAGCTATTTCTTATATAATTATTGAAGTTAGTAGTTCTAAAATAATTGATTTTGAAAGTTTTAATTATTTTTAATTACAAAAATATTTTGCTTGGTGGTCGCTGCATTAAACATGTGCAAGGTCAATCTGAATTCAAGAGAGTGGGCATGACAATTTTGTAAATATAATAATATTATATTTAATTTTTCGCATTTTGGTAATTTTCCTATAAATAGGTGCTTAGTTAGAATTGAAAATCACACCGTAAATGAAATCTATAAACGCCCCAAAATTAGGTATACGCCACCCATCTTGGGTCGCCACTTACATGGTACATAAATTCAAATACAACTTACTAATATAACTGTCAGGGTATAATAATTTATATAAACCATGAGTTTGAATACAAATTTTGTCTACTAGATATTATACAAACTCAAAAGGAGTCCTCATTACAACTATTATCACACTATTTCACGTAATAGTGAGGACTACTAATGCTATCCTCTCGACCATTACTGCTCCCCGACTGTCTCCAAATTTATGTTCTCATTTTCTCAAGAGAACAATGAAAGAAAGGGTGAGCTCAACTAGCCCAAGAAGAAATATTACGACTAAGATAATGCGTAATAAATTATCATTAGCCTTCAACAAAGATTAAACCGATAAAATACAATAGACAACCGCTTTAATCAGCAATGAATTAGCAATCCATTAAAAGAGTCAAGAGAGAATAAAGTCTACTATCTTTTAGGTTTTAAAAGGTTTTCATCAATTTTATCACGAGACTCATTTTAATAAATAAACCACCACATCTAATCATCCCCGCACTACCTGGCCAAGGATTTTCATCAAATTATCAATGGTCATGACTATACCGAATCACCCCCGGTCATAATCATACCAAAACTATCCATCACCGTGCACATGTGCCACCGAGGACTTTTGTCACATCATTTATATCAAGTCATGATTATACCGAATGATCCTCGGTCATAATCATACTAAGTTCATCTACGCACGTAAGCCAAAGATAATATAATATAACACGAGGATGATGACAATGACATAATAATTCAATAAAACAAGTTCAAGAATTATTTAATCCATGAATTATTAACGCCCAAATTGTCAACACGATATCGCTTTCAGAGAGTAAAATTCAAGAATGATCAAGAATATTTCCATGAAAAGATATCGATGAAACGCAAATATCAAGGATATTCTACTAATTTCATGGAGTATAAGTCAAAGTTTTAACCAACCGGGTATAATAAAGAATGGAATAACAAAAGAAATCACCACGCATGCAGCACGCAGATTGATGTATGTGTTATTCCAATGTAATAATAATAACTAACCAGTCGTGAAATTCACAATGCATGTGATGTTCCAAATGTAATAATAAAGATGGAACTGCATCCTGTAAAACACATGCATAGATATTCCAATGTAATGATAAAACGGAACCAGTCTGTGTAAAACACATGCATGTGATGTTCCAATGTAATAATAAAAATCGGAACCTGTGTCCCTGTAAAAACACATGCATGTGATGTTCCAATGTAATAATAAGAATGTCACCAAGTATAGGTAAATCATGATACATACAAGTTATTCCAATGTAATAAATAAAATGGAATAATATAAGGATTTCACCAAGTATAGGATATGCCGCAGATACAAAGTTATGTATAGGTATATCACTTTTACAAAAGTTATTCCAATGTAATAATAATGAATGGAATAATGTAAGTTCTCTTCAAGAAGAAAGAATAACACCCCTTACCGTAAAAGAACCTAATATAAGAAGATATCAAAAGTGAAGTACTGTAATACTTCTTCTTCTTTCTCTATAGATTTTCTCTATAGCTTTCTCTCTATAATTTCTCTCTGTAGTTTCAAATGAATTCGTAAGAAAATAATGAAGGAACGAGCTTCTATTTATAGAAAAAGAATGCATAAGAATTAATCCATGAACGGTCCAGATTGATTTACTTTAAACTGACGGTCCATATTTAAAGCAAAAATCTTTTAAATAAAATATAATATATTCTATTTATATAAAACATTTTACTATGCAAACACTATGCAACACTATACAAAACACTATGCAAAAACACTACGCAACACTATGCATAATAAAATATAATATATTCTATTTATGTAATAACTTTAATAAAGTATTTCTTTTATATAAAGATGTTTCGCTTTTATTACGTTAATAATAATTAATAAAACAAAACGCCATTATCGCTATAATAATTCATATTATTAATCGACAATAATGGAATCAAACCGAAAGTGACTTCTCACATAAAGATCAATAATCAATACCGCGTGCTACTATGCAACCACACGACATCGCATTTTTTTACTACCGAAAGTAGTTCAACAAGATCAACCAGAAAACTTCCGCCGTTATTTCAATAAAATTTTTTGTCGCTTTTTTCAATCCGATAATAATTTCGCTAGGGTCCACCAATGATTGAGTCATTGTATTTAATATTCCTCGCTAAACCTAATATTCCCCACCAATCGAATATAATATAACCACTGCATACTTTGCAAAATTTATAAATACTACCCACAACTATAATATTATCTCAAATTCACACCATAATATTAAAAATTATTTCGACAAAATTTAAATCTTTATCGATAAAACTGGGGTCTCACAATCTCCCTCCTTATGGAATTTTGCCTCTAAATTAGGGTAACGCGACCGGTATGATAAAGAGGTGAGGATACCTTGAATACCTTTATCGTTGAAAACATTAAATTCATCTTTGCAATCCTACCAAAGATATTCATTAACAATTCATCTTTGCACTACACAGCCAAAGATATACAAATCAGAAACCAATAATACCGAGACTCGCCTAATAGTATCACAACCATGAATTATTCATGCACCATCGCTAAGGATATTCGTGTTTTCAATTACTGGCCATGATTATACCGAATAATCCGTGGTCATAATCATACCAAGTCTATCAATGCACTACTACCAAAGACGACTTTTTACCACATCCATGAATTAATATTTCATCACGAGACTCAAATTTCAATAATTAATCCATATCATCGAATCATCCCCGCACTATGTGCCAAGGATATTCATTAAGATCACGCACCATTTAATTATCCATGCACTACTACCAAAGATAATCGTGGTATTCATTAAGATTACCACCATTAAATTATCCATGCACTACTACCAAAGATAATCGTGGTATTCATTAAGATCACGACCACAAATTATCCATGCACTACTACTACCAAAGATAATCGTATTCATAATCGTATTCATTAAGATCACGCACCACAAATTATCCATGACTACTACCAAAGATAATCGTGGTATTCATTAAGATTCACCACCACAAATTATCCATGCACTACTACCAAAGATAATCGTGGTATTCATTAAGATCACGACCACAAATTATCCATGCACTACTACCAAAGATAATCGTGGTATTCATTAAGATCACGACCATAAATTATCCATGCACTACTACCAAAGATAATCGTGGTATTCATTAGTATCACGACCACAAATTATCCATGCAAGATACGTATTCAAAGATAACTACCAAAGATAATTGTATTCATTTACTGCTATGATTATACCCAACAATCCTCGGTTATAATCATACCAAGTCCATCTACGCACTACTGTGCCACATGTGATGACTTTCAACATAATATAAAAATACGAGGATAATGATATAAAGAATCAATCAAATGAGATAAAGGATAAATATTAAACATTTATAATATAATTTATCCAGATTCAAGAATATCCCCATGTTATCAATCACTTAATAATCTCATAATCTAATATCATTAATATTACAACAATATTTTAATCACTTCTTAAATTTATAAACAATTTATCTTAATTGTTTACGCTTTTACCATATAATGCATTTAATCATTCAAAATGCCATACTCATAATATATCATCACCAATTATCAAATCTCTCAAAAAAAATATGCATATACTCTATATAGGATTCTCTAGCCATAAAATCCTATTTTCAACTTTGTTACATTTCACATAACATATTTAACTCATATGTTCAGAATTAAACTATTTTCATGAAAAATACCAAATCAGTCCCAAAAATATTTCTTTTCTGGGATTTAGCATAATATAGTCCCATAATGAAAATATATTTTTCTCGGAATTTTTAAAATTCATTTACTATTTTTCAAAAATCAATTTCTAATTAATTTCTTAAGAAATTAGCTACCTCAAGTTTAACTCCAAAATTCCCAAATCTTGGCAGGACCTTACACATGTTAACGTGAGCTTCTAGTTTAAATTTCATGGTCATCTGAGTTATAGAACTCCCGTTATAGCATTTTTCATTTTAAAAACCTAAATATTGAAATAGTCATAACTTGCTCATTTTAAGTCGTAATGAGCTCATTTTTGGACAGGAGGTACTTTATACCATATACCTTCATGTCCCAAAAGGCCAGAATTTTTCTCATAATTTAAGTGGCCGAAACAGCCCTCTAAAATCATGGCAGTAGTTTTTTTTCGCTTTTTGCAGCTTTGTACTCCTTTGCTAAAATCAGTCCACACAAAAATCTACAACACCTTTTCCAGTAATTCCACTTGGATTAGTTAGGTAACTCATAGATCTAACTCTAGGACTTGACCACACTCAAAAATTCAAAATATAATAGGAGATATGGTCAATTGAATTTCATGTTACGCTTTTTACCAAAATCTGATTTTCAACCCTTTGTGATTTCTAAGAAACTTTCATGTTTTCACATAATAACCACATAACTCATCATAACACTTACTAATACTTCATATACCCATGATTTTCATTATTCCAATGCTTTTATTATGACTTTCATCATAAACCACGTAAACTGCTCATTTTAGTCAAGAAATATTCGAGGGTTTAAGAAATGGGTTTTGATCGGGTCAATACAAAATTCGATTTCACGCCTAGGGTAGGCTAGGAAATCTTCAAGAATACGCCAAGAAATTTATTAATGATAGAAATATCATTCAAATCTGCTATTCTTATCCAAGACTTGGATAAGACGTTACATTGATACCAACTCGTGACTTCTATCCCTTAACCTAGATAAGACCTCACAATGATACCTATAAACTTGCCATCTTCATTCACGATGTCGTCGCCACAGAAGTCCAAGCGGCTTCGCAGCATTCCACACAAGGAAGTCAACAACGAAAGGATCGGGCTCTTTACTTATGGCTTGATATAATGCTTATTAACTTTAGGGTTTGGTTACTTTGAATTCAGATAACAAAGTTGGTTAGAATATGAAAGCTAACAACCTTACAAAAAGAATAATAAGTAGTTAATCAATCGCTTTCAAAAATTACCTCAAAGGCAAGAATTTTTAAAGAGATAAGATCGTAACGTGAAAGTGTTTATTTGAAACAACAAGATTAATAAATGTGGAGGTAACGAAGGTTTCTCCCAACGAAGTTTCAATAGATAAATCAAAGTCTAATTTTTTTTTTTCTGAGTCAAATTTAAACATTGAACACAACTAGTAGAATAAAAGAGTGGGTAGAACTTGTATTGAATAAAGTATAGACTTCAAGAATTTATAATTAATTTACCCGTAATAACTTCGCTCGGTTTCTCGAATAAACGCCTCGCTTAAATTACGAAGTTCGACTTTTTTACTATAGGTACATTCCACCCTTAAGTGCTTCTTCACATTCCCGATCCATGATTTGAATCATTATTCTCGATCCATATCGAATTCGGGTTGACCGCTATGCATGTGGTAATTCCGAATTCGATGTCGGGTTCTCCAATGTCATTCAAAAAGCAAAGTCCATTTCATCTATTTTGGCTTTATCGATCTGGACGCCTTTTTCTACACTATCAACGTTATCAGCAGCCTTTTTTACCCATGCATCGCCTATTCTCCTTCGCTCAGCTTGTTTCTTCTTTCAAATTGATCTTTGATTTTTAAATTCTCGATTCCAACTTTAATATCTTACACCCCGCCAAAGCGTGATTTTGTTCGAGCATCACATATCGGGTAACCCAATTTTGAATTGTCAGTATCCTTTGTTCCACGCATATTTGCCGTTCTTCAACCTCGTTCTTCTAGCTCATTTAACACGATTTTGTAATTCTAAGTTTTGATCATAAATTTCTTCTAACCAATTCTCCTCGTTCCTCTTCTTCTTCTTCCTCTTCTTCCTCACTTTCACCGCTACTCGCAACTAGCTCTCTGTGCAACAATTAGTTCTTCATTTACTACGTGGATATCTCTAATTTGTTCCTCGTCTCGATTAATCGCATTAACCTCGATTAGTGATTAAAGGTGTCACAATGGCCACATTCACTCCATTGTGAATATTTTCACCGCCATTTCCAAACACCGCCACAAACAAGGGTTAATTAATATATCAAATATTATCCCTATACTCGACCCACCAATTAAATACCAAATAAACTTAGGTAGGTCATACTAATGAAGGAATTTCCTGCTCTCCCTCCTAGTTCTTATCTCACATCTTAGCCAGGATCATATCCCTAAGCTCGATACCAACCGTAACGCCCCTAAAATTAGGTATACGCCACCCATCTTGGGTCGCCACTTACATGGTACATAAATTCAAATACAACTTATTAATATAACTGCTGCAGGTATAATACGATATAAACTCGTGAGTTTGAATACAAATTTTGTCTACTAGATATTATACAAACTCAAAAGGAGTCCTCATTACAACTATTATCACACTATTTCACGTAATAGTGAGGACTACTAATGCTATCCTCTCGACCATTACTGCTCCCCGATCGTCTCAAATATGTTCTCTCATTTCAAGAGAACAATGAAAGAAAGGGTGAGCTCAACTAGCCCAAGAAGAAATATTATGACTAAGATAATGCGTAATAAATTATCATTAGCCTTCAACAAAGATTAAACCGATAAAATACAATAGATAACCCAGCTTTAATCTGCATTGAATTAAGAATCCATTTAAAGAGTCAAGTAGAGAATAAAGTCTACTATCTTTTAGGTTTTAAAAGTTTTCATCAATTTTTATCACGAGACTCAATTTTAATAAATAAACCACCACATCTAATCATCCTCGCACTACCTGGCCAAGGATTTTCATCAAATTATCAATGGTCATGACTATACCGAATCACCCCCGGTCATAATCATACCAAAACTATCCATCATCGCATTATGTGCCATCGAGGACTTTTGTCACATCATTTATATCAAGTCACGATTATACCGAATGATCCTCGGTCATAATCATACTAAGTTCATCTACGCACGTAAGCCAAAGATAACATAATATAACATGAGGATGATGACAATGACATAATAATTCAATAAAACAAGTTCAAGAATTATTTAATCCATGAATTATTAACGCCCAAATTGTCAATACGATATCGCTTTCAGAGAGTAAAATTCAAGAATGATCGTAAGAATATTTCCATGAAAAGATATCGATGAAACGCAAATATCAAGGATATTCTACTAATTTCATGGAGTATAAGTCAAAGTTTTAACCAACCGGGTATAATAAAGAATGGAATAACAAAAGAAATCACCACGCATGCGCAGATCAGACAGACAAAGTTATTCCAATGTAATAATAATAACGGAACTGTGTCGTGAAATTCACACCGGCATGTGATGTTCCAATGTAATGATAAAGATGGAACTGCATCCTGTAAAACACACGATGATAGGATATTCCAAAGTATCGATAAAACGAAACTGTGTCCGTGTGTAAAACACACGCATGTGATGTTCCAATGTAATAATAAAATTTAACCAGTCCTGTAAAAAACATGCATGTGATGTTCCAAATGTAATAATAGAAGAATGTCACCAAGTATAGGTAAATCACAGATACACAAAGTTATTCCAATGTAATAAATAAAAATGGAATAACATAAGGATTTCACCAAGTATAGGATACGCCGTGATATACAAAGTTATGATAGGTATATCACTTTTTACAAAGTTATTCCAATGTAATAATAAGTGAATGGAATAATGTAAGTTCTCTTCAAGAAAGAAGAAAGAATAACACCCCTCACCGTAAAAGAACCTAATATAGAAGTAGTGAAGTACCGTATAATCTTCTTCTTCTCTCTATAGATTTTTCTCTATAGCTTCTCTCTATAATTTTCTCTCTGTAGTTCAAAGTGAATTGTAAGAAAATAATGAAGGAACGAGCTTCTATTTATAGAAAATAGAATGCATAAGTAATTAATCCATGAACTATCCAGATTGATTTATTTTAATCGACAAATCCATATTTAAAACAAAATCTTTTAAATAAAATATAATATATTCTATTTATATAAAAACATTTTACTATGCAAAACACTATGCAACACTATGCAAAACACTACGCAAAAAACTACTACGCAACACTACGCATAATAAAATATAATATATTCTATTTATGTAATAACTTTAATAAAGTATTCTATTTTATATAAAAGATGTTTCGCTTTTATTACGTTAATAATAATTAATAAAACAAAACGTCATTATCGCTATAATAATTCATATTATTAATCGATAATAATGGAATCAAACCGAGTGACTTCTCACATAAGATCAATAATCAATACCGTGTGCTACTACGCAACCCACACGACATCGTATTTTTTACTACCGAAAGTAGTTCAACAAAGATCAACCAGAAAACTTCCGCCGTTATTTCAATAAAAAAATGTCGCTTTTTTAATTCGCTAGTGTAGGTCCACTCAATCCGACAATAATTCTCGCTCAGGTCCACCAATGAATATAACCACTCAGTACTTTTAATATTCTACCTCGCTAAACCTCAAATACCATAATATTAAAAATTATTTCACCAATCTTAATATAATATAACCTTCTGCATACTCTCTCGCAAAATTTATAAATACTACCCACAACTATAATATTACTATATTCAAATTCACACCATGGATATTATTAAAAAAAAATTATTTTCTAATACATTATGTCAAAATTTAAATTTTTATTGATAAAATTCACTTGGGTCTCACACACTGATTCTCTTGATCATAACGCTTCAATCCAATCATAACCCAGTTTCCGACGGAATATCGGATAAAAAATATTAACGTTTTAATATTAACCTCATATCAAAAAAATAATAATATTTTAAAATATTAACGTTTTTAATATCAAAAATATTAATAAAATATTAACATTTTTAATATCAAAAAATATTAACTTTTTTAATATTTTAATATCAAAAATTAACGTTTTTTAGAAAAAAAATTAAAATATTTTAATATTTTTAATATAAAAAAATTAACATTTTTTAAAATATTTAAAAATTAACGTTTTTTTTGATATGAGGTTAATATTAAAACGTTAATATTTTTGATATAAAAATATTAAAATATTTTAAATTTTTAAAAAATGTTAATTTTTTATATTAAAAATATTAAAAAATGTTAATATTTTATTAATATTTTTGATATTAAAAATGTTAATATTTTAAAAATATTAAATTTTTTGATATGAGATTAATATTTTTGACTCTATAATAGCTTGTATATGTATTTGTTATAACATCCATCCAATAACTTCTATATTTCTCAAATATGAAATGATGAGAATTACATTATCACATCATATGAAGTTTGAATATTTGTGCAAATCAAGTGTTTTCAAAGTTGTAATATATTATATGAAATGATTTTCCATGTTAGGACCTTAAGACGCAAATCGATTGTTATAGAGATTCTTGTTATGCGTTAAAAAAAGAGAGGCACAATCGGTGACAAGTTTATGACGGTGGTGTTTTTAATAATAAAATTCGTTTTGTTTAAATATATCGACAAGATGTTCACCATGTGGAGCCCTTATATTAAAATAAAAAGTAAATTTTAAGCGCAAAGGTTTCACCGAGCATATTTTATGTTTCAATCTAAGCCTTCCAATAAGTTGATCAACTATCCTAGAAAAGGAGTTGTTAGAGCGATTAATGTCCATAGGTAGCAGGTTGCCATGGTTGGAATCATATATATATATATATATATATATATATATATATATATATATATATATATATATATATAAGGGTTCTGTCATAAAGATACCCATTCTTTATGAAAGCAACTCTTTTTGACATGTTGAATTTTTTTTTGCTCATTCAAATTTTAATAGGCAAAAAAAAATTACTCAATAACAACCTAGGTTGTTGTGGATGGAATATATATATATATATATATATATATATATATATATATATATATATATATATATATATCTATCCAAAGAACCTATTGTTGTTGATAAAAGAACTATTTTTTGGCCCACTCTGTCAGAAGTAGCTTTATAAAAAAAAATTTTTTGATAAAAGCCTAAGATATTTGGGATAAAATGAAGATTCTTCCCAACAAACCGATTCTTGTGAATAGAATATATATATATATATATATATATATATATATATATATATATATATATATATTTATATATATATGAGTATTGGTAAGACAACCCGTTGGATTTTCACGTAACTGATCCACTAAGTCGTGGAGTAAGGGAATCAAAAGCTTGTTGATTAGAGAGGAAGGAAAGAGCGACCACATTTTGCTAGAATTCAAAGAAATATAAAAAGTAATAAATTACTTGCAAGTAAGGTATGTTATTTACATAAAATAAATACCCCCACTAGTGAAGTCTGATTTCATTTCATTTTATATTATTTTCACATATAAAATTGACGGTTCTATAAAATCCAGTAAATAGTATTACAAAACCATTGAAATAAAAAATGAAGTATTTGGTCACCTCGATTAAAAAGTCAAAGAAAAATAATTACCATAATTTCACTAGCATCGCATTATGATGCTACTTTTTCATCATTTTCCTCTTGGCTTCTTCTGGTGTCACGTTTAAACCCATGCATGCTGAAGAAAATGGCATTTAAAGGTTTTAATTGAATCATGCTGTTGCTGTTTGATTCCCCCACCAAACCACTGCCAATACTTCTGCTCCTCTAAATATAGAATTACCACCAATTTCTACCCAACCAAATCATGAATTCATCTTCACATTTTCTTCTACTTTTTTCATGCATTAAAGTTTAACTTTTGGTTGTGTGATAGAGAGCAGATCAAAACCAAAACAGTTCAGAGCGAAGAGAAATGACAAAGCCATCTCATATCCGCCTATTCATGTGGCTAGATGCCAAACAGATGAATACTACTACTATTAGATGTCCTATTTCATTCATACTCCAGACAAACAGAGGAATGAGACAACTGGCGAAGGAGCTTATGGATCAGAATAAATAAGCACAAAAATAGCAAAAGCTTCATTTTTATGAAACCTTGGTAAAAAGTTAGGCTGGGATGCGTGTGGATAAGCCTGCAAAAATGGATGTAATTGTAAAGTGCTTAGTGCAGCAGATAAGACATGAGAAAAAAGCTCATTTCTCTGCACCAAACAGGGCGCTATAGTAAATATCCCCATCCAATTTTCTTATCCTCATCCTTTTTGAATTAATGCCATTTATTTAGTTACCTTCCACCCCTTTTTTCAAGTACTGGAAAAACTGACATATATAAAAAGGTGAAAAAAGATGATACAACCCATTTTAAATAGTCTTACCAAATTTAAAATATAATAGTTGGGTACTGAAATCAACTCTGTACAGGTACATAGACAAAATAGATGGGCAAAAAAAGAGCAAATAGGTGACAAAATTTCCCCGGCAGGCACTAGTAATATTTCCATTTATACAAAAACAACATATTATAATCAGCTTATCCGGCCGGTAACACATCTGATTAACTTCACTTCATCCACATTTCTCGAGCGAGATTTTGATAATCAACAGCTATATGCCTCATATTTCACCGCAATTGGGATATTAAACCCGGTCTGCGATAGCAAATTCCCAACTGCTGCAATGTCTCTACAAAACACTCCTTGAAACACTGATGCCACCGCAGCTGCTGCAGCTGTTGTAGTGGTTTTATTTTCTACAACACGATAACAATTCAACACCTGTTTATTCGCCACCTTCATTTTTGTTGTATTGCTTGATTCTAATTCTAATTTGGCTTGTTCTTGTTGAGCTTGTTGAACTTGCTGCTGCATTGCTGTCGCAGCTTGCAATGCAGCAGATGCCTTTTCCCTCTGTTTCTCCGCGGCTTCATCATCAATGATCGTACCCATAACATTGGTATATCCCCTCTGAATCAATCTATACAACAACAATGAAGACATCCTGGCTCTGTCCCTGACCGAATCGACGTCTCGATCATCCGCAAACTCACACCTATCGATAAATGTATTAGACTTGTCGGGCTTATGTCGCAGAGTTAGCAACAAATGGGCTCTTTCCAATTCGGATCTTGAACACCCTCTTCTCAAACCAATCAATGCATAGTAATCCATATTCCCTGTTTCTCCAGAAGCAAGCCTTTGCTTCAAAGCTTGAATCTTTGTGGCTAATGTAACTAATTTTCCAGGGATTTCTCTGTAATGCACATACTGACGCCTCCAGGCCGGGCCTGGTAGTTTTCGATCACGCAAGATTGTGTTGTATAAGAGCTTCAAGTGTTCAAGATCATGAAGAGAATCTGGCAAACATCTAACAGTCTCAAAAAGAGCAGCTCTAGTACTAAGGGCATCAATGCAAGCTGGTTCTAAGGCCAAAGTTCTATTACAATCTGCCAAGGACTCGGCAATTCTACCAGCAGATCGATAGGCCGATGCACGGTGCATGTAGCATTCGGCTAGAAAGCCTTGTGGGGTCCCACGACGACTGTCTACAATCTTGGAAAAGTGTCTTATGGCTTCGGCATAGAGTCCTGCATCCATGGCGGCAATGCCGGAAGTCTTGCGGCGAAGAAGGAGCTTAATGTGGCTGAGGAGTTGGGTAATAGTTTCAAATTCAGTTTTGAGTGGCATTGGTGGTTGATTATTAATTATAATTTCACCCGATATTGGGAATTTAGAGAAGGTGAAGCTGTCATCTGACCAGCAAATGCTTTCTCGGCGGGATGCCGCAGAGGCCAGACGTTTTCCGATCTGGAGGAGTACCAGTGCGTCTTCCATCAATCCCAGATGGTAGCATGCTTGTCCCAAAACCAAGTACCTGAAACTTGACAAAATATCATTAGACATTAGCCCTGGCAAGTGACTTTTGATCATCAAACTTATTTTAAAACCATGATAAGTATAAAAAAAATCATTAATTTGTTAGTGATTTGCATAAAAAACAAATCACATTTAGGATCAAGTTCATTGTGTGATGTGATCAAATGTACAAGTTCATAGATAACATGTGAAATAGTGTCCAAAATAAATAGTCACACACCCATAAATTTGTCATGCGTATATAGTGTCCAAATTAATTGTCACTAATACTAAATGCAGACTGAGATACAACTCTGAACCTAGTTAACTCTTTAAATATTGGATTGAATATTCAGATATTTAAATACCAACAAATCCAGAGTAACGGATTTGACTTTTTTTTTAAAAAATTCTAATTAAAAAGCGTGATTGGTGATCTCATTCATTCATTCATAGCTGGCAGCGGTTCCCTTCAGGTAATATACGGACTAGGATCCAATTAATTTGAAATGAGAAGGATCTGATTCGTAATATACAAGCTAATGTTATCTCTCTTATTGTCATTTTTCAACATATTTTAAATCTAATTTAATTCATTTGAAATAGAGACAATACTAATCCGTAATATACAAGCCAATGTTCTGTATTTTTATTTAATAAAAAATATATTTAAATTAAATCAAGTAAATGGGGAAAATTACCTCCATTGACCTTCTTTTTCACACTTTTTCCATAGTCCAGCCATGACCTTGTTCTTCAAATCGGAGACCGAAAAGCACTTGAAACTCGGTTCATTGCGACTCCGTGAGTCACCGGAAGAGAGAAGCTTGACTCGCTCTCTGGAGAACTGTTGAGACGAGTTATCTGAGGAGAGAGAAGATGACGAAGAGGAGGACGATGAGTCGTCGGAAGACAAAATTTTGAGACTCGGAATGTAATCCTGTAACATATCGGCGACGTCCTTAAATCGCCGGAGATATAGCAAAGCTCGAGCCTTCAACTCTATAGCCGGCTCAAGCCGCGGCGAGAGGGTTACAGCCGTCTCGAGAAGGTTGAGAGCCGAAGTGACTTCACTCAGTTCTTGGCTCGCGACGAGAAATCTTGCCTCTTTTACATATTTATCTGCAATCTGTACATTCAAAAATTAACGGGCAATCAAGAAATGAGATGAATAATAAATTATAACTGAAAGTTTAGATTTTGATACAATTAAAATCAATGGGCAGTGAAGAAATGTGGTAACTAATGAAATTTGTGAAGAAATTTGATGAAGAATGAGAATATAATATACAGTTGAGGTTTTTGATAAAATCATATCAGTGGGTGGTGAAAAAAAATGTTGAAAATAGAACAGAAAGTTGAAGTTTTGATGAAATCGAATCAATGGGTGGTAAAAAATATGTGACAAATGTTGAGAATATAACAGAAAGTTGTGATTAATTTTGATGGGAGGGTTAATATATACCCTTCTGTTGCTAAGCCACCAGGGCTTCTTTTCTCGACAGGCGGCGAGAGATGGAGATGGAGATGAAGGCATGGTTGATTTGCAGATATCAACCATCAATTTCTCTCTCGAAATAAATTATGTAATGGTGGTATTGTACAATGTATATATACCTCAAAGAAGATTACAAGAGAAGATAGAAGAATATGAGAGTGGGGAATAAATGAGATTTTAAATGGTATTGAGTTGGTAATGGGGAGGAGAGAGAAAGGGAGATAAGCAAGTGCTAGCTTTGACCCCTCATAGAAAGCTTTCATCCTTGTATTTCATCGCTGGCAGTACAGTACAGATTCTCTCTCTAGGCATGGATGAGTCAGTCTATTACAGCCTATAGCCTATGGGGGACTGTATATCTAATGGAAGTGATTAGTATGAAATTTATTTTAGGAAAAATAGACACGCAGACAAAATTATATGTGTGTCAGTATTCTATTAGCCAATTAATTAATTTATTAAAAAAATAACTTTATGTTAATCAGATCCATATCTAATCCTCATTATTTAAGCTACAACCTTCCCACATTAAAATCAAGGGGCTTCTAAAATGAGAGAGAATTAGCCAGTAATTCGGTACATTAGTTAACGGTTACAGCCGGTGACCCATTCACGGGTCGTCGACTTCAATACCGGGCGCCAATAACCTGCCCCAAAAAAAAAAGTATTATGAATCAGTGAAGGGAGTTGATATTAAAAAGGTAGTAAAATGGAAGAAAATACGGTAATTATTTAGTTTTGCACAAATATGTTTTTATAATAAAAATACAATTGAATTATTCAAATATACGTTTGAAATAAATAATTATTCAAATTTTTGAGAAGATAATATATATATTTTTATGAGAAGGGTGATGTTGTTTATGGATCTTAATCTTTAATTAATTACAAAATCTCATTAAATACTAGATTTTGGATTCTGAACCAATCTCAAGTTGATTTAAAATTATTTGATTGGATAATAACATATATTCAGTTGATTTAGATTATCTATTACATAATCATAATTTATTTGGTTACTATGTTTTAACATGGTCACTCTAATTGTCTAATGGTTATCTTTTTATACAATTCCTATATGCATATTAAGGTGCATTCGCTTGTGTATAGATATTATTTTGATTCTGAACCAATCTCGAGTTGATTTAAAGTTGTTCGATCGGATAACAACATATATTCAGTTGATTTAGGCTATTTGTTATATAATCATAATTTATTTGGTTACTATGTTTTAACATGGTCACTCTAATTGTCTAATGGTTACCTTTTTATACTAATTAAATATTTGAAATTTAATTAATTTGTATATATTATACTGATATTTCCTAGAGAAAAATCGATATATTGGCAAGACTCAATCTTTTTGGTTAGTTTAATATGATAGTTTAGCGGAATAGTTAAATTAGAACAATTCCTATATGCATATTAAATTGCATTCGTGTGAGTATAGATGTTATTTTGATCTCGAGTTGATTTAAAGTTGTTCGATTAAATAATAACATATATTTAGTTGATTTAGGTTATCTGTTACATAATTATAATTTATTTAGTTACTATGTTTTAACATGATCACTCTAATTATCTAATGGTTACCTTTTTATACTAAATATTTGAAATTTAATTAATTTGTATGTATTCAAGAAAAATCAATTTTTTGGCAAGACTCAATCTTTTCTGATTAGTTTAATATGATAGTTTAGCGGAATAGTTAAATTTGAACAATTCCTATATGCATATTAAGGTGCATTTGTATGTGTATGGATATTATTTTGATTTTAAACCAATCTCGAGTTGATTTAAAGTTGTTCGATCGGATAATAACATATACTCAGTTGATTTAAGTTATTTGTTACATAATCATAGTTTATTTGGTTGCTATGTTTTAACATGGTCACTCTAATTATCTAATGGTTACCTTTTTATACCAAAGGTTTGAAATTTAATTAATTGGTATATATTTTATTTATATTTCTCGAGAAAAATCGATATTTTGACAATATCTAATTTTTTTGATTAATTTAATATGATAGTTTAGCAGAATAGTTAAATTAGAACAATTCCTATATGCATATTAAGGTGCAATCTCGTGTATGGATATTATTTTGAATTTTGACAATTAAACCAGACATGTGTTAGCTTATAATATTACTTTTCATTTTAATTAATATAGAGATGTTCGAATAGCTTAGTTTGTTAAATCTATTTAACCAAGAGTAAAATAGTCACGATAATAAAATCGTTTATTCAAATAATTAACTAAAAGAATAATTATAATTATGAGATACAAAATAATATGTATGATTATAATTGTTTATATTTATTGAATCATTTATGCATAATAAAGTATTAATTAATTATAATTTGGCATATATTTTTATTTTTTTTGTAATTATATTTTCTCACCGTATAATTATTAAGGCCACAAACAAGAATCATGCTTGACCTTTTTGGGGTTTTGGAGGGTTCCCTCTGCCAAACATTTTCAACCACATTTGATTAATGGACGCACATGATATGATGCATGTCCATAATATATACATACATAATTGATAATACATGCCTTTGTCTTTATTTTTTTCTTCAAAAATTAATTTTAAAATAAATAAAAACACTCTTTTTCTCTATTCCGTCCCAATTCCCACACACAATTCCACAAGGGCCTTTATAAAAGCACAGTTCCTACAATCTGGCGGATGGACCCACCTCTTAAGCCACGTCACTTAATGCCTTCACTCTGTTCCAACGTGTCACTCCTTATCAGGGGTCCCACTCCAAGCTGACATAGATAGATAATGAAAAAAGACCAAAAAATCAATATATATATATATATATATATATATAGCAATGATCAAGAGTATTTTTTTTATCTAGCATTCTTCTTTAAATAACATTTCTTTATTAAAATTATCTCGTTTTGGAGGTTTTTAAAAGAGAGTGGTCTCACTTACTTTTATTTTATTTACAAAAATACCACCCGCGGCCCCGTTTGTTTATTTTAAAAACTTTCAAAACTACGTAGTTTTAATAAATGAGTGTTATTTAAGAGAGAATATATATATATATATATATATATATATATATATATATATATGGATTCCATCCACAAGAATCCCATTGTCGTGAGAAGAACTTTTTTTACCAAATTGCCACAAACTGTCTCTACTAGGCCTTAATTTTTTTTTTTTTTTTTATGTTCACTACGGGTTATAATAATTTTGGCTAAAAGGATTGCTTTCCCAACAACCTATATATATATATATATATATATATATATATATATATATATATTATTAGGAGTTTAAAATTAGCACACCATTATCTAGTAATGTTATTATACATCATCTATCTATCTATCTGTTGGGCCCTTGGATCATCAAGTCCTCATCAGTTGAGAAATTTGGTGGACTAAAATAAAATCATTGCAAAAGAAAAGAAAATTCCAAAATAATTGGATCAAATTATTCAATATTTCAAGGAGCTTTTTTAAAATGTGCAGCTGGCAAAACTTCTATCGTGATCTAACAAATACGTTTGTTGGGTCGTGATATTTTATCCCTTTGGGCCAAATATATTGGGCTTATTATTTTTATTCTATTGGGCCTTTATTATTGAATTATAAAAATCATTAAGCCCAATTATCATATCATTTTCATTTCAAACTTATAAGAATAAGAATTCGAGTCAATGGATCAATCATTTAGACATTTTAAATATCTATAATCTTTGACCAGTAATGATGAAAAACATGTCGGTTGACTAAAGAATCGCCATGCATTAATGTGGATGGGATCAGTAATCTCGGTTGGTAGAAATAGTGATCAAAAGCAAATGAACAAACTACATGCAATTCTGCAGAACCCATCGCAGTAAAAGGAATGTGAAAAGTAGTAGTGGGTGTACATTGTAATTCGTGCCGCGAGGGTATAACTTAGCAAGGAAGTCTCTACCAAGAGAGTACGTTTTCATACTCTTCTTCATTTAGAGTCGATATATTCACAGAATTATTATTATACACCAGGTGATATAGCCTCCGCTTTTTTATAAACCTTGTGAATTCACATATCGATTCTCACGCTCGAAGCTATCCCACCTGAACGGGCCGTCAAGTTTGTGGTGCTTATCAGGTTTACGTTGCAGGATCGGGACGTTTTAGGTGATTGGGGACGTGACGAAAGATCTTAAGCGTTAACATCAAGCGCTAGAAGGAGGGACCATTCACATCCGATTCTCACGCTCGAAGCTATATCCCCGACGGAACCGCCGTCAAGTTTGTGGTGTTTATTGTGTTTACGCTGCAGGATCGGGACGTTTTAGGTGATTGGGACGTGACGAAAGATCTTAAGCGTTAACATCGGGCGCTAAGGAGGAGGGCTCTTTTCAATCACAATTGTTTAAATTTGTTTCAAAGATGATGAGGAGTAGAGATGGAACACCGGGCGGCAGTAATGGTCATTAGTTCATCACCGCCTCGTATTTCAAATAAAGGATCGCTTGGGTCCTTCTAAAAGTGCTCGTGAGAAAGCACGGCCTAAGGACAATTCGTAAGAGCTTCGTCCAAGATCCATGGTGGAGCCGACGGAAGTTAGTTTTCAATGCCGATAAGGGGCGTGATCCCAATCCTGAACGGTAAAGCGGTTCGCTAACCAGACTCATCGCCAAGTGGTCAAGAAGACCGAGCTACCAAGTTGCGCAAGGATGGCGGACGAAGCGGATAAGGCTTTGGAGGTTCTGTTAAGACAAAAGGAAGATATAGCCGAACAGATGCTTCGGGTGAATGAGTTGAGAGACGAAGCATCTAGCCATTTTCACTCCGAAGGACGAAGTAGGCATAAGGAGGTACCCCGTCGGAAGGGTAAAGAGCCGGAACATTCTATGCATGTGTCCAGGGATCATTCTCACAGTAGGAGGAGATCGAGGAGCAGAACGCCTTCGGCCTCGAACAAGGCACTGACAGTTGTTAGATCACTTCATCGTAACGATGAAAGACGAAGAAGCAGGTCGAGAGAAATTATGTCGTAAACCCGGAAGGGAGAATACCGTCACAATCGCTTTCATGATGAGGATGAAATTTTACGACCTAGTAAATCAAGAAGTCCCATAAAGGCAAGAAGATCGGCAGGGAAGGGTCGATCCATTCCAAAACCTAGTGTCGCCCAGAAAAGGAGATCTCATCACAACCGAAGGTGTTGATTTTCGTTAGAGAGTTGAAAGAACTTCTAAACAATCGGGTCGAGGTACAACAGTGAAAGATATTTCGGTAAGAAGGCATCCCCTTTACCTCCGATATTCTCAAGGAGAAAGCAGATGCTACCAAAAGTTACCTCGCATGGAGAACTATGATGGGGTCGAGGAGATCCTTATGACCATAGTCAAAGCGTTCAATCGATTAATGGATTACTACGACTTTTCATCGATGTCGCTAAATGTCACACTTTTGTCACTACTTTGAGAAAAGACGCGCAGAGACGTTGGATGGGGACTTTACCATCGGATTCTATCTCCTCGTGGTCCGAACTTTGTGATAAGTTCCATGCTCGTTTTGGAAGCAACCATAGAAGGGGAAGCCTTCTGTGTTCTTTAAAGACAAGTCCCATAGATTCACCAATGAATCTTTAGGCCAATATGTAAAGAGGTTTAGGAAGCAATCGGACAGGTGTCCGATCTTAATGATCTCCAAGCTGTTGGATTATTCCGAGAATGAAATTTGGATCTCGTTAAATCGGAGAAATTGGTAAAGAAATTGATGTTTCACCATCCGAAGAGCCTAGCAGAAGCCTTTGACAAGGCAGAAGGCTATATTGTTGTGGAAGAGGCTATGAATAGTCTGAAGAATCCTTCTTTGAGCCAATCAAAGGAGGTAGAGGTTCCCAAGACCGATGGTGATCAGAGAAAAGGGGGAGGATATAACCAAAGGGCAGAAGGTAGTTCGAAGAAATACAATAACTCGTGGCGACAAGGCAGCAGTCGTGCACCTGTTCCTACCCCGAAGGTTAATAAGGTTTATACCCAGTTGAATACAGAGAGGTCGATAATTTTGGATCAGATCCAAACCAAACCTTTCTTTGAACCACCTCGTGATAATTACAAAACGGGACATGGCAACCCTCGTAAATATTGTGGTTATCATCAAGCTGCTGGTCATGACACTAATGAATGTTGTAATCTAAAGGATTTTGTAGAAAACAAAATTAAAAGTGGCTTGCTGATTCAATATGTGGCTGAGAAAGACCGTCAAAATCAGCAGGTTATCGATCGTACCGTTCGAACAGTTCAAGTACCGCCTGTTCAAAATGCTCCACCGCCAAGACAAGTCGTTGATGTAATAACTGGTGGGTCTGTTGGGAAATTAGTAGGGAAGAAGAGGAGGTCTTATCTTGATTCAGTTATGTCAATAACCGATCTTTACTACTCAAGGTCGATGTGCCTTTCCCAGGAACTGTTATTTCATTTACAGATGCGGATTATCCTTCGGAGCCCATTGAACCGCATGAAGGAGCATTGGTGATCACAGCACAAGTGGGCTCAGTGGATGTGAAACGAATGATGATAGACAACGGATCTTCGGTGGACATTCTTTATGCTCATGCTTATCAAAGAATGCATCTCGATGAGCACAAAATGGAGGTCGGACAGGAAGCTCCTCTATATGGTTTCTAAACGATCCCGTCAAAGTAAAGCAGACTATGAACTCCCGTCATCTTCTAAGACGACGGCCCCACAACAAGTGGAGATAACTTGTAAATTTTATGTTGTGCATGTGGATTCGGCCTACAACGCCATTTTGGGAAGACCTACGTTGACAGCTCTTCAGGCTGTAACTTCCATCCCACATTTCAAAATCAAGTTCCCACAAAGACATGGAGTAGGAGAGGTGATGGGTGACTTGGATCTCGCCCAGAAGATGTTATCGGAATTCGCATTTCATCCGGAATGGGGTCGATAAACAAAGAAAGACGATGGCAATTGAAATCGAACCCTTCACCGAGAGCGATTCGTAATCATTGGTAATCTTCACTTGGGGGACGGAGGAAATTGAGTTGGTCATCTGAAAGCCGTAGAAGACAAAGTGAAGATTGGTTTAAGCTTACCGTAACCTCTTTGGACGAATCTTATGGAACTCTTACGATGCTTTATGTCGATATTTTTGCATGGGAGCCACAAGATATGCCCGAGTCGGTAGGAAGGTTCTTGAGCATAAACCGAGATAGATCCTTCAAAAAAGCCGGTTAAATCGGAAGAAGCGGATATTTGCTCCGTAACGCCAAAAGATCATCGATGAAGAGGTTGCAAAATTGCTTTGGCGCACCGACTTCATCTACGAGATTGATTACCCGAGTGGATAGCAAATGTAGTATTGGTGCGTGAAGCATAATGGAAAGTGGCGGGTTTGCATCGACTACACCGACCTCAACAAAGCTTTCGTCAGAAGGACTTTTATCCTCCGCCCCATATCGATCAAACTCATCGATGCCACTTCGGTATGCATTATTAAGCTTTATGGATGCTTTTTCAAAGTTATCATCAAATATCCATGTGCAAAGAAGACATTCCAAAAACAAGATTCATTACACAGATTCGATTGTATGCGCACAAAAAATGACTTTTGGTCCGATTAACGCTTTGGAGCTACCTATCGAGGAGGATGATGAACTTTATATTGATAGGCAATTTGGGGAGGAACATGGAGGTTTATGTAGATGACATGATCGTGAAGAGTATGCAAATTCGTAAACACTTAGACGATCTAGAGGAATGTTTTCAAACTATTCGCCATCGATAATCGCGACTTAATCCAACCAAATGTACTTTCTACCTTGGTGCCGAAAATTTCGGGTTATCGGTGGTCAAAGGGCATCGAGGCCAATCCGAGAAAAGATCCAAAGCTATCTCGACATGAAGACTCCTCGGTCATTCAAAGGACGTTCGTCATTCGATTGGTAGGATCATGGCTTTAAGGAGGTTCGTCGCCAAATCTGCAGAAAGATGTCTTCCTTTCTTTCGATACATGAAGGGACCGAAGAATGCGAAGACATTCCAGTGGACTTCAAGTGTGAAGATGCTTTCCAAAGTATAAAGACGATTCATCTTTGGCTCCTTTATTGGTCAAGTTCGCCCCAACAGAGACTTTATATTTGTACCTTGCGGCCGGTTCCTTAGCGATTGGAGCGCTTTTGATTCGGGAGATCGGTGGGAAGCAAAGATCCGGCCTATTACGTCTACCACGCCCCACGAGATGTCAAACCAGTATCCTAACATTGAGAAATTTGCCTTTGCTTTAATAATTGCCGGAGAAAGCTTGAAGATTTTCAAGGTCGACTCTCGGTCGCCTACACGGATCAACCATTGAAGAAGGTGATGGGCAAGCCGTAAGTCTCGGGTAGATTAAAGCAGCATGGACTATGGAATTGTCCCGATTTTTTATCGAGTATCATCTCGAATCGCCATCAAAGGCCAAGCCGGGCCGATTTTTATGGTAGAATGTTCGTTCACAAGGCAGAATACGAAGTTCCTGAAGGCGAATCTTCCGATCGAGCAATTGGTCGTTATTCAAAGAGGGTCGAAGCGTGGACGCCAGATGCAGATGGATCTCTACGATGATCTGTTAGTGGAGCAGGAATTATTCTAATAAGTCCGGAGGGATTTAAGGTTCAGCAGGCCATCGATTCGGATTTAAAGCAACGAATAATGAGGCTGAGTACGAGGCAGTGTTAGCAGGTGTCCGATTAGCGAAGAGTCTCGAAGTCCAACAGTTAATTATCTATAGTGATTCTCAGTTGGTCGTTAAAATGTAGCTATCGGAGATTATGAAGCTCGGGAACCCGAATGATCAAATATCCGTGTGAGTTAAGAAACCAACTTCAATTTTTTGCTTCAGACGAGTTTTGTGCTATAGAAGCTTAACGATAATTCTATCGGCGATGCTATTTAAATTGGCCACTACGGATGCAGATGTCTTTCATGGATCGGTGTATTTGGAAATTTTACAATGAAATTGAAAGTGTTCAACATGAAATGTTGATGTGCATCGAAATGAACAAACCTGTTGGATGACCCCTACATCGAAAGTATTTGGCGATGATGGCTTCCTTCCTTCGGATCGATGTCGGGTAAAGAAAATCAAGTACAAGAGTACTAATTTTGATCTTATTGATGGGGATCTTTATCGATTGGCATTTTCCTCACCATTATTGAAATGTTTGGTTCCGTCCGGCCGAATATAATATGCTCTTCTTGGGAAGTTCATGAAAGGATTTATGGCGATCATATGGCTGCCAAGTCTTTGGCACACAAAGTACTTCGACAAGGTTACTATTGGCCGACAATTTTCAAAGAAGCTACAGAGTACGTCAAGAAATGTGAAAAATGCCAGCTCAATAGTCCGGTCCCACATCAGCCACCGGAAGAGTTATATTCGATTCTATCTCCTATACCCTTCGCTGTCTGGGGGGTAGATATATTGGGACCAGATTACCAAAAAGCTAAAGGTCGAGTTTACTTCGCCATAGTTCTTTATTGATTATACGACTAAGTGGGTAGAGGCGAAACCACTTGATCGATAATGTAAGCAGAGTGTTTAAAGTTTGTAAAGGAGTCTGTGGTATTTCGCTTCGGGATCCCTAAAGTATTGATATCGGACAATGGACGCCAGTTCGTGGGTTCAAAATTTGAAGAATTTTTGAACGATTTAGGGATTCAGCACAAGAAGACTTCTGTAGCTCATCCACAGTCGAATGGGCAAGTTGAGGTGACCAACAGGACGCTGCTGAACGGAATAAAGCGAAGATTGGATGAAGCTAAGGGGAGATGGCCAGAAGAATTGCTGAGCGTGCTGTGGGCATACCGAACTACGCCGAGGACTACTACAGGGGATTCGCCCTTCCGATTGGCCTATGGTACTGATGCCTTAGTCCCAGTCGAGATCGGATCTCCAAGTCTTCGGGTAAGTCAATTCAAAGAAATCTACAATGATGAAGGACTGAAGGCTAACTTGGACCTGCTAGACGAAGTCAGAGAGGAAGCTTTAATCAAATTGGCTGCTTATCAACGAAGGGTGGCCAAACATTATAACAAGGCGCTAAACTTCGTAGATTCAAGTAGAGACTTCGTTCTCGAGAGAAGTCAAGCTTCTACACCTCGTAATACGGAAAGCTAATGCCGAATTGGGAAGGGCTATATGAAGTGATCAAGTACCAAAGCCCTAAGACTTATCGATTAAAGGCACTTGATGGTTCCGAGATCAAGAATATATGGTACGTCTTGGCGCATTTCTTAAGTATTTTCAATAAAGTTCAAGTCGGTTTATTGAAAGTCCGTACACAATCGTTTGATATCAATAAAAGATCACTTTTCTACAAATTATCACCGGTCTTATGGGTCCGATGGTGTAAGGAGGTATGGTAGGACTCATTTGGCCATTCGATGGTAGCCCCAAGTCCTTTTGGTCCTATATTGATCTTATCGGGGTGATAAGTCAATGGTCACTATAATGGTCCGATGGTGTAAGGAGGTATGGTAGGACTCACCGGCCATTCGATGGTAGCCCCAAGTCCTTTTGGTCCTATATTGATCTTATCGGTGATAAGTCAATGGTCACTATTGGTCCGATGGTGTAAGGAGGTATGGTAGGACTCATTGGCCATTCGATGGTAGCCCCAAGTCCTTTTGGTCCTATATTGATCTTATCGTGGTGATAAGTCAATGGTCACTATTGGTCCGATGGTGTAAGGAGGTATGGTAGGACTCATTTGGCCATTCGATGGTAGCCCAAGTCCTTTTGGTCCTATATTGATCTTATCAGGTGGTAAGTCAATGGTTATTATTAATCCTTATGTCTTGGTTCTTATCGCTTATCGTCCAAATTTACTTCACATATAATTGATCTCACTCTTCTGCATCGATGAGTATAAGTTATTTATTGTTTAAAGTTGAATTCGGATTCATTAATTCGATTAACATTGAATCTCGCTCAGTAAAATTTAATTCACTTCATGGCATGAGTTAAACTGTTATATGCCATATCTAATTCAATAGTTCATCTTGTTGATACTAAATTATTGACAAAAAACTGATCGGGACAGAAGTTATAATCAAGACAGTTAAAGATTTATCAATAAGCATAAAATGTTCATTTCATTTAAATCGATTAATTACATGAACATAAAAAGTTAAATATTTACATAGAATCAAAAGCATGATATATATATTCAGGCACCGCCTTCATCATCGGAATTGAGCAATGCCGGGTCCAATTGAGCAGCTGATAGCTTCTCTTTCCCTCGTTCCCGACAATCCTCATATCCCTCCGAATAGACCTTCATGATCTCTACATTGAGTTCATCCGAGTCCCTATACTCGCCTCGAATCTGTTTTTCAAGTTCTTCATCGTAAGCAGGCCTCGCCCCTCAAGGTCTTTTTATCTTACGACGAGCTTTATGACGCTTGGTCTTACGCCTTCGAGCTTCATCCCGGATCTTCGCCTCGGCTTCACCAAGTTGAAGGACTAGCTTCGATTGGTCAAGAGAACTCCTCATTTTTCGCCTTCGTAAGTAAGTTTCTTCAACCAAGCCAAAGATTCAGTTGGTCGATTTTGTCGACGGCCGGATGCAATTGCCAATTCATCTCTCGTGGTCCCTCAATTCATCATCGATGTCTTCAAATCCATCTTGGCCCGATCCAATTCTCTTTCAAGACCATTGATGGTATGAAAAGCATCTTCACGGCCAAACTCTTTCTCGCTCCAAGGTCGATTTCAAAGATGTTTATCTCTTGGCGCATGAAATCTTCCTCGGCCTCTCCATTTATGTGTCTCGGACGCAGTCGTCCGAAGACAGCATTAGCCTGCACATTTTCAAAGTACTCAAGTTAAATTCTAAAATGTTCGAAGGAAAATAGAGATGTAAAGGAAGAAGTCATTATTATTTTACCTGGCCGATAACTCATTCCTTCGTCGAGAAGATTTCCATCCGTGTGATCACCGAACCGGTGATCGATCGCAAGCAATGTCGAACGAAAGCCCCGAAGAGGTCGAAAGGAAAGTTGGCGTTGAACCTGGGCCATAGGGTCGGAGATCCCACAGCTTCGGCATGATAACTTTGACCTGAAGGATCGGGCCGTTCAGGAGAAGGTCTCGGTCTTTCAGGGGAAAGAGTAGGCTGGTCGGGGGGTGTAGGTTCAACATGAACGGTTTCGATTATGGGAGATTTGTTTGAATTAAGTTCTTTGGGTGTGAAAGCGGATGCGGAACTTGGATGGCTCTCGGAGTACGTTTTCTTTTTCTCGGATAACGTTGGAATCCTTCGCCCCGTCACCGCGTCATCTTCGATCCGTATTTCTACAGGAGGCACGGAAGGGGAGGAATGACCAAGACCGAGGAACCCCGAGTTCTTGACGATTAATGGAGTTATTTTTGTTTTTAGTTTTTAGTCCTAAGTATACTCCTTCGATCGGAGACGATCAAGTAAGTTCACCGATCGAGGAATGGTTTTTGGGGTTGGTTGCTTTCTAATATAGGTTCGGAGGATTTACTAGAGGATCGACCTTGGTTTTCTCGGTAGCCCTCCTCTTTGTCGAGGGTGAAGGGTCTCTTCTGGTATGAGAACCTCTTCGGCCTCTGTTTCTTCTGGTTGAAATTCATCCGTATGAATTTCTGGTGTTGGATATACTTCAGGGGTAGCTTCGGTGGGTGTAGCTTCGAGTGCTTCCGAAGACTTCCCAGATAAAAAATCTTCGAGCTCCTTTACTTCTGCAGAGCTCGGCCTGATCAAAGATACTGCACAAATCAAACAATTCCATGTTATAATTATATTTTATGAAATATTTTCAAAAAATATATATATATTTGAAATAAGCTGGGACTTACGTTTATGGTCATACAACCATGCTTGCTTCGAGAGGAGTCCGTATTTCCACTCCTCCTTCGGGAAGTTGTCAAATAGCTCCATCATCTCCACTTCGTTCTTCTAAACATCTCCAAAGTCGCAGATATTTTTTCATCGGTTGCCCCAGTTCGGAGAGAGAGATTTGTGGCCTTTGACAAAGAACCATTTTTCGTGCCATCCCCTATTGCTCAAGGGTGTTCACCAAATAACGTCTCACAAATTTCTCTCCGACTTCGGAGAATGTTTCACGAGGGCCTTGAACCCCTTCTCCTCGGATCGCACTATCTTGCAGACAGAAAGAAGAAGTCCAGTGGAGGCTCGACACCCGATTCATGATGAAGGCCACGAAGGCCGAATGTGAATGTAGGAGTTTGGCACCGCCATGAAAATCCTACACCCAAAAACCCAAAGAGGGTCACTATGAAGATATGAAGAGGAATCGAACCCCTTCTCCAAAGAAAGTCACCGGTACTACGGCCCATCATCCTTCTTGGTAGTTGATACATTTTCTCTCCGAGCAGGGTAATTTTCGACAGCATGGGTATCCGGAATGTGGAACCGAGTTCGAACTCTCTTTAGATTGACCTCGGTTATGATGAGCGACGGTGTTGGCACGCGAGAATCGCTCCATACTCCTATAATAGTCGAGGGGGTTTTCGGGTTTTCGCTTGGGATTCGCATCAAGTCCCCTCATGAAGATTAGGGTTGGGGGAACCACAAAGTGATGGGTGTTACAAGTATGGGAGAACTCATTCGTGGTTTTGAGAAGCCATTTGTGACGATTTGCGAGAGAGAAAGAGATCGTCGAAATTTTAAGGCGCCGAATTTCAAATGAACAGTAAAACTGCACAAAATTGGTAAAGTTATCCTTTATATCTTTTGTTACACAATGATTCAAGACAAAGCATTAAATGACAAGTAATAATTTGGAATTTGAATGGAAAGCGTCCGGTTTCGGATCCTGGTACCTAATGGTTAAAAATCTTTCTGAATTGGGCCCTTAACTTCCTTTTATTTCATTTCATGGACAATAAATGGGTACGTTTTTAATTACATCTTGTCATTTATTAATTCTCAGTAAAATATCATGGATTGTTTATAGTTTTCTATTAAACATTACATTCAACAAAAAAAAAAGGCAATGTTGGGTCGTGATATTTTATCCCTTTGGGGGCCAAATATATTGGGCTTATTATTTTTTATTCTATTGGGCCTTTATTATTGAATTATAAAAATCATTAAGCCCAATTATCATATCATTTTCATTTCAAACTTATAAGATCGGATTGGTCAATGGATCAATCATTTAGACATTTTAAATATCTATAATCTTTGACCAGAATGATGAAAAAAGCATGTCGGTTGACTAAAGAATCGCCATGCATTAATGTGGATGGGATCAGTAATCTGGCATTTCGTATGAGAAATAGTGATCAAAAGCAGTGAACAAACTACATGCAATGGCAGAACCCATCGGGTAAAGGGAATGTGTCGGAGTAGTAGTGGGTGTACGCAGTAATTCGTGCGAGGAGGTATAACTTATGAGGAAGTCTCTACCAAGAGTACGTTTTCATACTCTTCTTCATTTAGAATCGATATTCACAGAGAATTATTATTATATACTTTAGGTGATATAGCCTCCGCTTTTTATAAACCTTGTGAATTCACATACCGATTCTCACTACTCGAAGTATCCCGTGAACCGCCCCGTCAAGTTTGTGGTGTTTATTGTGTTTACGCTGCAGGATCGGGGACGTTTTTAGGTGATTGGGACGTGACGAAAGATCTTGGCGTTAACATTATCGGCTAGAAGGAGGGACCATTCACATATCGATTCTCATTACCGAAATTTATCACGACCGAGCCGCCGTCAAGTTTGTGGTGTTTATTGTGTTTACGTCTGCGGGATCGGGACGCTTTTTAGGTGATTGGGACGCGACGAAAGATCTTTGCGTTAACAACGTTAATACAAAATGTGCTCTAACAATAATTATATTTTTAGTTTTTTTTTTCTTTCCTCCAGTCAGAAATGGACAATATTATTTTATTTTTAAAAAAAAGAAAAAGATTTTTGTATTGAATAATTATCTAAGAATTATACGTATTTATAGAGGTCCTACAAGTGCAACTTTTGTTTGGTGTCCATGTTCGATAGGTGCAGAGGGACCATTGGAGCAATTGACAAAAACTAGGGCTATACAATGGAAGGTTTGTTGCAGCCCTTCTCTCTTATTACAGCTAAGGAGGTTCCAGGTAGGAGAAAAACGGGGCCCATCATTGATTAAAGCGGCCTATTTTCTAGGTTCGGGCTATCAATTGTGTAGCTATTTTGTGGGCCTAAGGTCCCACTCAATTTTAATGTAGTAATGGAGTAGTAAGACTTTAGTCTAGTGAGCTTCTTCTCAATCATTTGAATATGGTTGGTTGGTTGGTTGGAAATGAACTAATTATAACATTGCATGCAACTCCACCAACATTATGCTAAACTTAGATTGAAAATCAAATAAATGAATTGATACGTCCACAAACGAATTAGTTAGTTAATTTAACAATATTCTTTTTATATAAATAATAAATAATAAGACTCATATTTATTATTTATGCGAGTAAAATTTTATAAAAATATTAAATTTTTCTTGAGATCGAAAATAAATAGGATACACTTGAGAAGAAAATATTCTATGTTACTTTACTCTTAATGCGGCAAGGATAAAAGAACAATTCCTACTCAATTTATATTAATCCAATAAATATAAATTATATTTCTATTTAATGGCATGAGCCCAATTAATAATAAATTTAATGGCACAACACACATGCTGTGTTTGGCCAGTCTAAAAATAATTGGACATCAAACTTCAATGTCACGTCCCTACTTTGCATGCCGAAGCAGTATATTTTTGTTTGACAATACTTTTGATAGGTCTATAATTGGTACTATGCATTCTTGTACTACATTAATTGTTTTGTTTCTATTTCAATTATCTGTTTGTCATATTATTTATCTTTTATTTACTAACACCACTTGCACACCATCACATATTAATGATGAAAAAACTCTTTTTCATATATTTTTATTTAGATCTTGGTTATTAAGTTTTATTAATATATATATATATATATTAACTACAAGGTACAACACTAATGTTACTTTTAAACATTAACATACTAAAATTAAGTTGGTAATAGTCTCGTAACAATATTTATACCGTTATGCCTACATTTGAATTGAAATAATGAAAGTAAAATAAAATGATTTATTTCTATAAAATAAAAATAAAAAATTGTTTGGTCGCGATTGGAATTGATTGAACCATTCTTATTTTTCCTAAATTTATGAATTTTATTCTTTAATGGAGGAAGAATATGTACTAACCGATCATTTCAATTATAATGGAATGAATTATCTTATTCTTCATTCCATTCATTCAATCCAAATATAATATTAGAATAATAAATTTCGTTGAAAGTTTAAAATATTATTAATTAAATAAACATAAAAATATTATTAAATATATATTTATTTTGACAACATAAATATTAATTTAATATTATCACGGATCCTAAATTAAGTTATGTAATACTCGTAACTAAAAATAGTAAGGGATAACGTACATTTGAATATTATATAAAACTGAAAATTCTGAGAGTTAAAAGGGTCATGTAAGGTGGTCACGTCACAGCACACCATGCTAATGCTTACAACGAGATATTTATTTAACGGGAGGTAAATAAAGAACATAAGATCTCCCTCTCCCTCTGACAAAGATTGTACTCTAACGAGCTAACTACTAATTAATAAAGTAGTGTTAATAATAATAAAAAAAGAATAATAATAATAAAGTAGTGTTAATAATAATAAAACAGCACCCCAAGGTACGTTGATATAATTAATGTAGTATGAGTAGTACTACTAATATACTAGTAGTATTAGTATTTAAATACTAATGCGGGTGAAGGCTCCAGATATCTAGAATTCCAAACATGTTGGTATCCAAGGGGGCATTGTGTGACGTCTAACGTGAAATGAACTCCTAATTTAAAGATTCTCTTTCTCCTCTCCTAAATATAATTATACTTCTCTAATTTCAAATTATAAGTTTTTTTTGTTAATTTTAAATATTTTTAGTTTTAAAATTAAAATAATTTTTTAAAAATTATAAAATAATAAATTTAATAATGAGTAGTACTTCACAATATCAGTGTATTGATTAAATTTTAAAAAATCCATGTTAAATTTTTAGTTTACAAACATTTTAAATTAACTTAAAATAATCAATAATTTGTTGTATAATTAATATACCAATATTCAAAATGAGGTTTTCTTGATTTGACGGCATAATTAAGGTTAAATGAACCAATGATATGCATGCAGAATATATATCAATACGTGTAGCTTAAATTTTCATCACTGCATGGAAATGGATGAAATTTCACGTGCATGGAAGAGGGATAGTGGCCTCCATGTGAGGAGGACTGAAGGAGCTGAGCTTGATTGATGGAGTAATATAGAACATCATATGGCCAAGCCGCCAATGCCAGCCTATTTTGGCTGGTCTTCTTCATGGTGGATGCTGCTTTCTCTGTCCCAATGACATTCCTTCAAGAAAACCCTATTTATTTTTACCTTTTTTTTTTTTTTTTGGTTTCAATATTTTGTTTAAAGACTAGATCAAGAAAGTAAAAAAAATAATAATTACTGAGTAAGAATATGAATATATATATATATATATATATATATATATATATATATCTGGAACCTTTAATCCGAAATTAATGTGGCTATGAATTTTGATTGACCTGTTTAAATTTTTATGCCTATATATATTTCTAATAAGGGTAGAGTTTTCATTTTGTATATATCACTAGTCAGTCAAAGCGAGCAGTACTAGTACTTTGAGCTTTTATATATATATATATATATATAACCCGTTAAAATTTTAAAAGTAATTTCCTGATCAAAAGAAACAAGTGGACAGAGAATAAAGATTAAGGAGCAATTAAGGTCGATCCATAGTCATGAGCTACTTACGTACTCATTTTCAGCTAATTTAATTTATTTTATGTTTCTTTATATATAAAAAATGGATCAAATCGTGCTGTATTTTTGTATATATGTGACGAAAAGTCAATTAAATTTATCCGAGACATTGACAAATTGTTAAATTAATGATTTTCCGCTTCTGGGAGGATGCAATACCTTTGGCAGCAAGCAAGCAATGTGATCACCAGTCAAAAAAAAACTTGTATCTTTTTCAAAGTTATGCACGACTTTTGTGTTACTTCCCTATAAGACCATGCCTAGCTGCTAGGTAGCTAGCTGTAATATCATAGAAATAATACTATTTTCACGTAAAAATAATCATATAATGCTCATATATATATATATATATATATATATATATATATATATATATATATGTGAAATTTTCATGTCATGTCGCAATATATAGTATGTATGTGTGTTATGACTTTTTTTATATGATACTAACATTGTTGATATCAGAGATATTGCATTTCATTTGATTAATTATCATTTTACATGAAAACAACTATGTTTTTACAGATATCGTCAAGTATGGTGGAGTTTTGTAGTAGAGTGATCAAGTATATATATATTTAATTTACAAACTCTGATTTTACAGATGGTCATATATATTGTCATATATAGAGAGTAAATATTCTGTCTCTATTTTTTCTGTCCTCCACTTAAATTTTAATACCTAGTATCTTATTTAATTTTAAAATTAATTGGTGTTAAATAAGAGATTAAGTGTCAAATATTTAAATAGAAGACACAAGAAGGACAGAGAATCTGCTCTCCCGACTCCCATATATATGTTTTTATGTGCTATGATGAGCTACATACAACTTATTCAAATGTAGGGTAGGGTACGATCATTTGGTCTGATAAAATATAAATGCAACCATTGAATTTTAGGTATTTTTGGATATTAAGTCTCTTTCTTTTGGTCAATATAAATCAAGTCTTTTTTTGTTCAAAAATTTGGATATTGATCTCCGGGTGCAACATGTGCATTGAACTGCTCACGTGGCGCTGCTGACGTGGATATTTTTCAATTAATTGCCAAAAAATAGGTGAAACCCAGAATTCAAACTTAAAATCCCAACTTTAAAATCTTCATCATGTAACCACCCGAGAACCACTAGCCTAGCTATAAAATTTACTCAATAATTAAATTTTATACCAAAACATTTCATTTTCCCCAACCCTACTATTGTTATTATTATTATTATTGTTGTTGTTGTTGTTGTTGTTGTTGTTATTATTTATTATTATTGTTGTTATTATTATTGTTATTGTTATTATTATTATTATTATTATTATTATTATTATTATTGTTGTTGTTGTTGTTAAAAGACAAATGTACCCATTATTTAAAACAACATTATCTCCATCGTCGTCTCTCCCATCAAAAACTCAGCATTTTCAGAAATCTAAAAGTTAGTGTTCGCTAAATTCAGACCCAAAATTACAAATTAAATAAAATTGAGAACCTCCACCGCCACGGCGTCCTCCATTGCATCTTCTTCAAGAAGCCCGTTTCTACTGTTAAATTCAGTAACGATGGAACCTTAATCGCCATCGCCATTGCCATCGGAAAGCTGGTTCAAATTTGATGGTCCCCAGGGTTTAGAAATGAGTTTTTTTTCTTCTTTTGAATTGGTTCGAACTTTTGCAGATTGCAATGATAAGGTCACTGCGTTGAATTGAAGTCCAGACTCGAGTTATGTGTTGGCAGCTCGAAGGTTCTTACTGTCAGGTTATTTTGTTTGAAAAAGTTAAGTAATTTAAATAAGCCCTTTCTGTTTTTGGGTCATCAAGCTAGAATTGTTGTTGTATTCTTTGGAGTTGATAAGAAAACTAATAGAGCTTCTAGGGTTTATACATTATCTCGTGATGGGTCCAATTTTAGCTGGAGACATTGATGATACGTTTGATGAATTTGGAGTGAAAAATTCTAAACCTCCGCCTCCTTGTGCACTTGATCAAACTGCAAATAGTGATGTGAAGAAAATGAAGAATATTGAGGATAATGATGGTGGTTTTAATGAAAAAATTGGCCTATTGTTGTGCAAAGAAAATTGGGAGTTGTTAAATTAAGAAGGGTTATTTTATGCAGGCACCGAAAAAGTTGACAGCTTGTGATTATCATATAGAGGTCTTGATCTTGTTGTGGGGTTTTCAAATAGTGTTTTTTAAAATTCTAATTCAGTATTTTCATATCGTTATTATGTGCGATTGGTAGAATGGGTTTAAGGGGCTGTTAAATTTGGTTTGAGGAGTTTTGATCTTCATTTTCAGGATAGGGAGATGGTGGCCGGTCGGGAAGGGAGGACGGTGAACAGAGGGAGGGGGCCAGAAGGATGCGTACATTAGACAGGGATGGGGCAGAGAGGAACAGAGAACTGGGAGGGGAAGGCGTACACAGAGGAGAGATTGGTTTTTTTTTTTTAACTTAAATATTTTTTACTTTTAATAAAATGATCATTTTTTAGATTTGGTTAAATTAATTTGTAAAATTTAAATTTTATTACAAATTTATATATAATTTTAAAATAATAATAATAACAACAACAATAAATAATAATAATAAAATAAAAAATAAAAAATTGGTGGGGCTAGGGAAATGAACTGTTTTGGGATAAAAATTAAATCTTGAGTAAAGTTTATAGCTTGGCCCATGTGCTTAGTTGGTTGCATGATTAAATTTTTAAAGTTGAGGTTTTGATTTCGAATATTGGGTTTCACCAGTTTTTTGACAATTAATTGGAAAACGTCCACGTCAGCAGTGCCACATGGTGTTGAGCGATGCCACGTAGGCAGGTCAGCGCACATGTGGCACCCGGGAGAATAATATCCAAATTTTTAAACAAAAAGAGGCTCGATTTTCGTTGACCAAAAGAAAGGGACTGAATACCCAAAAATACGTAAAATTTAGTGATCACATTTGCATTTTACCCTAATTTAGTCTGAATTTGTACCTTTTTAATTGTCTAATGAACTTGATTATTTTTCATTATCAACCCCCAAAAAAATAGAGAAAAAATGGTACCCATTTGAATAGGTAACCCAACGTGTTTCTAGCTTGGAATTAATCTATGGATTATTGCCAAAGACTTAACTGGACATTTGTATATGATAAATATTGTTTCCAATAAGAAGACGGGATAATACACATGTCATTAATAGAAAAGGCACATGGACAGATCCGTCTTGGCGCAAAAATCAATTAAGACAAATATTTTTTTTTCCTTTGTTTTGGTCACGCAAACAGAATAAAAATCAAGACTTGATCACTCCAAGAGTTGCCCCTTGAAGTGAGACAGAATGTTTGGTATCACCAATATGAAGACTATGTTCACCTAAAGGAATTCTTCGAATTCCAGACCTATCTACAACACTCAAGTACTTACACACATGAATGTTGATCGGTACGCGTTCTTGCGTACCCGCGGCCACTCGAACTTTTGTAAAGGCGACCAATTGTTTGTGGGGTGCCCCATGTCCGGCAGGTGGCCTAGAAAATACTAGTAATGTGTGAGAACCATCCTTAGAGCCCACATTTTTCACGTCGACGTGTACGCTGATTGATAGTTTATTGCACTTTGTGTGCGTAACCCTAACGGCCTTGCCGGAGAAGGTTGTGTTGGTGAGACCGTGGCGGTGACCACTGAGTGGAACTGCCACAATAGTTGGAGCATGGGCAATGGTGTGAACAAAGTTTGAGTAGCTCATTCCATGCCCAAATGGGTACACCACTGGCCCGCTGTAGAATCGGTAGGTCCGGCCCGGGTAGTTCTTTGATGGACTTGGTCGCATGTCCATTGTTGTCATTGGCACCTTAGAGAGATAATCTTGTGGGTACCATGTCATTGGTAGTTTCCCTCCTGAAAAACAAAAATTCAAGAATGTTATGAGCATTTGCCTAGGCATGTACCATGCAAAACTAGTAGTAACAATTATTTATGGATGTTCTGGGCTTTGAGTCTTTGACAACGCCCAAAGTTAATAAATTTGTTTTTTTAAGGACAGATTGCTAACTAATTAAGATTAGGATCAATTACATATTCTATTATATTTTTGAAAATAATTACAACAATAGTGTACTCATAAAATATTTATACAATTAATAAAATTTTATATTTATTTACAATATTAGTGCATTTAGGATTCCTTAATTTAAGAAATTAGTATGCAATTAGGATTCCTTAATTTAGGGATTAGTTATTTCCATGGCTTTTTCTCTCTCTCTCTCCTCATCTAGAACAACTACATTAGTTAGTCATCACCCTTCTTCTTCATTCAACGTATTCTTTCTTCACTCTTTTGAAGCTTAATCGATACACGCGGCCATCATAACGACTCGACTTACCACCACCATGCTAACCATCATAAGACCTGCTACCTATGATTGCCCATCGAACTAAAGAGGCTGTAAACTAAACAAGTTTTGATCATGGAAATGGCCCCTTTTGTCGAAATATATACAGAATCGCAAGACCGTCATCATATCTTATGCGTTTTTTTAAACTTCATTTTTCTTGCTCCTGTTATTGCGCCATTGTTCAAAAGCTTAGTTTAATTTTTTTTTTGTGGATCCAACACGTTTGCAGAACTGTGCGAGTCATCTGGAAAAGATTTTACATTTCCACTAGTTGATGAATTTCTGAATCTTCATCAGAGTATTCAGAGAGCAACTACTGTTATTAATGCCTTACTCAACGTAAAGTCACCCGAAGAATAGTGTTTATTGTAATTTGCAGTGCTCTCTTTCTGAAATGTGTAAAAAATTCACGGACAAGAATGCCACATCTTGGGTTCAAGCTGCTGTAGGGACAACCTTTCAAAATTTGGTTTGTTTACCAAGGAAGATAAGAGAGGAAACTTAAATGGTGAGAAAAGCCATTATGTTGTCCTAGAAACTTCTTCAAAAAAATTTGAGGTGGAGAACAATTCACCTGATTATTTTACAGTACAGTTGGTAGCCAAACATTCATACTAAGATAACCAATTCAGTGTTATTAGGTTTCTAATTTATTTTAAAAAAATCTATTATAGATTTTTTTATTTAATAGTGCAGTTGGTAGTTAATACTTTATACAAATGTAACCAATTCAATTTTATTGGGTTACCAATTAATTATAAAAAATCTATTGTAAATTTTTTTTTATAATGCAGTTGGTAGCCAAATCTTAATACAAATGTAACCAACAAAAACTAAAATTGTTACCTTTGAAAGTTTTGGTTACCAACTGCACTCAAATTTCTCTTGGTTACCCACAAAAACTAAAATGGTTACCTTTGTATAAATATTTGGATACCTACTGCACTAAAATTTATCTTTTTCTCCTTTTAATTTTTGGACTAAATCAACCTTCGTCATAATGGCAGTTGTGGCTGGCGTCCATGGTGTTGAAGCGGCGGCGAAGGGAGGAGGAAGATGACCGACAAAAGGGAGGAGGAAGATGACGTTGCCAAACTTTGAATATTTGAATTTTAATTATTATTTTTGAATTTGAATTTGTTTTGTTTGTTAGATCCAAGATATTTGAAAATTTTCTAAATTAAGGAATCTTAATTGCACTAATATTGTAAATAAATATAGAAAGTGTATTAATTGTATAAATATTTTATGAGTGCACTAATAGTGTAATTACTTTCTAAATGTTATATACTTATGTAAAAGACCCTTAAGATTATTCATGAAGTCAACAAAAGCCCATTAAATAGTAAACTAGGCCCATATAAGTCCCGTTAGAATATTATCAAATGCAAGTAAAGTTGAGCTGGTCTAGTGAGAGTGCCCTGAAGGCAAAATTTGAAAATGGAGTAATTTTGAAATGGTAGACTCACGCATACCTGGATTGTGAGTACCAAATAAAATATCAGCAATGGCAGTTCCTCCAGCTTGACCAGGGTAACCAACCCAAAGGATGCCACCTATTCGTGGATCATTCTTCGCAAATGATATATCTACAGGCCCACCGGACATTAGGACCAAAATTGTTGGGCCCATAGAGGCCATGGCAACCTTAGATATTAACTCTTGTTGGTGTCCGGGCAGAAGAAGCACTGTCCGGTCTCTAAACTCAGCCTCAATAGACTGGTCCAGGCCCACCACCAGAACCGTTGCATCAGCCTGACGAGCAGCATCAATGGCTCCTCCAAAGAGTTGATCACTTGTGCAAGCCACATCAGCACAACCCTGTTGGTGAATTGTCTTGGTGTATCTCCCTATTCCTTGTAAAGGAGATGTGTATCCACATGCAACTCCTAGTTCACCATAACAACATAGAAAGGGTAAGCCCACTTTACTAGTCCAAAATATATTTATTTTCCACAAATGAAATGCTCAAAGAAAAAGTGGCCCACCAGCATAGTTGCCAATCATTGTAACGGTTACATCGGAGTTAGGCCCAATAACAGCAACAGTCCGGTGACGGTGAGGCGAGAGAGGCAACGAAGGGCTGCGATTTTTGAGAAGAACAATGCCTTGTCTAGCAGCTTCAACGGCAAGTTCCTGGTGGGCCAGGGTGCACACATCTTTTCGGCCTAGGTGACCAAATGGGTGTGCTGATGGCTCTCCATCAAACATACCAAGCCTCATTTGGACAGTAAGGGTATTAACCAACGCCCCATTGATGTCGTCCTCATTTAGTATTCCTCGGGTTATGGCACCCTCTGTGTGTACTCCTAGAAAAGGCCCACAATCCAAATCCAAACCTGCAGATGATAATAAAAATTCCATGTTATATAAAAATATATTTGGTAGCATATAAACAAAAAGTCATATAATCCCTTGTGGCCGTAGAAGAAAAGAGTTATATTTTGTTTTTAAAGTCCTAGTGCATATATATATAACTAACTAACTAACCGGCTTTGATAGCATCGGCAGCTGCTTCTTCAGGTGTTGAGGTATAGTGTTGATTATGATAGAAAACTCCAACAGAATCGCAATCGGAGACAATGTAGCCATTAAGGCGCCAATCAGCGCGAATGGTTTGCTTGAGGAGCTTAGGATCAGCACAGGTAGGGATGCCATTGACCTGATTGTATGAGCACATCACACTTGCCACTTTGCCTTCAACCACGCATGCTCTAAATGGCACATCAAATGTATCCGCCATTTCTTGCTTACTAACCTGTTCCCATTACCATACATACAATTAACCTTCTTAAAACAAATACTAGTAAATAGTAACAATTAAATTATTATTATTTGACAGTCCAAGTACTAGCGCACTCATAGTTGTGTACCAAATTGAGTTTAAATGAAAATCACATCAATACTAAACCCTTCTCAAAATGAATGAGAGGTACTTTGGGCAATTTCCAATAACAAACACCAAATTTGGTGCACAAAATCTCAGTTTGTTTCAATGATACTAGTTATTAATAATGTTAATAAAAAAAAATTCCTTTGACAAAAGGTATGTGAATTCTTAGATGAAAAAATCGTTGAGTTATCTCGGTTCGTTTTAATGAGTTGACTTGAATATTTATTTGGCATCTTGGATTTCACCCCTCTATTCCTCTCTGTCTCCCTCTTCTTCTGCTGCTGCTGTCTTTGTCACTGATTATATATATATATATACATATATTCTGACTTTGTTCCCCTCCTTCCCTCCATCAAATACACACTCCAAAACTATGCCCGGCTTCAGCCCTATCTAGGATTTTATTACGAGGGTTTTACAGACAAAGCAACAGAGCGCTGCCTCTCCAAAATAGATGAGTTCTATTCCTACTTTACTACACCATCATCATGTATGCTTTTTGTTGCAAACACATTGTTAATCTTTATGGGTTCGCCTTAAATTCAACAAATTTAGCTCACTTCAAATATGGGTTTTGTTCAAAAGACTCGAATATTATCTATCTAACAAAGTACAAATGATTTTGAATTTCCCGCTCATCCTAATAAATCATTTGAGCCGTCCAAAATTTGGAATAAATCTCACTGTCCATAGTGCCAGAGGCACGGAACTGTTGCTAGTTACTATATATTACCCACCAAATCTTTCTCATCTGAAATAAAATCAAAATCCCCATGAGAAGAAGTTGATAAAAATAAAATAAAATAAAAAGGACACTCATTTTACCTCATAGAATCATGTGGGTTATCCATCCCTGCCCAAAACCCGTGAAATTGGTTTGTATTCTTTTGTTCTTTTATCCTGAATTCCTGATCTTGACTCTTTTGTAGCAGCATTCCCCTATACAAAGGGTTAACATAACTTACGGAATTAACTTTCCTAGGTAAATTTATTTACTGCATTCTTCTTAATCAAGTGGCCTTTGAGTATGGTATGGAAATTAAACATATTTGTTGCTTCTTTGTATAATGTCTATGATTTTAACCGTGGATTGTAGTATTTGTTGGTGACAAGTTTAATACGTTTAGTACAATATACCATCTAAATGAGTATTAAAAGGTAAAGCTAAAGTCGCATCATCAAGCATTTGAGGCCACTAGAAGTTTTTATTTTTGTGCTTGAGAAATTTATTCACTGTTTATGATCTGGATGTATATATTTGTTAGTAGATATATTTGTTACTAACCTATCAACTTGGGTTAGTAGATATTATTTTAATTCTTTTCTTCTCTATTTATTATAATTATATTAAAGTTTCATTCTGATATTGTGATATTAGATTAATAATTAAATGTATTTGAAGCCTTCTATAAACAGGACCCTACTAAAAGACTACGGTTAGGAGAAACCATTTCTATTTGACGCAGAAAAGTAAACGATTTCTAAGGTAAAGAATGTAGAAATTACTGGTTTTCTTACGAAAGAAGAAAAAGGAATATGATTATTTTAACTAGGAATTTTCTTTTACAATTAAAGACAAAGCATGGCAGCCAGTTTACTTGAGTGGATTGTTCAAACTATTTATCTCTCTTCAATTCTTTTTTTTAATATTGACTGATTAAATACTTAATTTGAAATTGTGAACTATAAGTTGGTACATGAATTGTGTATTTCAAATTATTTTTGATATAAATATTTGATAAATTATTAAAATTATTTTAAACTATCTCGTGCATTACATGAATTATCAACTAGTATTATACAATTATAAAAAAAAAATTTGTATTTTTATAAGATCTGTAAAACTCGTGTGAAAATTTTCATAAAAGTATTAATATTTATACCCTTGAAAATAATAAATAAATCTGTAGCTCAAAAATATACCCTTTTCTTATTTAGAAAGTGATTAAAATAAAGCTAAACAGGTAGAAAGTCGATATCTCCCTGCATATTAATATTATAATAATTAATTAATAAATTTATCATAAAATTAATTTCATCCCCCGTATACAATGGTCACGTGATGTCTTGGAACTGGTGAACCTTGAAGTACAAATGTACTCTCTCACTCCATTACAGCAGGCCCACCCTCATAATTAATTCTTATGATGAACTCAACCCTATTGGGCCGTTGATCTTATCATAATAAATACTCATAATCAATAAATATTTGGACCGTACTAGGGACCCAAAAAGTCATGACAAGTGACAAGTAAGAATTGGTGAAGGCTCATACACCAATGAAATAGTATCACGTGTGATGCATTGTATTATTCATAACTCATAAGTAATACTCCCTCTATTTCTAAATAAATGTAATTTAATATTTTTATATATAAATTAAAAAAATTATTTAATAATATCATTTAATAGTTAAAATATGTGTAAGACTTTTGTTGTATTGCCGAAGTACGACTATAGCATATTTGCCCAAATTTGTTTTTTACGTTTCTAAATGGTTTTTTCCTTTATCCATGACAGAAAATTAAATGCACCCACCAATCGAAGCAAAATCTTAACAAAAAAAGAATATTAAAAAAATAAAGGTTTACAGCTGTATAAATTTTAAAATTACATAGATTATGATAATAAAGAATAGAGTGAATTTACCCTACTATCATAAAATAGTCACGATAGTAAAATGAATTCTTAAATCGTAGAGTGATTAATATATAATAGTAAAATAAATTCACTCTACTATTGTAAACTGAACTGTGTACTTTCATATTCCCCCTATATATATATATATAAAACAAATTTTTTCGGTTGATCACAATATAAAATAACAAATTATTATTATTATTACAACATATGATCAACGGAGGAAGATATGTTAAATTAATCATAGATTAAAATGAGCTGTAATAATAATAATAATAATTTATTACAAATAGTCTTATCTTATTCATTATTTTTTAAAATAAATATAAATTTAATAATCAAACAATACTGAGCCTAATTAAAAAAATAAGATCAAAACTTTAAAAAAATTGTGTTATTTTATATTGTGATTAACTGAAAAAATTGTTAGAATAACACAATTTTTTAAAGTTTTGATCTTATTTTTTTTAAATTTAATTAGATTTTGGTGTTGTTTGATTATTAAATTTACATTTATTTTTTAAAATAATAAATAAAATAAGACTATTTGTAATTAATTATTATTATTATTACAACTCATTTTTATCTATGATTAATTTAGATTAAAATTTAGATTTGGACAAATAGGCTATAGCCTTACTGGAATAAAACGACTAAATTGAAAACAGGGAGTAAACATAGAGAAATATTGAATTCAATTTTACTACTCACTCACTCACCCGTGCATTGAAGTGGAAGCGATCGACGCCGCTCCAGTTATCTAGGTCGTAGGCCGTGTAATGCTTACAACAAGCAGCCACCTTCAACCGATCACCGTCTGTTCCCTGTAAACCCCTCACGTAGCTGGCTGCGTATTTACCGGCTACGACGGGATCTTCGCCGGGAGTCTCCTGCCCACGGCCCCACCTTGGGTCCCGCAATATGTTGACGTTTGGGCTCCAGTAAGTGAGCCCAGCCATTCCTCCATTGTACATGGCTCTAGCTTCATCCGACACCACCTGCCAACACAGCGCACCCCAGCAAACACTTAGAAAACTGGACCATCTCTAGTCTCTAATTAATTATTACTCCTTCCGTCTCAAATTAATTGCTCGGTTTTGATTTTTTTAAATTAAATTGATTATTTTTAGAATTAATAATTAAGCATATATAAGTATATTTCTAAAATTATAAAAATTGGGGTTAGTAATAAATCAGTATATCTTTTTCTTTTGATTATAATCTCTTCACCTATATTTTTAGCAAAAATAGTAAAAGATTAGTTTTAAAATTGGTCGATTTGACTTTTAAAAAATCAAACCTGAACAATTAATTTGATTTTATAGAAAGATCTTTATACTACTAACTTCTTTTAACCCCACCTGGTGGTCCCACAAACCAGGTCCCACAAAATCGCACCCATCAAATGCATTAGTTTTTTATATGTTTATTATTTATTTTTAAATAAATATGTACTATTAATAATCAAGAGGAGAAAAGCACCTTGTTATAAATCTAACAACTCCATGGAATCTTACAAAGTTACAATCGAAAACAAAGGGGGAAAAAATACCTGCATCCAATCTTAAAAATAAGGTTCATGTTATTTGTGCTAAAACACTAAGAAAACAACACAACGGTGTTTTTAACTCAATGGACTATTAATAGCAGTACCTTTTTATTATCATTTTAATTGTTTTATTTTGACTTTTACTGCCAACTGGACTATATCTTTAACCATTAAAAAGCTATATTTACGAACCCTGAATATATATTTACCTATAAACTTTAATCACAGATACATATATATTGTCCATGTCTAAGCGTAATGAGATTTAAGGGGTGTTTGTTTAGAGATAATAGAGCTGAAATTCAGTTGGTTTGTTTTATAGTGGAGTATAAAATATGACAGCAGAAAAAGAATCTCACCCGTCCAATTTCCTCCCACAAGGTTGCATTGAAGGAAGCAGCCGTGGTGATGACTTGAGGGAAACTAGTGGCACCCGGAAATTCCCCACCAAATTTAGTCCCCGGCCCAACATTTGACACCCCATGTAGAGCCTCCGACCACCACGCGTAGCCTTTAATCCCCAGCCGTGCCACCGGAGCCGCATTGTCCACCAACAACCCAATCTTCTCTTGCAATGTCAGCCGTCCGATCAAGTCCCTCACCCTATCCGCTATCCGTAAAGAACTCCGGCAAAATGGCAAATCTCTCGTCTTAACGTCAGTCCGGTCGCAAGCAAACGGCGGCCGGGCAGAGACACTAACAATAAGGAAGATAAGGAAAAGAAGAGAGGAGGGCATTTTTGAAAGAAAATAAAAATAATGGACTAATTATTTTCTGTTTGGTTTAAGCTAAAGTATGGAAAGTGAAGGCTATATAGTAGTACTATATAATATAACACTGAGCTTGGAGCTGATGATGTAATAGAACAGCTTTGATGATTGAATTGATATTTTTTTCTTTCGAGAAAAAGTAGGGTATTTTTGGGTGATGGGATGCAAGTTGGTGAATGGTGATAAACTATTCACAAATGAAAAAGTCTAGGGCGGCCGTTGGGTAGCGACCGGAGGTAGCGAACGATGATAAACAATTTTTGGCAATGTTTGTATTGTAAATGTGGATTTCAGGAGTATAAATTGACTGCAGGAGCAGCACCATTTTGTATATACTTCCTCTGTTCTTTAATATAGATCGTTTAAGGATTGTATATAAATATTAAGTTAATGATTATATAGTATTAATTATAATATCAATTATTTATATTGTTTTTGTATTAGAATAAGAGATTGTTATTTATTAGAGAAAAAATAGTGAAAGAATCAAAGTTACATTTAATACTTAAGTTAATATTGGAAACTAATCAATTAATGCTTACTTGAAATTCACAAACGACTTAATATATTAAGAAACAAAAATATTTCTCTAAAACGACTTATATTAAGAACGGAAGAAGTATATATTATAAAGTCTCGTGGGAGCTTGTTTCGGTGTAAGATAATATTAGAGACACAAATTATTTTATAAATAATTTTAAAATTATTATTGTGATATACTTTATCTCAGCATATTATGTAGGGCCTACGATTACATTAAAATAATTTGTTGATCAATATACTGATATGAAATATGTCACATCAACAATTTATAATATTTTATAAAATATTTTGTGTCTCTACTTTTCAATGTAATTGGACCACACTTTTTTATTATTATTCTTTTGCCCTTACAATTTTAAATATATTATTATTATTATTTTTTAATGTTAGTTCTTTTATATCTTTTTATTTATTCTTCTAAATTTTATAAAATTCTTATTTTGTCACCATATAATTTACACAAGCAACGCGTATACGGCCGCGACACATACATATTCGTTTTATTTATTCTTTTTCCTCTTTCGTCCTTACAACTTTAAATATATTACTATTTTGTCTTTTTTAATGTTACTTTTTTTTTCTTTATTCCTTTAAATTTTATAAAATTTATATTTTATTCCGTATAATTTACACACACGTAGTACGTGTGCAATTGTGACTTGTGTTCATAACACACGTACCTTTTCTCAAGGAATAATTTTAAAACCATATAATAATATAAATAGTATAACTATTGGGTGAGAATCAGGTGCTTCTTCTATATACAAAAATATCAAAACACAAAGAGTGGTGTTTTAAAACTTTTCATCATGTCATATGCATAGTGGAATTTTAGTTCAACTGCTACAATATGAAATTACACGGAGGTATGGGGACTCATAATGCCATGATGTGATATCCTAGACCTTTAATTTCTTCCTTTTTAAGAAAAAAGTAAAATTTAATATTTTAATTTATAACATTACATTTGAACAAAGCCGTGAATTTATGGCTGTTTGTTTATATTTATTTATAAAAATTATAATCTCATAAATTATTGTAATTTTAAGACTTTTAATATTAAAATTATAATCTTAAGAGTATTAAATTATTTTATAGTTTTTAGATTTATCAATTTTAATTTTGAAAATAAACATGTAACACCTCAGTCACATTTAATGATATGAAAAAAAAATTAAACATGACGAAGTGGACCGTGTGTGGGAACACGAAGTCATCCTGTATTATCCCACAATAACTAGAAAGACAAATATGTGTGGACCATTTTGTGATCAATTCTGACCAAAACGTAAGAAATTTAAGTGGGGGAGCTTATAATTGTATTACCTGATTAAAAAAAAATTATAATAATAAAATTAATTTTCGTGTAGTGGTAAGGCATGCATAAAGTGACCAAGAGGTTAACGGTTCAAAACTCTTTAGCTACCAATCAAGATTATTGTTGAGTTATTTTGTTTGACTTGCGCGCGATGTTGTGGTGAATATATGATTTTGATAATCACTATGATAGTGTTCAAATTGATATAAAATAAGAAAGTGTCAAACAAGTTTTTTATAATATTTTAACTTGAAGACAAGTATTAGGTGATTGACTAGATAGTTTATATGAAGACTGAGATTTTTGGAACATTATTTAGTTGTGGATCAAGTGTTAAAACTTGTTTGTAATTAACCTTAAAAATTGTCAATTTAGAAGACCAAATATTTTTAAGGTGCGTAAAATATAATACCCAGTTTAAAATAAAAATAATAATATATAATAATAAAATTAATTTTGGTGTAGTTGTACGACATGCATAAAGTGACCAAGAGGTCAAGGGTTTACAACTCTTTAGCCTATCAATTAAGATTATTAGCACTTCGGCCACACTCTAGTTCTACATCCAAAAGTATAAAATAATTTGTCTGTGTATAAAGAATAAGTACATTCAGTCATAAAATAAAATAAGCTTTCACTTGAAAGAGAAGTCAAGTCAGATTCTCTCTCACTTCACATCACAACTTTATAAACCATATTTTGGGTCGGGGGGGCTGGGGTGGAGAGTGGGGGGTGGGGTTGGGCGGTGAAATCATTTTATCATTTCCCCTTTTTCCTTTATAAGACCAACAAAACAAAACCAAAACACCAACCTACACCGTTTGACAGAAGGAAGGAGCACCTTTAAGATATACTTGAACCAATTTTCAATTATAATATATATCATCATTTATTGGATAGAAAAATTTGACATATGTTTTACATTTTTGAGTAAATTTTATTATTAATTTTTTTTTTTTTTTAATTTTAGTATATTTTATTCCTCATAACTCTTGCCTTTTCATTGGTTAAGAACTGTTCACTGGTAATGTTGCGTCATCATATTCATCTTCCATACTCCTTTTCATCTAGTTTTGAATTTATTTAATTATTAGCGTTTATAATAGTAATTTAATTTGTTTGTGAATAAAATAAATTACATAGTAAAATCTAATAAGTAGTAGTAACAAATACACTAAATAAATATACTGAGCGCATCAAAACGTACTCTAACCAAATAAACACTTGCTAGTTGGTCCTTAACAGTCTGTCGCTCGCTCGCTCGCTCGCTCATCAAAGCAAATGCTAACCAACTTAGGAAAAACACGCCTACGCCTACTTTTCTAAAGCTAATATCATGTGCCCGGTGGCTGGCACCTGTGGGTCCAATCCAAATTCTACTAAAACATCATTCCATTTTCAATGCATTTCAATAATATGTTAACATCTTACTTTTGGTTGTCAAGAAGCTCCTTTTTACTGTCCAATTATCAATAGCAGCCTGGCATCTAATTAATCCCAAAATAATTATTTAAATTTCAATTTAAAGAATAGGCCAAAATGACATTGTTTTCCCAATTTTCCCACAACGAGAAATGATCGAACATTGGGTTATTTGTTTTACGTAATTTAAAGTGATCATCTGAAATACTTGGTAATGTGAGTGATCATTTTTATAAATAGTATTTGTTAAACTGATAATCTTTTATTCTCGATTATTAAATATTCGATAAAGTATCAAGATTTATGATAATCAAATGTGTGGTCATCTATCTATTATATGGTTCCACATAGTTGTCATATTGAAATTTTTACTTAGACAAAAATATCATTTATGTTTAATAATTGGGACATAAATATCCTATTAATCACATAATTTATATTTTATTTTTGGTTTTTGTTTGTTTGTCAACATGTTTAATTTAAGTAAAATAACCTATTGTTCATACAAAGTATGTGGTCTTATTTGTTATTTATGATTAATGATATACTTAAAAATTTTATGCTTAATAATTGAATAAATTATGAATTGTTATTTAATAAACATATTTAAAATTTTAATATGTTTTACTAAGTTAGTTTGATAGGACTTTGATAATTGTTGATTATATTTGACAATTAATCATACAACTAAAATTAGTACAAAAATATTTTATTAAAAGATCAATATTTGAAAAAAGTATACCCATTAATCTTGAATTCATACCAAACACTCACAATAGCAATTATCAGTAATCATGTATCTTCTACCAAATCAAAATGACACAATGTGACCATTTTCTATTACGGGTAATCAAATACCCATTAATCTATGTTTAGGTGGGTATTCATCATGACCTGTAACAAACACCCCCTTAAAGTAGGGTCTAATTAGTATAAATTATACACCTATGTGAAATTTAGGATTTTTTATCTAGCGATTTGTATTTTCAAAATAAAATTGATGTTGTCAGAACAATAAATATTGTTTCGTTAGAACAATTTCAAAAGTATGATTAAATATATATTTGTTTTGGTAGCATAATTTTTGCTATGGAATATCAACAGCCTTTTCTTTTTTCAGATACATGAAAATAAATTTTTTACGAGTGAGACTTATTTCGGAAGAAATTGAGTATATATATCACAGTCCTACGTATGAAGTATACATTTCATGGGCTCAGCTTTTGGATGTTGAAGTAGATAACAAGTGGGAAACAATGTATAATGATGGGCAATATAGGATGGAAGATGCATGGTGGGCCTGTATGGGTACATAAATAAATATACAGATTAAACCATAGCTTCTCAATGCTCAATTATGTGTACACCATTTTTCCAAATCAATAGAAGTGGTTAGTATGAAGTTTATTTTTTGGATAAGTTGGTTAATTGACCAATAGAGTATTGATAAACAGATGAGAATTTATGTAGGTCGCAGGTCGGTCAGTATTCTATTGTTCAATTGACCAACTTACCAAAAAATAAACTTCATACTAATCGGTCCCTTAAACTTGTATCAAACTGAATAACAGAAGACCGGATAAGAGCTACATTAATTTGGGGACCGGTTAACATTAAGTTTATTTTTTGATAAGTTGGTCAATTGAACAATAGAATGCTGATCTACATAAATTCTCGCATGTGTTAGCACTCTATTGGCCAATTAATCAACTTACCCAAAAATGAATTTTATGCTAACCATTTCCTAGTTTACGTAATTAGTCCCTATTTATAGGAGAGCAGATCCTCTGTTCCTAAATTCTCTGTCCCACTTTTGTCCCCCCACTTAAATTTTGACACATGTCCTTTTATTTAATTTTAAAATTAATTAGTGTTAAGTAAGAGACTAAGTGTCAAAATTTAGTTTATGAAACATGAAGAATGAGAAAAATTCGGCATGAGAGGATCTGCTCTGTATTTATAGTGACGGTCCAATTTCGGTTGCACCATATTTAATACACTCGGGTCATAAAAAAGATAAATCTCACATACAAATAAAGAGAATCATCCACTGATACAAACACACGGCCATAATTGTAACGACTCGATTCAAACCGTACCTGATGGTCTCTAGCCTATCACACCACAATGGGTCATTGATCTGATACCAATTGTAACGACCTAATTCAACCCGAGTTCGAATAAACCCTAAACTTTATGGTTTAAAAGAGTATCATTGGGTTATCTCTTCCATAGCATTAGCAAACAAAGAGTCGTTTTTCTTTTCATAAAACACAATTTTAATTTTCTTATTTTTTATATGTTGCCTTGATTTTCAAACAATTTTGTATGCTTGCTAGTAGGAGTCGTCACATTTCTTCCATTGGAATTCAAGTCTCTCCCATAATTATTTCCAGTACAAATTTCAGGAATATAATATAGTATTTTTAAAAAAAACATCTTAATTCTAGCTCTTAACATAACAGAAAGATAGGTCTGATCAAGTAAAAGAGGAAACCATAGTACTAAGAAATGAATTGCAGCTACAAGTAAATTTTACAAAGCAATAAATTAAATGCCTTTCTTTCACACAGATCAAAAGCACATAAAAAGCCCACTTACAGATCAAATCAAGCTGGGGAATGCATATCAATTTTAACCTTTCTTTTGGATGTTTGTCTCTTCTTCAAGAGAGGAGGGATTACATCATAAAGCTTCTCGCTCAACATTTAACCTACTTTATATATTGAGAAACCCATTTGAATCCATCACCATATCCCATTTTACGTACAATGCTGCACATAAATACCTCTAAGGGACGCACGCTTGAATCTGCGAGATTCACTTTCCCCTTGCCAGTGGTGACGCCAGTTAGGCCAAGGAGGAAGCGCAACTCATCCTCTGAAGCAGCGTATGGAATGTCAATCTTGTTCCCCAAAATAAGGAATGGAACAGTGCCCAGGGACTCGTCAGAAAGGAGAGCATCCAACTCCTTTTTTGATTCAGCGAAACGCTCCTTGTCATAGGCATCCACAAGATAAACAACCGCATCAACCTATATGAAATGCAAATCAGATTTATATCGCCTATAAAAAACAGCACTTTTCAACTTTTTGGATACAAGAAGCACATACATGAAATGATATGCATCTGTCCTGAGAAGCATGAAAAAGAAGATTAAAATATCATAACAAAAACTCCTTCCTACTTCAAGTGTGACATGCTTCCACTTGACACACAAACATACAAAACACTATAACCTAAAAATCAACTAATATGGAGCAGAAAATATCAAAGACGGATGCTAATACCTGTCTAGCTCCGGCATTCATGTCATTTACAGCCTTTACTTTTTCTTTGCAACTATGACAAAATCTATGTTTCAAAGTACAAGATATGATAACAATTACTAACCAATACGTTTAATTTAGGTCAAATTAAACATTTTTACTCTTCACACCAGTCATCTGTATTTCATAAGAGCTGCTTGCCCTCTTTACCTCCACCAATAATTTTGCAGTCATATTTCAACCAACTCAGGCCCTTGTACAGCGACAATTTTGAGATCACCATTCCTCATGATGAGCCATGTTCAGGCCTCAAGTTTTGTTGGGTTTTTGGAATTCCCCTGGCCATTGTTCACAGCTTCTGGAGATTCTCCCGTAATATATACAACAATATTACGAGATAGATTGCTGGAAAATGGATTTGGGTTTTGCAGTAAAAGACATGATGAGTGGGTTAACTAGGTTGCAAGTGTTAATAGATTTTTTCCTTGTTGTGAAGGCTATAAGAAACCTTGCAATGGATAACAACAATTATCTCATAACTCATTGTTTTTTCCACCATGTATGACATTCAAATAATAGATCCAGCATAGCACGAACTATATCCAATTGTTGTCTTCATATAAGAATTGAACATCAATTTATCATAATCATTTGAATGTTGAATAGTCACTGGGGGATCACAATAACTCGACAAGCCCAACCAGATGAACCATTACAACTCTAAAGTATGTATATGAATGCAAGGTAAACCAATAGGAGATATATGCCATCATGGAGTCTTAAGACTATTGAAAAATAGATACAACAAAATAGTACGACAAGATCAACGTATAGCATTAAGAATAAAATCCACTAAAAACAATGAAATTTTTTAGCACGTGTTCAAGGTTCTACATTAAACTTTTAAAGAAATTTCATCAATTTCACCAAGAAGAACATTTCGTTAGATAAATAGATTGTATGATTAATAACTAACTTTGATGAATCAGAACTTCAATATCTTAGTATAAAAGAAATCACCAGCTAAGCCAGATGAAGAATTCAAATTCTACAAATAAAATATAAGAATTTGTTTTATATAAAAAAACACGGTACCAAGGTAAAAATGTCTGGAATTAACAGGTCCAAGCCCAAGAACGTGCCTAAGAAAATCACACTGTAAAGTTTGTAAGAATGAGGAATATGAGCATGCCATTAGAAACTACATCATTTCTGACAGGACACAAGTACTGCATATTTGTTTCACTATAAGTATAGGAAGATTCTATAGATATGGTGCTCAACAGGCCCAGACCCCCCTCCCCCTCTCTACAAAAGAACTGAGAAACAACTTAGTAGCAGAAAAGCATTAAATCCAGAGGACATAGTAACAAAACCTGTTGTGACAAAATTGCAGTGTTCTAAAAATCCCCACCTAGGCGCTAGGCCCCCCCCTTGGCGCCCCGCCTAGGTGCTAGGCCCCACTTTGGCGCCTCGCCTAGGTGCTAGGCCCTCCTGACACCTCACCTAAGGCCAAGGCGGCAAAAAAATCCCTCTAGAAAATTAGACGGGGTCTAGATGGAGAGTTTTTTTATTTTATTTTAATAACTATCCAAACCAGATCTTTATATATTTATTTTTCTAATAATTTACCATATTCATAATATAGATTGTAGCATATCAAAATGGATAATTTTATTATAGTTGTAATTTTTTGAACTTGTACCAACTTTAAATTATATAAATGATGATACATTTGTAATATTTAGTTTAATTCAATATAATTCTTAAATTTATGTTTCGTTTCTTAAGTTTTAATATTGAATTAAATTCTTGAAATTTTAAATTTTATTATTTAATAGCAATCTTGTTTATGAATAAAACTAATACGTTAAAATTATGTTTGAACTTTGAACAATTGCATGTTTGTGTTTGAACTTTGACATTAACAATATGGATATGTGTTTGAATTTTAAGGAAAGGCCTTTATTATCTTTATTATAGGTTGTTTTGCTTTATATTATTGTTTTGTTTGGATAAATGTAAGATAAAATATTAAAATTAGCTTAAAATAAAAAATCCCGCCTAGGCCCCCTCCAGCCGTCCGCCTTCCGCCTAGCGCCTTTTAGAACATTGCAAAATTGGACCTTTAAGTGTACATGCATGACACAAGTACAGGTTCAAAGAACTGAGGCAGCTCAAACACGTGATATAGAATGTAAACTCATTTGGGACTAAGTGTACAGTACATATTTAGATAATAACACAGGCTCTAATAGGAAAAAAAGAAAGAAAGAAAGAAACGATGAAACTGTTTTCTAATTGTATATCACAGAATCGAAACAATGTTTACAACTAATGCGGTTTCAATTTGCTGTGCGCTACATAGGCTAAAATGTGATACCCTGGATGCAACTTTACATAGATGCTTATGGATAGGAATTGTCTTAGAATCTAGATCCAATAAAGCTAATGTTTAATTACATTACTTACCAAAAAATAATTTTAATTTACATTAAAAAAAATTGATTGTTCAATAAAGAATTTAGTACAAATGTAATGCAAGCTAGAATTCTCATATTTTGATCAAACTTTTACAATGTATCTACTCAAGTACCCAGTCATATCTAGTTTCTTCTAAACTTCTTTACATTTTCCTTCGAGTCCATGAATATTCTAGTCTTCTAATGTATGTACAATGACACAAATTTTGGACCCTAGCATTACTCAAAATAAATTATCAAGTCAATAGGATGGATAACTATTCCCTCCAAAAACAGATTTGCACGTGAACTTCATCAGATCTGATAATCTAATAAATATCATAACCAAAAGATAATGCTCATACAACCAGATCAGAATCGGATAAGATACATCAGTTTATCTGAATTTGGAGAAATACTACCTTGGCATAGTAATCCTTCCAGACTCTGCGGGCAATCTGATGACCTCCCAAATCAAAAGCTTTAAACTTGATTTTCCCAATACTCAGCTCCTCCGACGTCGGATGCTGTGTCGGTTGATGCTGAACTAATCTCTGAAATCAAAATCAATCCAAACAAACAAGATCAAAAACATTTCGCATAAAAATAATCAACAGAGATCATCATTAAACAAATCTATAAAAATACCTCATCTTTGAGCATGTGAAGCAAAGTAGTTTTGCCGGCATTATCGAGCCCTAGAAACAAGATCTTAGCCTCTTTTTGCCATAATCCGAGCGAGGCTAACACGCCATAGAACCAATCGAGAAGAAACATCTTATTCTTCTTTTTCTGGTTTTGATTTTCCGATGAAATAGAGAGATGGGAAAAGGAAGAGAGCGAATCAGATTCGAATTCCAACAGATCTGGACTTTGGGAGTGAGTACCAAATTTCTCCTCACTGTCGCCTACCCCTACACAAGTGAAGTGAACGGCTTAATAAAAAATGGGTGGATTCCATGGTTCACGTGTTTAGCTAATTTACCGGGAAAATATTGGTCAAATTTTCTGCATGGTAAACTTTGGCAAACAAAGGGCGACGATTAATTATGATGAAGTTAACTAGTAGTGTGCACAGTTAGGTCATCTTTCTCTCTGCGTTAATATTATATTCATCAATTGATGAATTTATTATAAAATTAATTTTATGATAATTTGAGCGGTTTTGATTTATATAAATTTAAAAAATAAATTTATAAAAAAAAACATTTACACGTTATTTGTTAAATCGTACGGTTTAAAATTTTATTTTAATCGCATACAAAATTGTTAGTTTAAAATTAATGAGTAGTGCTGTGATGATAAAAATAAATACAAAATAATGTATCGTATTATAATAAATTAATATTTTACTATAAATGATTGAATTTAATAATTATAGTTAATTATTATTATACACATTATTTTATATTCTCTTTGTGTATTTAATTTTTTATTGTTGTTGGGTCATGATATTTCTCCTATTGGGCCGAATGGGTTGGGCTTATTTATTTAATTAATCCATTGGGTCTTCACTATTGAACCTTAAAGTTATTGGGCCCAGCCACTATCTTGTTTCTCTTAAGTCCTTATGTATCGGGCCGGAGGAAATTGGGTTGACCCATCATATATTTAAATATCTATTACTTTGACCTGAATGATGAAAATAAAGAAACATTGACCAAAAGTCTGCAATGCATTAATAATGGATGGAATTATAACGCAGGCCGTGATAAAAAAGATCTGAGGAAAAGGGTGACTGCGTACGGTTAAGCGAAAATCATCGAGGAGTGAAAACGTGTGTCAGACGCGGTAATGGGTGGTACGAGAACCAAAAAGAAAAAGTATAACCTTGCAAGGAAGTCTTGAGAAAAGTGACGCATACACACACACACACACATATTCAACTAAGATAATTCTCTCTCAATACACTAGACATTATTATCCTCCATTGTTAACTCTCGTGAACACCGAATCGACTCTCTCGCTTTGAAAGCTATCCAAACCGATCGAAGCCATCAAGCTTTTGGTGTTGATCGTGTTTCTTTGTCTGCGAGGATCGAGGCGTCTTACGTGATTGGAGCGTCGGAGAAGATCTTGGCGTTAACATTGGTATTTGGAAGAGAGGCGAGTTCGGTGTCGTTGAGTTTTCAATCACATTCTTTTAACCTACCGGAAGATGGTGAGGAGTAGAGACAAGACGCGCCGGAGGGCAAGCGGTGGCTCTAGTACATCGTTGCCTCGTGTTTTGAAGAAAGGATCGTCAGGTCCTTCCAAAAGTGCACATGAGAGTACGGCCTCCAAGCACGAGTCAGAGGGTCCTCGTCCGAAGATTCATGGTAGAGCCAGACGGAGACTGGTCTTTGATACAGATAAAGAGCGTGATCATGGTCGAAGGCGGATAGAAGATTCACCGACCAAGACTCATCACCGAAGTGGTCAAGAGGATAGAGCTGCCAAGTTGGCAAGGATGGCAGACGAAGCCGACAAGGCCTTGGAGGTTCTTCTAAAGCAAAGAGAAGATATAGCTGAGCAAATGCTTCGGGTGGCTGAATTAAAGGACGAGGCATCCAGTCATGTTCGGTCCGAAAGACGAAGTAGGCATAAGGAGATACAACGGCGAGAGGGAAAAGAGCCGGAACATTCTACACATGTGTCTCGGGACCGGTCTCGTGATCGAAGAAGATCGAGGAGCAGAACTCCCGAGGCATCGAAGAGAACACTTGTTATCGTCGGTCGAGGGTAGAGATAGTGGCGCGGCGAAGGAGTAGATCGTGAGGAGACCGCTCGAAACTAGAAGGAGAGAGCATCAACGTGAATATTCTCATCGTGAAGATAGAGTTGCACGCCGGAGTAGATCCAGAAGTCCAACAAAGGCAGTGGAGTCAGATAGAGGGGGTCGATCCTCTTAGAAGTAGAAGATTGTTCAGGAGAAAGTAGTCTCCTCGCAGCCAGAGAGTGTGGATTTTTTGGTGAGAGAACTCAAGGAGCTCAGTAAGAAGTTGGCTGAGGTGCAGCAGGTGAAAGATACTCCGAGAAAGAAGGCGTCCCCTTTTTCCTTGGGCATTCTTAAGGAGAAGGCAGACACCACCAAGAAGTTGCCTCACATGGAGAGCTATGATGGATCGGGGGACCCTTATGACCATAGTCAGGCGTTCGACCGGCTGATGGATTATTACGATTTTACCGATGGTGCCAAGTGCCACACGTTTGTCACAACGTTAAGGAAGGATGCGAGGCAGTGGATGGGGACTTTCTTGCGTGATTCAAGATATCTTCGTGGTGCAGCTGTGTGATAAATTCCATGCCCGTTTTGGGAGTAACTGGAGAAGAGGGAAGCCTATAGGATCTTTAGCCCAGATTCGATAGTTCACCAATGAGTCTTTGGGTCAATATGTGAAGAGGTTCAGGGAAGCAGTTGGCCAGGTATCCGACCTCAATGATCTTCAGGCAGTAGGGCTATTTTAGAACGGACTAGATTTGGTAAAATCAAAAAAGTTGGTGAAGAAGTTGATGTTTCACCATCCGAAGAGTTTGGCCGAAGCTTTTGACAAAACAGAAGGCTATTTTATAGTGGAGGAGGCTATGAATAGCCTGAAACGTCCTTCTTCGAACTGGATGAAGGAGGCAGACGCTCCTAAAGCCGAAGGCGATCAGAAGAAGGTGGGAAGATATAATGATCGGCCAGAGAGCAGTTCGAAGAAGTACAACAATTCATGGCGACAGGGAAATAGTCGCCCACCTGCTCCTACCCCGAAGGTGAATAAGGTTTACACCAAACTGAATACGGATAGGTCGGTGATTTTGGACCAAATCAAAAACCAGCCATTCTTTGAACCGCCCCGTGATAACTATGAGTCAGGACAGGGCAATGCTCGGAAATATTGTGGCTATCATCAAGCCGCAGGTCACGACACTAATGAGTGTTGCAATTTGAAGGATTTCATGGAGAGGAAGGTTTAAAGTGATTTGCTGGTTCAGTATGTGGCCAGGAGGGACCAACAAGATCAGCAGAATGTTGACCGTACTGTTCAGACTATTCAAACGGTTCCACCCGTCCAAACTACTCCAACACCACCACCAAGACACGTCGTTGATGTAATAACTGGTGGGACGGCAGGGAAGTTAGTAGGAAAAAAGAGGAGGGGATATCTAGATTCAGTCATGTCCGTGGCGGGTGCTCCCCCAAAGACCGACCGACTGTTTCCAGGGACTGTTATATCTTTCACCGATGCAGATTATCCTTCGGAGCCCATCGAGCCTCATGAAAGAGCGTTGGTAATCACTGCACAAGTAGGCTCAGTAGATGTGAAGCGTATGATGATAGACAACGGGTCTTCTGTGGATATTCTGTATGGCCATGCTTATCAGAGGATGCATCTTGATGGGCGAAAAATGGAGGTCGGACAAGAGGCTCCCCTATACGGCTTCAACAACGATCCGATCGAGTTGCGAGCACAATCGAACTTCCGGTGGTCTTGATGCTGACTCCTCGGCGGTAGAAATAACCAAGATAATTTTTATGTTGTGCATGTAAATTCGGCTTACAACGCCATACTAGGACGACCTACACTAACAGCTCTCCAAGCTGTAACTTCCATCCCTTACTTCAAGATCAAGTTCCCAACAGCACACGGAGTTGGAGAGGTGGCAAGGGACTTGGACCTGGCCCGACGCTGTTATCGAAATGCTGTTATTTCCTCAGGAATAGGGGTCAGCAAGCAGAAGCAAACCATGGAAAATTGAGATCGAGCCCTTCACTGAAAGCAGTTCGGAGCCATTGATTGTTCCTGCAGGAGAGACAGAGGAGATCGAGCTGGTCCTCGGAAAGAAAGACAAAACAGTGAAGATTGGTTCGGGTCTGCCGGAACCTCTTCGGACAAACCTTATGGAACTTCTTTGCTGCTTTGCGGATATATTTTCATGGGAGCCACAAGACATGCCTGGGATCAGCCGAAAGATTGCCGAACACAGACTGGATGTGGATCCATCAAAGAAGTCTGTTCAGCAGAAAAGGTGGGTCTTTGCACCTGAGCGTCAGAGGATTATTGATGAGGAGATTGCTAAGCTGATAGCTGCTGACTTCATTTTTGAGATCGACTACCCGCAGTGGATAGCTAATGTAGTGTTGGTGCAGAAGCAGAATGGAAAGTGGCGGGTTTGCATCGATTACACGGACCTGAACAAAGCCTGTCCGAAGGACTTCTATCCTCTGCCCCATATTGATCAGCTCATCGATGCCACTTTGGGGTATACATTATTAAGCTTTATGGATGCTTTTTCAGGTTATCACCAAATCTCCATGTGCAAGGAGGACATTTCGAAGACAGCTTTCTTCACACACCATTCGGTGTATGCCTATAAGAAGATGACCTTTGGCCTGATTAATGCTGGAGCCACCTATCAAAGAATGATGAACTTTGTCTTCTAGAAGCAGCTGGGGAGGAACATGGAGGAGTACGTGGATGATATGACCGTGAAGAGCATAAATGTTCAGAAACACTTGGATGACCTGGAGGAATGTTTTCAGATGGTTCGTCATCACAAGTTGAGGCTCAATCCGACAAAATGTACCTTCGGACTTGGTGCATGGAAGTTCCTGGGTTATCATGTCAGCCATGTCCTAAGAGATGCTGAAACCAGGTACCCGTATTGAAAAATTTGCTTTTGCTTTGATAATTGCTAGTCGAAAGCTTCGACAATATTTTCAAGGTCGGCTCCTGGTCGTCTACACGGATCAACCCTTGAAGAAGGTTGTAAGACCCCAAATTATTAATAAATGAAATTTATTTTCCTCTATTTATTATTTTAAAATAGTAAGGGTTGATTTGATTAATGTGGATAGTTATGGGTAAAATACATGAAATATTTGAATAAGCAGTGGTTATAAAATATTCATTATTGTGGGGAATATTCGTTTGGTCAGTGGAATATTAAATCTTGTCGGGGAATATTAAATGCGATGGCCTTGATCTTTTATGGGCCCCATAACGGAAAAGCGATTGGATGAAGAAAGCGACAAATATAAGTTGTTTATAAATAACTTGGCGTAGTTATTCTCTATTATCTTGTTGGAATACGGTGGTTAAAACACACTTATCTGGCGTTGTTGAGCGAGTAGCTGCAGTATTGCACCAATTATTGATTCTTACGTAAGAAGACACTACTCAATAATTATTACGATGAATTCTCATGAGATTTTATTTAATTGATTTAATAATTCTTTGCGTTGATATTTTATATTCTTGTTGTTTGATAAATTGTCATTACACGGTATTTTCCATTATCGAGCAATAATTCATATTATCTGAATAATATTATTAGAAAACATTATTGGCAATGTCTAGAAAGTTACATACAGGAGAGGTTTGGTCACTAATTAATTGCTACCAAGTAAGGAGAGATCCTTATTGAAAGCCCCTCTTTCTGAGGAGCGGCACTGGTTGCAAGATCTTTGTGATTCTGTAATATTATTTGTGAATAATTAATTATTGATTTATATGATGAGGAAAATATTGATTTTATGTGGATATAGATGGAGAAAATTTTAATGTGACAATTGTTGAAAATTAATATTTTATCTTTTTACGATAAAATAATTCATTTAAATATATTGTTTTAATAATATATTAACGGTGATATTTTTATAATGAATGTGGGATATATATGAGTATCTGAGGAGGAAGAGTATTTTTATTGCAATAAATGTTTAAAACATGTTAAACATGTAAATTGGACCCCATTTATTGGTGAAATTTGATTATAGCACGTAAAATCGTCAGTTTGTAGATTTCGGTCAATTTCATTTGGAATTTGGAAAAACTTTCTTTTGCAAAGTTGTAGAGAATTGGATTTCCTATAAAAATCGCGAGATTTGAATTTTACGATAAAATGACTATTTATTATGAATTATTGAAGTTCGAAGTTAAAATAATTGATTTTTGGAAGTTTTATTTATTTTATTAATAAAACGTTTTTTATATGTTGTGGGCATATTTAACATGTGCGTGATGGCTGAATTCAGATTCAAGATGTGGGCGTATGAATTTTGTTTATATAATATTATTATATTCAATTTTTCTGCTTTGTGTTCTAGCAATTTCTATAAATAGGGTCTTGGGTTAGAATTGAAAATCACACGGCTGAAGTTTTTCTCTCTATATTATCGGCGTATTCTTGTGAGTATTTTGAGTATACTTTGAGTATTCTTATATCGGTGCAAGTTCAAGTCATGCTTTATATCCAAGTGTTTTACTTTAAATCTCTTGTCTTTCGAGGTAAGGGATGTTATTTTCTTCTCAAATGATATTATTTCTTCAATATCATTATCTTTGAAATATTGGTTGGAACTTTTATCAAATTTGGAACTTTTTCATATGGGATTACTATTCATGAGTTCTTATTCACGAGTTCTTATTCATAAGTTACTATTCAAAGTTCTTATTCACGAGTCTTATTCACGAAAGCGTGAAGATGTTTTTTTGTGAAATTTCTATCTTTTGGTGTCGAGTCTACTATTCACGATATCGACCTTTATTCACGTATCTGACCTTTATTCACGAATACGACCTTTATTCTGGAGAAAAATAAAATTTTTTTTTTACGTGTCCAAGATTATCTATTATGATTCCTATCTTTGATTGGATCTATGTTTTGATCTTCATTCTTGAATTTTACTCCAATCTAATTATTTATGAAGTATTTTTGAACTTGGATTGTTTAAAATACTGAATCCTTAATATTGTTCTTTTGTTTTCTTTGGATTCGTTTCCTTTAAAATATTTTTCATCATCCTCGGTCTTAAATGATGATATTCTTTGAATATCTTTGGCCCTGTAGTGCAAAGATGAATGATTTCTTGATGAATATCTTTGGCCCATAGTGCAAAAGATGAGCAGTGTTGAGATGAACATGATCGATGATGAATATCTTTGGCCGTAGTGCAAAGATGAGCAGTGTTGAGATGAACATACGACCGATGATGAATATCTTTGGCTGTAGTGCAAAGATGAATATTTGATTCGGATATATATTGATTGATGTTACTGAGGATAAAATATCGACGATGAACTTTTAAATTCATATATAGAAGATAGTAGTTTACATTCTCTACTTAACTCTTCTAATGAATTATTATTTCACTGCGAATATTGATTTAAAATTTGTTGTCTATTGTATTCTATTAGATTTTTCCTGTTGGAGACTAACGATAATTTTGTATATTATCTTAGTCATAATATTCTTCTTTTGGGCTAGTTTGAGCTCACCCTTTTCCTTGTTGTTCCATTTTTCTTCTCGGGAGGCGAGAATGTAGCGAAATCTTAGTGGGTATGGAATGAAGGTTCTAGAGAGAGTTGTTTAGTAGTCCTCACCATTTTGTAAAATAATGTATCAATAATTATGATGGGGATTTATTTGCGTGTGGATATTATACAGATGGCAATATCGTATTTAAACTCACAGTTTATATGTTGTAATAATAAAGTTGTAGTTATTTACGTACCATGTATTTGGCGACTCGAGAATGGGTTGGATGGAATGGATTTGTAAGACCCCAACTTTTATAAATAAAGATGAATTTTTCTATAAATATTATTTTTGAATATTATGGAATAAATTTGATATAATGTTATAGTTGTAGGTAATATTTATAAATTTTGCAAAGTATGCAAGTTGTTATAAAATATTCGTTTGGTGGGGAATATTCTTTTTGTTAGGGAATATTAAATATAACTACTCAATCATTAGTGGACCCTATAATGTAATTATTGTCGGATTGAGAAAGCGACAAAAAATTTTATAAAAATAACTTGGCGGGAGGTATTTACCGTTAAAAGCTGTTGAACTACCCGATTGGTAAAAAATGCGATGTCTGGCGTGGTTGCGTAGTAGCGCAGTATTGATTATTGATCTTACGTGAGAAGTCACTCAACTATGCTCAATTATTGCTACGATAATTCTTGCATCATATCTCTTATATTATTGATTCAATTATTGTCACAAAGATTATCATACGTATAATATGTTATAGTATTAAATCAATAATTGAGACAACAAGTTATAAATGATTAATAATTGTTGAAAGATTAAATATGTGTTGATGAAAAAAAAATGATTTGTGGTAAGTTTGATTATTTTATGGGGGCTCATATATGTCATCATCTAAGAGTCTCTTCGTCGATAGTATTTACCTTCGTCGATAGTAATTACCTTCGTCGATAGTAATTACCCTTGTGAATAGTATTTACCTTCGTTAATAGTATTTACCTTCGTTAATAGTAATTACCTTTACCAGACGTCGAACCACTTGTCGTTTCACATTCTGAGCGTCAAACCACTTTTTTTTTTCACATCATTAGTCGTCGAGCCACTTGCCTTTTTCACACGGCGGTCTTAAGCTAGAAATCTTCTATAAATAGAGGCCTAGGGCTTCATTATTTTTCACAAATTCATTCAAGCTATAGAGAGAGAAAGTATAGAGAGAATAAGAGAAAGAAGAAGAGTATTTTGATCTACTCTTCCTGCGATATTCAATCTCCTACCAAATGTAAGGGGTGTTATTCTTTCTTATTCATGAAGAGAAGCATTGTTATTCCATTGCTTATTATTACATTGGAATAACTTTTGTATCTGTGGTTTACCCTATACTTGGTGACATTCTTCTATTATTTCATTGGAACATCACATGCATGTGTGTTTTACAGGACTGGTTAAAATCTTTATTATTATTACATTGGAACATCACATGCATGTGTGTTTTACAGGACACGGTTAAAATCTTTATTATTATTACATTGGAACATCACATGCATGTGTTTTACGTGGGACTGGTTCCATTCTTTATTATTCATTGGAACATCCATCACATGCATGCGTTTTTGGCGGACCGGTTCCGTTATTTATTATTACATTGGAATAACACACTTTTACGCTATATCGCATCGTACATGGTGATTTCTTTTGTTATTCTATTCTTTATTATACCCGGTTGGTTAAAACTTTGACTTCTATACTCCATGAAATTAGTGGAATATCCTTGATATTTGCGTTTTCATCCAAATATCTTTTCATGAAAATATTCTTCCGATCATTCTTTAATTTTACTCTACAAAGCAAAGATCGTATGTTGATAATTTGGACGTTAATAATTCTGGATAAAATAATTCTTGAACTTGTTTTATTGAATTCTTATATCATTGTCATCATCCTCATGTTTATATTATGTTGAAAGTCAAATCGGCACTGTAGTGCATAGATGGACTTGGTATGATTATGACGAGAGACTATTCGATGTAATCACGTGGTCGTAATGTTACAAATGATGTGATAAAAATCCTCGATGTAGTAGTAGTGCATTGGTGGACGATTGTTGGCATGATCATGACCATTAATGAATACACAAATATTCTTGGCGCGTAGTGCATGAATAATTGTGGTCGTGATCTTAAAGAATATCCTTGGTCAGAGTAAGCGAGGGGTGATTCGATGATGTCGAATATTTATTAAAGGCGAGTCTCAAATTTATAATGATGATGAAAACCTTTTAAAACCTAAAAGATAGTAGACTTTATTTTCTACTTGACTCTTTTAATGGATTGCTTATTCCACTGCAGATTAAAGCTGGGTTGTCATTGTATTTTATCGGTTTAACATTGTTGAAGACTATTGATAATTTATTCGCATTATCTTAGTCATAATATTTCTTCTCTTGGGCTAGTTGAGCTCACCCTTTCTTTCTTTATTCTCTTGTGAAATGAGAATATATTTGGGACGAGTCTGGGGAACGCAGTGATGGTCACGAAGATAGCATTAGTAGTCCTCACTATTACGTGAAATAGTGTGATAATAATTGTAATGAGGACTTTTTTTTTTTGAGTTTGTATAATATCTAGTAGATGATATTTGTATTTAAACTCACGGATTTATGTCGTATTGTATCTGACAGTTATGTTAATAAGTTGTATTTAAATTACGTACCATGTAAGTGGCGACCAAAGATGGGTGATGTATACCTAATTTTGGGGGCGTCACGGTTAAGTATCGAGCTTAGGATATGATCCTGGCTAAGATGTGAGAATAGTACTAGGAGGGAGAGAGGGAATACCTTCGCTAGTATGACCTACTAAGTTTATATGCTTATTTTATTGGTTGGTCGGAAGATAGGGATAATTTGTTACATGTCAATTAACCTTTTGTTTTGTGGCGATGTCGAAAATGACATCCGAGAATGTTGAGAATAAGAATGGAGCGCGAGCGATCGTTGATTCACCACATATCAATAATCGAGGATAATGTGCATCGAAGGCGATAACCTCACGCAAACAACAACACCTTGACCAAATGATGAATGATCAAATGTTCAGAGGCTTTATGCAATTTATGCAACAAAGAAAGAGAGAGCGACTCTCGTCCAAAATGTAGGTGGAAACACGGAAAACTCTCGGCGGTCACCGCTTAAACAATTCAAGGAGTTGGGACCACCGGAGTTTAAGGGTGAGCCAAAACCACTTACGGCGGAAGCATGGATAAAGCATTACCAAGATATTTGATGTCTTGGGATGCTCAGGAGCAAAAGGTTCCCCTTGCCGCCTTTATGTTCTTGCGGAGAGGCAAATTCTTGGTGGGAATTCCAAAAGCGACTCAACTTTCTTTCAGATGAAGATATCTTGGGAGAAGTTCCAGAGTCATTCAACGACAAATACTTTTCCGAAAGTATTCGCCACATGAAGGAGGTGGAGTTTATCAAGTTGGAACAAAACAATACGACCGTGTCGCAATACGAGGCAAAATTTTGCGGAGTTATCACGGTTTTCGTCCCACTTGGTGGATAATGAAGAGAGAATGGCGCGAATGTTTTAAGAGGTTTGAAGCGGGAGATACGTCAACATCTTATTTCTCAAAGCGTGTTTGTATTCGAGATGTTGTAAATAGGGCTCGATTAGTGGAACGCGATAATGAGTTAACACAACTAAAAGAGAAGCAACCAAACAAAATTATAATACCGGGTGAGAGAAGTCATCGAGCGGTGAAAACAAGCGTGGAGGGAATCGGCGGGCCGGATATGGTAACCACTTCCGGTGGTAATCGAGGCCAAAACAATAAGAATGGACATTTCAAGAAACGGAGATTCAACAATGATGGAAAGACGTCACAGACCCGGCACCCATTGTTAAGGAAGGAGAAAGACCACCTATCATATGCTTCAAATGCGGAGGAGAGGACACATCATCAAATGCGTACATGCCAGTCAAAGCATGTTATAATTGTGGAAGAGAAGGTCACTTAGCTCGATTTTATCGTTTCTGAAGACAAATTCAACTAGGATGGAGGCACCAAAGGCCATCCCGGAAAATTCAAAACCCAGTGGTCTGAGGAGGCGTTTGTTGTGACCTCCCAAAGAGCAAGGAATCCGAATGAGGTCATCACGGGTAAAGCTTATCATAAACTCTAATGAAGTCTATACTTTATTTGATCACGGTTCTACCCATTCTTTTATTTCTCCTACTTGCGCTCATCGATTAAATTTGACTCCGGAGAAATTAGACTTTGACTTATCTGTGGAAACTCCGTTGGGAGAAACCTTCATTACATCCACTGTTTATAAGTCTTGTTTGGTTCAAATCGGTACCCTCACATTACCTGTCGATCTTATTTCATTAAAAATACTTGCATTTGGCGTGATTCTAGTGGATTGATTGGTTAACTACTTATCATGCAAAAATTGATTGTTTTCGTAAGGTTGTTAGCTTTCATATTCCTAATCAACCTATTATGCTAATTCAAACGACCAAACCATTAAAATCAATCACGGTCATCTCAAGCCATAAAGCTATTCATTTATTGAAAAAGCGGATGTCAAGCTTTCTTAGCTCATATCACGATTTAAACAAAAATACGGGATTTTGAACGATATTTCTATTGTTAATAAATTTCCGACGTATTCCCAGAAGAACTTCTGGCCTACCCCAGGCGTGAAATTGAATTTTGTATCGACCTTGAACCCAGACAAAACCTATTTCCAAAGCCCCATATCGAATGGCTCTATTGAACTTCGAGGAGTTAAAGACCCAACCGCAGGAATTGTTAGACATTGGCTTTATTCGTCCCTAGTACTTCTCCTTGGGGTGCTCTGTTTCTATTCGTGAAGAAGAAAGATGGGAGTATGCGACTTTGTATTGATTATCGGGAGTTGAATCATGTCACCATCAAAAATTGGTATCCATTGCCACGCGTATTGATGACTGTTTGACCGATTTGCAAGGAGCCAAATTCTTTTCAAAGATTGATCTTCGTTCGGATATCATCGGTTGAAGATTAAAAGCGATGACATTCCAAAGACGGCTTCGAGACTCCCTAAGACGGGCATTATGAATTCTAGTCATGTCCTTTGGATTGTCTAATGCTCCTCCGCCGCCTTCATGGATATGATGAACCGAGTATTCAAGGAATATTTAGATCACTTTGTGGTCGTCTTTATTGATGACATCCTTATTTATTCCAAAAGCCGTGAAGATCATGATGAGCAACACTTGAGGTGACACTCCAAAAGCTTCGTGAATATAAGCTTTATGCCAAGTTGAAGAAATGTGAGTTACGGCTTGAAGAAGTAGCATTCCTTGGGCACGTGGTATCAAGTCATGGAATATCGTTGACCCAACAAAGATTGAAGCTATTCAAAGTGGGAACAACCTAAATCGTTGGCCGAAGACGTAGCTTTCTCGGTTTAAATTGGTTATTATCGGAGATTCGTGGAAGGATTTTCTCGAATCGCTACTCTCCATGACTCGGTGACTCGGAAAGATACAAAGTTCGGTTGGAGCGAAGAATGTGAAGTGTTTTCAAGAACTCAAGAGGAGACTTATTTCAAAGACTGTTACGACAATACCATACGGCTCGGAGGATTTGTCATCTACAAATGATGCTTGAGCAAAGGTTGGGATGTGTTCTTATGCAACATGGAAAAGTTATAGCTTTATGCCTCGCGACAACTCAAAGAATATGAGAGGAATTATCCTACTCATGATCTAGAGTCAAGCATTTGATTGACTTTTACTTAAAATTTGGAGGCATTACTTGTATGGGGAGAAAGTGGAGATCTTCTACGGATCATAAAAGCCTCAAATATTTCTTCACTCAAAAGGAACTCAACATGCGACAACGACGTTGGCTTGAATCATTGAAAGATTATGATCATACCATCCAATACCATCACGAAAAAGCGAACGTGGTAGGCGACGATTGAGTAGAAAATCATATGCAAACGAAAGTGCGATTGTCAACGTATGAGCCCATTTTGTGTGACTTGCAAAGGATGGAGATAGAGTTAAAGACTCAGGGGACGCATGTGATGATAGCGAGTATCTGAGTAGAACCGACTTTAATCGATAAAGTTAAAGTCGCTCAAGCTACGGACACGGGTGATCGCGTATGAGGAAGAAAGTGCAAGAAGGTCTTATCAGGAAGCAAGAATCGATGAAGAAGGAATACTTGAGTCAACTCGGACTTTGTGTTCTAACGACCACGATTTAAAGTATAATATCATGATGGAGGTATGATAACACACCATTTGCAATCCATCTCGGGAGTACCAAAATGTATCATGATATTATTCATACATTTTGGTGGAGCAATATGAAGAGGAGAGATAGCCATTTATTTATCTCAAGGTGTCTAACTTGTCGGCGAGTTAAAAGCGGAGCATCAAGTACCAAAAGGTCCATTGCAACCACTTGAAATTCGAGAATGGAAGTGGGAGAACATTACCATGGATTTAGATTTTACTGTCTTCCTAAGGTTTCTCAAGGCATTGATGCGATATGGGTCATTGTTGATAGATTGACCAAGTCCGCTCATTTCTTACCGACACGAGAAACTTATACACTTGAACGTCTTGCTCGTATGTACATAAACGAGATTGTAAGACTGCATGGTATCTTGCGGTATCCATAGTTTACGATCGAGACCCAAGATTCACTTCACGATTTTGGGTTAGTTTGCAAAAACTATGGGCACAGACTTACGATTTAGCTCGGATATCATCCTCGGAGACGGACGGACAATGGAGAGAACTATTCAAACTCTTGAAGATCTATTAAGACTACGTGTCCTTGATTTCAAGGGAGTTGGGACAAGTTCTTATCATTGGTGGAGTTTTCCTATAACAACGCTTATCAAACAAGTATTGGCATGGCTCCATTCGAAGCATTGTATGGAAGAAAGTGTCGTTTCTCAAGTATCTTTGGGATGAGGTGGGTGAAGCAACGTTATTGGGACCGGAGTTGAGTACGTATGACTACGGAAAAGATTCAAACGATCCAAACAACGTATAAAAACCTCACAAAATCGATAAAGAGTTATCTTGATCTTCATCGAAAGGGCGTGGAATTCGATATAGGAGATCGTGTGTTGTTAAGAGTTGCTTCCATGGAAAGGAGTTACAAGATTTGGAAAGAGAAAAACTTAATCCTCGATTCATCGGTCCATTTTAATCCTCGACCGAGTAGGAGGCGTGGCCTATAGACTCGCTTTTACCGCATAAATATGTCTCGTGTTCATAACGTTTTTCACATATCTATGTTACGTAAATATGTGAAAGACCCGAACCATATTATTGAGTTAGAACCCAGGACGAAATAGCGGAAGATTTGGACGTATGAAGAGGTTCTGTTCAAATTTTGGATAAGAAGGAACATATTCTACGCTCCAAGGTTATACCTCAAGTCAAAGTTTTGTGGAGGAACCACGATGTTGAGGAAATGACTTGGGAGTTAGAATCGAAATGAAATCAAGGTATCCTTACCTCTTCGACATACCAGTGCGTGTTAGGTTTGTAATATTCATATGCGCAATCAAATTGCAAAATAATGCGAGCGTGTAAAAATCGAGTTTAAAATTTTACAAACCATATATACGGATCACCCTTTATGCACAATTATTAATTAAACGAAAAGATAAAGAATAAAATCATACCCTTGAAGATCGAGCTTCCTCAGGTACAAGTTCACCTCCAAATCCTTTCGCATTCAATCTTGAATCCACCGGGTTTGGTTCCTTCCTTTGATCAACGTTAGCCACCCAAATGTTTGGCCTCTAGAGGTGATCCACCAAGGAAGAAGAAAATTCAAGAAAATGGGTATTTGGCTCAACCCTAGTTTTTCTATCTCTATAGAAAAGGTGTACTCTCCCAACAATTGGAATTATGTCGTATGTTGAAAAGTCAACATCCCCCTACACCCATAATAAGACTCCTCTTATTTATAGATGTGGGCAACCCACCTTTAATTAATTAAATTCTTTTAATTAATTAAGCTCCTCAATCTTATTAGGGATAATTAATTAAACTCCTTTAACTAATTTTCCTTCCTAATCCAATTAGGAATAAATGAGAGTACTTATATTAAATTAATTCCTAAACTCTTTTAGAAATTAAAATAATAATAATTGTAATAATATTAATAAGACACCTCTTATTAATTTATATTTAATATTTCTAAAATATTAAATAATAAATATTAAGCTATTTAATTTATTCTATCACCATAGATTAAATTAAATATACTTAACAATATATTATTACGATTATGCCATTAACTTCTTAAATAATTATTCTTCCTTTTATGGTGTGACCCTTTAGGTTCTCCATATTAAATAGGTTGTGAATAAATCAATTAGAACAATTCTAATCTTATTTAAATAAATAAATTAAACAATTAATTTATTTAAATAAATAATATTTATTCTATAATAGGGATAAGCCTCCTAGCGTTCAACGACTTTCGAGATAATATAGATTTCAACATTAATCATAAAAGAACCTTTGAGTAAATAGTTACCGCACAATTCAATCCTTCCACCATACAATGTCCCAATTAAATATAAGACATGGAATTCTTTGTCAAGTCTTATTTTATTTAATTATATGTATTTCGACTCTTAAATGCACAACTCAAATAATGCAAATTAGAAACTCCTTTCTAATTTCATTCGCCGCCAAGGACTCTTTGGGTTGTCATTTATCGAATCACATAGGACATTTCTCTTCTTTTATTAGAAGTGGTAGATTCTTTATTGATCATACATTATCTCCATATACAACTTATTATACCCAAGCATACCCTTTGATATACCCTAAGGGTCTTAAGGAATAAGTCAAAGTATAACTCATCATACACAAGATATTATGATGATCTCAAGTCCAAGGATCACTTGTCTACTACTATCACTCTGAGAATTCCTATTGATGAGGCAAATAAAACTCCATTAGGTATTCCTTAGCGAGCCACGTTCGATGAACTTATTCTCTAATAAGCACCTACATACTTGCTTTAGTGTCTCCACACAAATGATCGTGAGATCAATCATCCTCATCCAATGAAGCGAAACAACGTATGTACCAATCTATCCGGATTCACTAATCCCCAATTTAGTAATCCAATAATTGGGAACTATTTTAGTTTCAAGCTTTCTAAGAATTTAGATCTCATTAGAATGATCATCATCATTATTCTAAAATCATTGCTTAAAACTATGGGTTTATCACATATTATAAAAGCGACATCATGTAGATAATTAAAAGCCTTTAATAAATTAATACTTTTTATTAATAAATGAATAAGATTATTTACAAAGTATATGCTTTATCATCAAACATGATTGGCTTGTGTGCATACTACTTTCAATCTCCCACTTGCACTAAAGCCAATCGTCATGGTATCTCATACTCTTCTTCTCTAAGTACCGATTATCCTGCTGTTGGATAAGCTTTAGTTAATGGATATGTAATGTTGTTCATGAGATTCCACTATCTCTATAGTGATTTCCCATCTTTCAATGATTCTAATAATCAAATGAAAGTGCCACAACACATGTATAGATCCAAGATGAGACTTAGGAACTATTCCTAGTTACGTAATGAACTTTTAATCCAAACAATCAACTTGCGACTTCATTTATAGCTATATACTTTGTCTTTATCACTAAACCAAAGAACTCTTTTGCTATTTGGAACCTTTCGATTCATCGCACCACTTGTCAAGGTAACCCTTTACCTTAAAGTGGATTTTTCTGTCGTCTTGGTGCATGCGAAAAACTTGAGTCATTAAGCCCTCTAGTTTTAATTAAGACCTACCATAAATATGATCACATCCTTAGTCTTGGGTTAAGCACTTTAAGATATTTTTCACCGACTCATAGTGAACTTCTCCATAATATGGTGATCAACATCGGGTCTCCTATATTTCATTGCATACATGATAGTCATTTCATGTGACCTCTCTCTTTCGAGAGTCTGTGGGGACTATTAGAGAGATACACTCCATAGCTCATCGACATGAGACATCTCTTGGATTTTGCCATGCTAAACGACTTTAGCATCAAATGAATATACATTCCTTGGGTTAAGTCGAGCATCCTCTTAAATCTATCTATATAGATTTATATCCCCAATTAAGATACTCTTTCAAATCATTCATGGAGGAATGTTTAGACAACTTTATCTTTCTTGATTGTAGCATTGGTATGTCATTCCTTATCCAAGTAGTATATCAACATATAGTATTAGGAATGTCACGATGCTCCCAGCCGACCCTTTTGTACACACTAGGTTCATTCTTATTTTTGATAAAATCAAACTCTTTTGATTTGTTTCATCAAAAACGAATGTTCCATATTTGAGAAACTTGCTTCAATCCATTTCTCCGAGTGACTACAACACTTACCTCATCGTATGTATATTTGGATCATCATCTTCTATGATGTGTACCTCATCATCATCATCTATGATGAATCCATACCTCCGTGTATCTTGATCTTATTCGATTTCTGATTCGATTTGTGGTACAATAGGTATATCTATAGGTTCCTCTTATTTGATTTATAGTGTTTTGTGGTTCTTGAACTCTTCAAGATCTATTATCCTCCCACTAGCCCTTTCAATGATAAACACCTTTATCTTAGAAGGAAGCGTGTTTATGAACAAACACCTTTTGCTAAGTAGAATTATAGAACATATACCCTAAACTTACTTTAGGATGTCCCACAAATCATGCATGTCAAATCTTGTCCCAAGCTTATCTTTTGAAACCTTTTTCACATAAGTTGGACAACCCTTATCTTAACATACTTAAGATTAGGAATCCTCCTATCCATAACTTTTATGGAGTCTTGGAGCCGGATTTTGAGGTTACCATTTTCATAGATATCTGACCATTTCTAGGACATTATCCCGGAAGGATCTTTGGAATGTCGGTAAAATCATTTTGGACCGCATCGTGTCCAACAAGGTACGATTTTTCATTCGGATACATCAATCAATTATTGCGTATCAGGATGTGTCCATTATGAGAAAACCATTTGAGATGATCTAGAAACTTATTGCACAAGTATTTATTCTTTGATCCGATCAAAGAATTCTAATACTTTATCAATTTATTTCACTTCTGAATTCTTTGAACCTTTCAAATAATTCACACTTGTATTTCAACAAATACATACATTCAACTCTTTGAATGATCATCTCCTTTTTCTTATACTAGTTTGTTCAATTTACAAAATAATTTTTCACGTCAGTCAAGTATACAAAATCCATTAAGTAATATTCCAGATCTATACAAAACATTATTATTAAAAATAGAACAACAATTGTTCTTAATTATAATACCAAAGATTTTATTGTCCAACAATAAAATGGAAATAATGTTTTCAACGAGAACTGGAATACAATAACAACTTATTGACTTAATAGATTTGCCCAGTAAGCGGTCTTTAAACTATAAGTTTCATGGCTAATGTAGCAACCTTTGCTTCATTTCCCACACATAGGTTTACTTATATTTGTCTAGCTTTCTACTTCTGCTTGGTCCTTCATAAATCTATATTTATGATAACCAAGGTCGGTTATCTAATACCCAAGTAGAACCTTGACTTAAAGAAAAATTTATTTCAATCATGAACAAAAAGCGTATTATGGCAGAAACTTCACTAAGCTTCTTTGGTTAGCCTCTGCAAGATGCTTCTCGCAGATTTCTTTCCAATGTCCGGGCTTATTGCGGTGGAAGCAAACTCCTTTGCTATCCGTATTAGTTTTGTTCTTATTATCCTTTGTTTATGCCTTTCTATTTACCTTCTTTGAATCGTTCTTCTTTCCGAAGGATCCTTGGCCCCTACCAAAGAAGACTTTATCTTTCTTGGTTGGAAAGTGACTCTCAACATTTTTCAATATGTTAAGCAAATCAGCGAGGCTGATATCTAGCTTGTTTATATGAAAAATTCACAACAATTGTGAAAGGAGTTCGGGAGTGAGTGCAAGATCAAATCTTGGCTCAACTCTCCATCCATGACAAAACTCGTTGTCCTAATTGATCAATCAAATTGATAATGTTAAGGGCTTTTATCTGTACTGTGGTGTGAGACCCCAGATTTTATCAATAAAGATTTAAATTTTGTTGAAATAATTTTTTAATATTATGGTGTGAATTTAAGATAATATTATATTTGTGGGTAGTATTTATAAATTTTGCAAAGTATGCAAGTGGTTATATTATATTCGATTGGTCGGGGAATATTCGGTTTAGCAGGGAATATTCGTACAACGGCTCAATCATTGGTGGACCCATTAATGTAATTATTGTCGGATTGAGAAAAGCGACAAAAATATTTTATTGAAATAACGGCGGAAGTTTTCTAGTAGTTCTTTGTTGAACTACTTTCGGTAGTAAAAATACGATGTCATTATGTGGTTGCATAGTAGCACTGCGGTATTGATTATTGATGCTTTATATGAGAAGTCACTCGGTTTGATTCCATTATTGTCGATTAATAATATGAATTATTATAGCGATAACGACGCGTTTTGTTTTATTAGTATTATTAACGTAATAAAAGCGAAACATCTTTTATATAAAATAGAATACTTTATTAAAGTTATTCTATAAATAGAATATATTATATTTTATTTTGCATAGTATTGCATAGTGTTTGCATAGTAAAATGTTTTTATATAAATAGAATATATTATATTTTATTTAAAAGATTTTTCTTTAAATATGGACCGTCAGATTAAAGTAAATCAATCTGGACCGTTTCATGGATTAATTCTTATGCATTCCATTTTCCTATAAATAGAAGCTCATTCCTTCATTATTTTCTTACGAATTCATTGAAACTACAGAGAGAGAAATTATAGAGAGAAGCTATAGAGAAAATTATAGAAAGAAGAAGAGTATTCTCGCTACTTCACTACTTCTATATTAGGTTCTTTTACGGTGAGGGTGTTGTTATTCTTCTTGAAGAGAACTTACATTATTCCATTCACTATTATTACATTGGAATAACTTTCGTAAAAGTGGCATACCCTATACACATAACTTTGATCACGCGGTATACCCTATACTTGGTGAAATCCTTATGTTATTCCATTGCTTATTATTCATTGGAATAACTTTTGTATCTGTGATTTACCTATACTTGGTGACATTCTTCTATTATTACATTGGAACATCACATGCATGTGTTTTACAGGACTGGTAAAATCTTTATTATTATTACATTGGAACATCACATGCATGTGTGTTTTACAAGGACTGGTTAAAATCTTTATCATTCATTGGAATATCCTATCATGTGTTTTACACCAGGATGCGGTTCCATCTTTATTATTACTGTTGGAACATCCCGCCGGTGTGAATTTCACACGACTGGTTCCGTTATTATTATTACATTGAAATAACGCATATCGCAATCTGCATGCGTGGTGATTTCTTTTGTTATTCCATTCTTTATTATACCCGGGTTAGTTAAAACTTTGACTTTATACTCCATGAAATTAGTAGAATATCCTTGATATTTGCGTTTCATCCGATATCTTTTCATGGAAATATTCTTCGATCATTCTTGAATTTTACTCTACTTAAACGAGATCGTGTTGATAGTTTGGACGTTAATAATTCATGGATTAAATAATTCTTGAACTTGTTTTATTGAATTATTATGTCATTGTCATCATCCTCATGTTATATTATGTTATCTTTGGCTTACGTGCATAGATGAACTTAGTATGATTATGACCGAGGATCATTCGGTATAATCGTGACTTGATATAAATGATGTGACAAAAGTCCTCGATGCCTTTATGTAATGCGATGATGAATAGTTTTTGGTATGATTATGACCGGGGGTGATTCGGTATAGTCATGACCATTGATAATTTGATGAAAATCCTTGACCGTAGTAGTACGAGGGATGATTAGATGTGGTGGTTTATTTATTAAAAGTGAGTCTCGCGTGATAAAAATTGATGAAAACCTTTTAAAACCTAAAAGATAGTAGACTTTATTCTCTACTTGACTCTTTTAATGGATTGCTTATTCCGCCGCAGATTAAACCGGTTGTCTATTGTATTTTATCGGTTTAACTTTGTTGAAGGCTAATGATAATTTATTCTCGCATTATCTTAGTCATAATATTTCTTCTTTGGGCTAGTTGAGCTCACCTTTTCTTTTCTTTATTCTCTTGTGAAATGAGAACATATTTGGGACGAGTCTGGGAGCGAAGTAATGGTCCGGAGGATAGCATTAATAGTCCTCACTATTACGTGAAATAGTGTGATAATAGTTGTAATGAGGACTCCTTTTGAGTTTGTATAATATCTAGTAGACAATATTTGTATTCAAACTCATAGTTTATGTCGATATTATACCACAGCAGTTATATTAGTAAGTTGTATTTGAATTTATGTACCATGTAAGTGGCGACCCAAGATGGGTGATGTATACCTAATTTTGGGGCGTCGCGAACAGTATCGAGCTTAGGATATGATCCCTGGCTAAGATGTGAGAATAGTACTAGGAGGGAGAGCGGGGAATTCCTTCGCTAGTATGACCTACCTAAAGCTATTTGGTATTTAATTGGCCTGATTCGAGTATAAGGATAATATGTGATATGTTAATTAACCCTTATTTTGTGGCGGTGTTTGAAAATGGCATCAGAGAATGTTGAGAATAAGAATGGAGACACGAGGAGGTATTGATTCTCCACATATCAATAATCGAGGACAATGTGCAACGGGTGGCGATAATCCTCTCCGTAAATAACAACACCGATCAATTGATGAATGAATGATGACGTTTAAAAGGTTTTAGAATTCATGCAACATCGGTAGCGACTCACATCCAAAACGTGGGGTGGAAACACGAGAAAACTCTCGAGGCCAAGGCCACCGCTAAACAATTCAAGGAGCTGGGACCACCGGGAGTTTAAGGGAGAGCCAAAACCACTTACGGCGGAAGCATGGATAAAGCAGATTACCAAGATATTTGATGTCTTGGGATGCTCCGAGGAGCAAAAGGTTCCTTTCGCGCCTTTATGTTGCGCGGAGAGTGATTCATTGGTGGGAATTCCAGAAACGTACTCAACCTCTTTGATTGAAGATATCTTGGGAGAAGTTCGAGAGTCATTCAACGACAAATACTTTCACGAAAGTATTCGCCCACATGAAGGAGGTGGAGTTTATCAAATTGGAACAAAACAATATGGACCGTGTCGCAATACGAGGCAAAATTTGCGGAGTTATCACGATTCGTCCCACTTGGTGGATAATGAAGAGAGAATGGCGCGAATGTTTTTAAGAGGTTTGAAGCCAGGAGATACGTCAACATCTTATTTCTCATAAAGCGTGTTTTTATTCGGATGTTGTAAATAGGGCTCGATTAGTGGAGCGCGATAACGAGTCAGCCGAACTAAAAAAGAAGCGGCCGCAAAATTATAATACCGTGAAAGTAGTCATCGAGCGGTGACAACAAGCGTGGAGGAATCAATGGGGCGGATATGGTAACCACGCCGGTGGTAATCGGGGCCAAAATAATAAGAATGGACATTTCAAGAAAAGGAGATTCAACAATGATGGAAAACGCGTCGACCAAACTTTTTGTTGTTAAGGAAGGAGAAGGACCACCTATCATATGCTTCAAATGCGGAGGAGAGGACACATCAGTCCGAACTGCGCCATGCCATCCAAAGCATGTTATAATTGTGGAAGAGAAGGCCACTTAGCTCGATTTTGTCGTTTACCGAAGACGAATTCAACTAGGATAGAGGCACCAAAGGTGTCCCGGACAAACCCAGAGCCGTGAGTTTAAGAGAGGCGTTTTTTTTTTCGTGACGAGGAACACGAATAAAATTATCACGGGTAAGTTAATCATAAGCTCTTGCTGAAGTCTATACCTTATTAGATCTGGGTTCTACCCATTCTTTTATCTCTCTTGTTTGTGTCCAACGTTTAAATTTGACTCAGGAGAAATTAGACTTTGATTTATCTATTGAAACTTCGTTGGGAGAAACCTTCGTTACCTCCAATCATTTATTAATCTTGTTGTTTCAAATAAACACTTTCACGTTACTGTCGATCTTATCTCTTTGAAAATACTTGCCTTTGAGGTAATTTTTGAAAACGATTGATTAACTACTCATTATTCTTTTTGTAAGGTTGTTAGCTTTCATATTCCTAACTAACTTTCATATATCTTAATTCAAAGTAACCAAACCCTAAAGTTAATCACTTTGTTATATCAAGCCATAAGTAAAGAGCCCGATCCTTTCGTTGTTAACTTCCTTGTGTGGGAATGCAAAGCCGGACTTTTCAGTAGGCGACGTCGTGCGGATGAAGATGGCAAGTTGATAGGTATCATTGTGAGGTGCCATCCAGGTTAAGGGATAGAAGTCACATGATTGGTATTAATGTGACGTCTTATCCAAGTCTTGGACGAGAGTAATATTTTGAATGATATTTCTATCATTAATAAATTTCTTGACGTATTCTTGAAGATTTCCTAGCCTACCCTAGAGCGTGAAATCGAATTTTGTATTGATTCTCAAAGACAAAAAAACCCATTTCTTAAACCCTCAAATATTTCTTCAACTAAAAGGATCATTTACGAGGATTATGATGAAAGTCATAATAAAAGCATTGGACTAATGAAAATCATTGGTATATGAAGTATTAGTAAGTGTTATGATGAGTTATGTAGGTTATTATGTGAAAACATGAAAGTTTCTTAGAAATCACAAAGAGTTGAAAATCGATTTTAGTGAAAAAGCGTAACATGAAATTAAATTGACCATATCTCCTATTATATTTTGAATTTTTGAATGTGGTCAAGTCCTAGAGTTAGATCTATGAGTTACCTAACTAATCCAAGTGGAATTACTGGAAAAGGTGTTGTAGATTTTTGTGTGGACTGATTTTAGCAAAGGAGTGCAAAGCTGCAAAAATCGAAAAAGCTTCGCCATGATTTTAGAGAGGCTGTTTCGGCCACTTAAATTATGAGAAAAATTCTTGCCTTTTGGGACATGAAATTATATGGTATAAAGTACCTCCTGTCCAAAAATGAGCTCATTCGACTTAAAATGAGCAAGTTATGACTATTTCAATATTTAGGTTTTTCGACGAAAAACGCTATAACCGGAGTTCTATAACTCAGATGACCATGAAATTTAAACTGGAAGCTCACGTTAACATGTGTAAGGTCCTGCCAAGATTTGGGAATTTTGGAGTTAAACTTGAGGTAGCTAATTTCTTAAGGAATTAATTAGAAATTGATTTTTAAAAATAGTAAATGAATTTTAAAAATTCGAGAAAATATATTTTCATTATGGGACTATATTATGCTAAATCCCAGAAAAGAAATATTTTTGGGGCTGATTTGGTATTTTTCATGAAAATAGTTTAATTACTGAACATATGAGTTAAATATGTTATGTGAAGTAATAAAGTTGAAAATAGGATTTTTATGGCTAGAGAATCCTATATAGAGTATATGCATATTTTTTGATGAGGATTTGATAATTGGTGATGATATCTTATGAGTATGACATTTTGAATGATTAAATGCATTATATGGTAAAGTGTAAACAATTAAGATAAATTGTTTATAAATTTAAGAAGTGATTAAAATATTGTTATAATATTAATGTTATTAGATTATGAGATTATTAAATGATTGATAACATGGGGATATTCTTGAATCCTGGATAAATTATATTATAAATGTTTAATATTTATCCTTTATCTTATTTGATTGATTCTTTATATCATTATATCCTCATATTTTATATTATGTTTGAAAGTCATCGTGGCTGTAGTGCGTAGATGAACTTGGTATGATTATGACCACGGATTATTCGGTATAATCATAAGTAAATGAATACACAATTATCTTTGGTAGTAGTGCATGGATAATTTGTGGTCGTGATACTTAATTAATATCCTTGGCACGTAGTGCGAGGATGATTCGATGATGTGGATTAATTATTGGTGAGTCTCAAAGAATGAAATATTAATTCATGGATGTGTTCAAAGTCATCCGTGGCTTACGTTGCATAGATGGACTTGGTATGATTATGACCGAGGATTGTTCGGTATAATCATAGCAGAAGTAATTGAAAACACAATTATCTTGGCCGTAGTGCATGGATAATTTGTGGTCGTGATACTTAATGAATATCCTTGGCACGTAGTGCGGGGATGATTCGATGATGTGGATTAATTATTGAAAGTTGAGTCTCAAAGAATGAAATATTAATTCATGGATGCGTTCAAAGTCATACGTGGCTTACGTGCATAGATGGACTTGGTATGATTATGACCGAGGATTGTTCGGTATAATCATAATAGTAATTGAAAACACGAATATCCTTGGCGTTGGTGCATGGATAATTCGTGGTCGTGATACTATTAAGTCTGCGTCTTAGCATTATTGGTTTTATGTTGTATATCTTTGCTTTTGTAGTGCAAAGATGAATTGTTAATGAATAGCTTTGGCAGATTTCAAAGATGAATTTAATATTTTTAAGCGATAAAGGTATTCAAGGTATCCTCACCTCTTTATCATACAGTGTACGTACCCTAATTTCGAGGCGAAATTCCATAAGGAGGGAGATTGTGAGACCCCAGATTTTATCAATAAAGATTTAAATTTTGTTGAAATAATTTTTAATATTATGGTGTGAATTTAAGATAATATTATAGTTGTGGGTAGTATTTATAAATTTTGCAAAGTATACAAGTGGTTATATTATATTCGATTGGTGGGGAATATTGGTTTAGCGAGGGAATATTAAATGCAATGACTCAATCATTGGTGGACCACAATGTAATTATTATCCGGATTGAGAAAGCGACAAAAATATTTTATTGAAATAACGGCGGAAGTTTTACCAAGTAGTTCTTGTTGAACTACTTCGGTAGTAAAAAATACGATGTCGTGTGGTTGCATAGTAGCACCGCGGTATTGATTATTGATGCTTATATGAGAAGTCACTCGGTTTGATTCCATTATTGTCGATTAATAATATGAATTATTATAGCGATAATGACGTTTTGTTTTATTCGTATTATTAACGTAATAAAAGCGAAACATCTTTTATATAAAATAGAATACTTTATTAAAGTTATTCTATAAATAGAATATATTATATTTTATTTTGCATAGTGTTTCAGATAGTAAAATGTTTTTATATAAATAGAATATATTATATTTTATTTAAAAGATTTTTCTTTAAATATGGGACCATCGAGATTAAAGTAAATCAATCTGGACCGTTTCATGGATTAATTCTTATGCATTCCATTTTCCTATAAATAGAAGCTCATTCCTTCATTATTTTCTTACGAATTCATTGAAAACTACAGAGAGAAATTATAGAGAAGCTATAGAGAGAAAATTATAGAAAGAAGAAAGTATATTCGCTTACTTCACTACTTCTATATTCAGGTTCTTTTTACGGTAGAGGGTGTTATTCTTTCTTCTTGAAGAGAACTTACATTATTCCATTCACTATTATTACATTGGAATAACTTTGTAAAAGTGGCATATTACCTATACATAACTTTGATCACGCGGTATACCCTATACTTGGTGAAATCCTTATGTTATTCCATTGCTTATTATTACATTGGAATAACTTTTGATGTGAGTTTACCCTATACTTGGTGACATTCTTCTATTATTTACATTGGAACATCACATGCGTGTTTTACACCCTAGGACTGGTTTCCATCTTTATTATTATTACATTTGGAACATCACATGCGTGTGTTTTACAGGACTGGTTAAAATCTTTTATCATTCTGTTGGAATATCCTATGTCGTGTGTTTTTTACAGGATCTGGTTCCATCTTTATTATTACATTGGAACATCCCGCTTGTGAATTTCACACGACTGGTTCCGTTATTATTATTACGTTGAAATAACACCGTCATGGCGCTAAGTACCGCATGTACGTGGTGATTTCTTTTGTTATTCCATTCTTTATTATACCCGGTTGGTTAAAACTTTGACTTCTATACTCCATGAAATTAGTAGAATATCCTTGATATTTGCGTTTCATCCGAGATCTTTTCATGGAAATATTCTTACGATCATTCTTGAATTTTACTTTCTAAAAACGATGATCGTGTTGATAGTTTGGGCGTTAATAATTCATGGATTAAATAATTCTTGAACTTGTTTTATTGAATTATTATGTCATTGTCATCATCCTCATGTTATATTATGTTATCTTTGGCTTACGTGCATAGATGAACTTAGTATGATTATGACCGAGGATCATTCGGTATAATCGTGACTTGATATAAATGATGTGACAAAAGTCCTCGATGGCTTTTGTAATGCGATGATGAATAGTTTTTGGTATGATTATGACGGGGGTGATTCGGTATAGTCATGACCATTGATAATTTGATGAAAATCCTTGACCGTGGTAATGCGGGGATGATTAGATGTGGTGGTTTATTTATTGTGAGTCTCGTGATAAAAATTGATGAAAACCTTTTAAAACCTAAAAGATAGTAGACTTTATTCTCTACTTGACTCTTTTAATGGATTTGCTTATTCATTGCAGATTAAAGCTGGTTGTATATTGTATTTTATCGGTTTAACACTTTTCAAGGCTAATGATAATTTATTCGCATTATCTTAGTCATAATATTTCTTCTTTGGGCTAGTTGAGCTCACCCTTTTCTTTCATTTTATTCTCTTGAAATGAGAACATACATTTGAGACAGTCGGGGAGCGAAGTAATGGTCCGGAGAGATAGCATTAATAGTCCTCACTATTACGTGAAATAGTGTGATAATAGTTGTAATGAGGACTCCTTTTGAGTTTGTATAATATCTAGTAGACAATATTTGTATTCAAACTCATAGTTTATGTCGTATTGTACCACGGCAGCAGATTATATTAGTAAGTTGTATTTGAATTTATGTACCATGTAAGTGGCGACCCAAGATGGGTGATGTATACCTAATTTTGGGGCGCCACGTATGGTGTCATCGGTCATTCTAGATCGGAAGAGCTCTTAGATATGTCGATATCTATCAATCCTACTTGATGTCTTTGGGAATATATAGTAGGAGCATCCATAGTTCATGTTTTTTCACTCATCAACTACTGAGAATATGATCGTTACTCATGGATTAGTATGATGCATCGTGCATCATCTTCATTGGCCACTTTCTAAAAGTAGCAATCTCTTCCTCGAGGCATTATGCGCAACCATTGCGAGGGGATAGGCGTATTAAGGACATAAGATAGCTTTTCACTATGAGAACTATTCTCAAATTCCTTAACCAATCCGTTTAATTGATTCCGATTAATTTAGCATCTAATATGCTTCGCAGATGATAGTAATTTTAGACATTGTAAAATTACGTAAATGAATTTGTAATTAACAACATTTTAACATACATTCTTTTATTAATTACCAAAATAAATTAGTTCTTGTTTTAAATTGGTATCTCCCACTATTTTCTTCAAACTATATTACCTCACTTATATAGTTCGGCAAAATCTAATTAAAGTTTTGCTAGTGAGAATAAGGATCCCATTTCAAATGTATATAGCCTTGTGGTGACACAACAAACTATATATAAATAAATAGGTAGACAACTTTTGTCAATTACATCAACTATGCAACTCCTTGTATTTTGCCTCTTAGATTATTTTGATCAAGTGGTGGCACATCCGAATCAAAATTATCCAAGTTAAGTCCGAACTAGCACTCCATATATTCAAAAAGAAAAATATCATCCCTTGTGGTGACACAACAAAACAATATTGTTCAATTTTCTTTATAAGCATCAAATGTGATAAATTAACATCTTAAATACTTAATACTTGTCTTGTGGTGACACAACAAACTCATATTAAATATTTAATACTCTATTAATTTTATCATGCTAGAAAGGCGACGTTCGATATTCCAAATATCTTTGAGCGCTTAGGACTTAATATAAAAATTGAGGGGTTTGTTATTAATTTGTCTCATCTTGTTTAAAGCGCATTTACATATATATATAAAATACGCGTCAATATATTAATTAACATACAAGCGTGTTTGCATAATATATAATATATATAGTATAAGCATGTACATATAGAATACTATATTCTCTACGGATTGATTATGGACTTTTATTCTAGTTTGGTTCACTAGAGCCACCAAGTGAACCAAAAGGTCAAACCCTAGGGGTGCAAGAAATAATATTTAAATATAACTATTACATTTAAACTAGGGCTCCATTACAAACGGGTCTTCAAAGCTCCTTGCTCCTTGATCTCCAATTTTTCAAAATTAATTCTAACTATCCCTATTACAAAACTATTTTAAAATAAATAGAAGCCTTGATCGTGATCGAGGGAAATACATAGGAGGAGATAGAATTTACATTTAGAAAAATTAGAGAAACGGCAGTCTGTGAGACCCCCATTTAATAAAACCCATACATTCATGCATCCAACTAAAATAAAATCCAATCACATTTGGTCGATAGTCCATAATCAATCCCATTTATTATCATACACATCACCATATGCATCAATAAATAACATTCATCTTATGAATAATTAACATTTAATATATATATTGATATCATTTAATGGGCAAAATTTAGTTAGTATAAAATCTATTTTTTTGAATCAAAATAAACTCCTTTATTTTAATCCAAATTTAAATCAAAATAAAACTATTTTATTTTAATTTATCTAATTTTGAATAAAATAAACTATTTTATTTTAATCAAAATTTTAATCAAAATAAACTCCTTTATTTTAATTAATTATGGAATCCAATTCCATGTAATAAAAAAATTTAATTAAAATAAACTCTTTTATTTTAATTAATTATGGAATCCAATTCCATGTAAAAAAATATTAAAGGAAACACGGATTATCTTTCCTATTCACAAATAAACTCCTTTATTTTGAATAATATGAAATCTTATTTCATATCTAAATAAACTCCTTTATTTAAGGAAATTAGGATTCTCTTTCCTATTCACAAATAAACTCTTTTATTTTGAATAATATGAAATCTTATTTCATATCTAAATAAACTCCTTTATTTAAGGAAATTAGGATTCTTTTTCCTATTCACAAATAAACTCTTTTATTTTGAATAATATGAAATCTAATTTCATATCTAAATAAACTCCTTTATTTAAGGAAATTAGGATTCTTTTTCCTATTCACAAATAAACTCTTTTATTTTGAATAATATGAAATCTAATTTCATATCAAAATAAACTCCTTTATTTAAGGAAAAATAGAATCCAATTTCAACTCTAATTAGTTATCATGGAATCCAATTCCAACTCTAATTAGTTAGCATGAAATTCTAATTTTAAAATTAAAATAAACTTTTTATTTTAAAATTAAAATAAACCTTTTATTTTAAAATTAAAATAAACTTTTATTTTAAGATTAAAATAATTATATATATATATATAATATTCAATTTTAAAATTAAAATAAACTCCTTTTTATTTTAATATTAAAATAAATTTTTATTTTAAAATTAAAATAAATATTTTATTTTAATTATAAAATAATTAAGAATAATATATATATATAGTATATATATATATATAACTATTATATATATATATATAATATAATAACCGTATATTATAATATATATATATATATATATATATATATATTATACCCGTGCTCCTTTGACTAAAAAACTCCTGTAAAAACGTGATCTGCTAACTTTTTTTTTTTTTTTTTTTTTTAAACAATTCGCTGACCCACGTTTTTTTTTTTAAACTTCCTGTTGTTGTTTTCGATTTCAAAAGCATCCCTTGTTAACAAATGACCCATCGTCGTCCCATTTATAATTAAAAACAAAAAAGCAGCATCTTAGCTACGGATTAGGTGAGAGGAAAAAAAACAAGCGGTTTAGCTTTTTTTTGTTTAAATTTTATATAATAAAATTATGCCCAATTAAATTGTTCTAAACACATATCAATATACATATCAAATTAAAACAATTAATAATTCGCATAAAGGTTTGGCTCTGATGCCACTGTTAGGTTTGTAATATTCATGTGCGCAATCAAATTGCAAAATAATGCGGAAGCGTGTAAAAATTAGAGTTTAAAATTTTACAAACCATATATGTAAGACCCCGAAATTTTTTTAAATAAAAAGGAATTTCCTTTATTTATTATTTTGAAATAGTAAGGGTTGATTTGATTAATGTGGATAGTTAAGGGTTAAATACGCAAATATTTCAAAATAAGCAAGTGGTTATAAAATATCATCATTGTTGTAGGGAATATTCGTTTGGTCGTGGAATATTAAATGCTTGTCGGGAATATTAAATGCTGACGGTAGCGACCATGTATGTGGGCCCCCAACTGAAAAGCGATTGGATGAAGAAAGCGACAAATATAAGTTGGTTAAAAATAACGGCGTAGTTATTACCAATTAAGATCATTGGAATACCCGGTGATTAAAATACGATGTCTGGCGTGGTTGCACAAATAGTTGACACTGCGGTATTGCATGCAATATTGTTGAATTATTGATCCTTACGTAAGAAGCGCACTACTCAATAATTTTCACGGTGATTCTTATTCAATATTTTATTTTATTGATTCAATAATTCTTTGCGTTGATATTTTATATTATTGTTGTTCGATAATTGTCATCGCACATTATCTCCATTATCGGATCAATAATTCATATTATTTGAATAATATTATTAGATAGCATTATTGGCAATGTCTAGAAAGTTACATCGAGGAGAGGTTTGGTCACCTAATTGCGCTTGATGAAGGAGAAATCCTTATCGGAAAGCCCCCTCTTTCCAGGAACTACACTGGTTGTCATAATTGTGATTCGTAATATTATTTGTGAATAATTAATTATTGATTCATATGATAAAGAAATATTTATTTTATGTGGATATAAATGATGGATTTATTTATGTGGTTATAAATGAAGAAATTATTGTTGAGGTGTTTTATCAAGATTTTACAGTTGGAGGTATTAAAAATTAAATCGAGGGTTTTGAGATATATTCAGGGGTTATAATTTTTAATCCGAATAGTTGGATTGTGGTAATTTTTGGGTATGTTATACATACATAAGTTGAGTATATGTCCACAAATTTTGAACCGATTAAAAATGCACGAATGATTTGTTATGAATTTTAAGAGGTGTCGATTAGGAAATTAGGGTTATAATTGATTTTGGTGGAAAATTCTAGAATTGAGTGGGCCCCACTTATGGTTGGTGAAGAAATGTGCTGAATTTTATTTCAAATGTGGTGGGTGGCAATAGTAGCGAGTAAAGCCATCGGTAGCAGTGTCAAGTGCGCTTGGTGGGCTAACATTTTCTATAAATAGAGGGCTAAGTTAGAATTGAAAATCACACCGAAACAAAGTTTTCTCTCTTTCTCTCTCTATATTGTTGGCGTATTTTGTGAGTATTTAGATACTTTGAGAGTTCTTTGTCAAGACAAGTTTCATTCAAAGCATCACTTGACCTTTCCTTGAAATCTTGATTCTTTGAGGTAAGGGATATTATTTTTTTTCGTAATGATATTATTTCTTCAATATCATTATCTTTGAAATGTTGATCTGAAGTTTTTATCAAATTTGGAACTTTTTCATGTCGGGGTTACTTATTCATGAGTTACTTATTCACGAGTTACTTATTCATGAGTTCTTATTCACGAGTTACTATTCACGAGTACTTATTCATAAGCGTGAAAATGTTTTTTTTGTGGAATTTCTATCTTTTGGTGTCTGAGTTCTTATTCACGTGATACGGACTTTATTCACGATATCAAGACTATTCACGATATCTGACCTTTATTCATCGAAAAATAAAATTTCTTCTTTTCGTCAAAATATCTATTCTGGATACTAGCTTTGATTGTATCCATGTTTTGATTATTCTTGAATTTTACACCACTATGATTATTTTTTAGGTATTGTTGGACATGGATAAAACAAAGTACGAATCCTTAATCCTTAATCCTTGTCATTTTGTTTCACTTGATTCGTTCTTTAAAAATATTTTTCATCATCCTCAGTCTTAAATGATGATATTATTGAATATCTTTGGCACATGGTAGCAAAGATGAATGATTTGAAGAATATCTTTGGCACAGTAGTGCAAAGATGAGCAGTGTTGAGATGAAACACGACCGATCGATTAATATCTTTGAATTTTGTAGTGCAAAGATGAGCAGTGTTTAAATGAACATGACCAATGATGAATATCTTTGGCTGTAGTGCAAAGATGAATATTTGATTTGAGATGAAAATTGATTGATGTTACAGGATAAAATATTGATGATGGATCGTTAAATTCATAGATTATAGTAGATTTCATTCTCACACGTAACTCTTCTATGAATTATTATTTCATGCGAATATTGATCTCGAAACTTGTTATACTATTGTATTCTATCGATTTTTCCTGTTGAAGACTAACGATAATTTGTTGTATATTATCTTAGTCATAATATTCTTTCTTGAGCTAGTTGAGCTCACCCTTTTCCTTTTGTTCCATTCTTCTCGGGAGGCGAGAATATAGCGAGTATTTAGTGGGGTATGGAATGAAGGTTTTAGAAAGGATTGTTTAGTAGTCCTCACCATTTTGTAAAATAATGTATCAATAAATGTGATGAGGATTTATTTGAGTATGAATATTGTCAGAAGATAATATTTGTATTTAAACTCACGCTTTTCTTGTTGTAATAATAAAGTTGTAGTTGTTTACGTACCATGTATTGACAACTCGAATGGGTGATGTATACCTATTTTGGGGGCGTCACAATTTACCCGGATCACCCTTTTGCACAATTATTAATTAAGCGAAAAGATAAAGAATAAAATCATACCCTTGAAGATCGAGCTTCCTCAGTACAAGTTCACCTCCAAATCCTTTCGCGTTCAATCTTGAATCCACGGGTTTGGTTCCTTCCTTCGATCAACGTTAGCCACCCAAATGTTTGGCCTCAGAGGTGATCCACCAAGGAAGAAGAAAATTCAAGAAGATGGGTATTTGGCTCAACCCTAGTTTTTCTATCTACATAGAAAGGTGTACTCTCCCAACAATTGGAATTATGTCGTATGTTGAAAAGTCAACATCCCCCTACACCCATAATAAGACTCCTCTTATTTATAGATGTGGGCAACCCACCTTAACAATTAAGGAATTGGGTTTTATTTAATTAATTAAATTCTTTTAATTAATTAAGCTCCTTAATCTTATTAGGGATAATTAATTAAACTCCTTTAACTAATTTTCCTTCCTAATCCAATTAGGAATAAATGAGAGTACTTATATTAAATTAATTCCTAAACTCTTTAGAAATTAAAATAATAATAATTGTAATAATATTAATAAGACTCCTCTTATTAATTTATATTTAATATTTCTAAAATATTAAATAATAAATATTAAGCTATTTAATTTATTCTATCACCATAGATTAAATTAAATATACTTAATATATTATTACGATTATGCCATTAACTTCTTAAATAATTATTCTTCCTTTTATGGTGTGACCCTTTAGGTTCTCCATATTAAGCAGGTTGTGAATAAATCAATTAGAACAATTTAATCTTATTTAAATAAATAAATTAAACAATTAATTTATTTAAATAAATAATATTTATTCTACAATAGGGATAAGCCTCCTAGCGTTCAACGACTTTCCGGATAATATAGGTGAGAATATTAACAGTGGAGTAAATGAGACCAGTGGAGACGCCTTTGTCTCACCAACGAGGAGAACGTCTGCAACAAGTTGCAATGTACCTCCTGTGAACAACACCACTAAGCAAATGATGAGCGAGGGGATGTTTAGAAGCTTTTTGCGATTCATGCAAAATCGACGAGGAGACTCGTGTTCAAAATCTGAGGAGGAAATGATAGCAATTCACGGGTGGTCACTGACCAAGCAGATTCAAAAGTTGGGACCACCGAACTCGGGGAAGCCGGATCCGATTAAAGGCGGAGGCGTGGGTCAAACAAATTACCAAGATATTCGATGTCTTGGGATGCGGAGGAACATAAAGTTCCATTCGCTACTTTTATGTTAAAAACGAGGCGATTCTCGGTGGGAATCGTGAAGCGTACCATCCAATTGCACTTTTCGGCGTGTCGTGGGAGGCGTTTGAAACAATTCAATGACAAGTACTTCCACGAAAGTATTCATTATATGAAGGAAGTGGAGTTTATTAGATGGATCGAGGAGAATAACATAGCGGTGTCCCAAAGACGAGGCAAAGTTCGCGGAGTTATCCGGTTTGCACCTCATTTGGTGGAGAATGAGGCGTATGACGCGGATGTTTCGAGAGGTTTGAAACCCGACATCGTCGATATCTCATTTCTCATAAATTTTCTCTATTCAGGATGTTGTCGGCGAGGGCTCGGTTGTTAGAAGCGAGATAACGATACGTTCAACCGAGGGACCATAACCGAGGATCATCTAGAAGATAGCGAGTCATCGAATAACGATAACCGGCGGAGAAAGAAGAATACTGACAAAAGCGGTAACCACTCTGGTGGTAATCGTGGCCATGAAAATAGAAGAAGCGAGTCGGGAGGAGATTTTAAAAGAGGAGATTCAACAACGACCATGTGAAGATGTCGGCGCCCAAAGCAAAGAATCGGTTCCGAGGAGGAGAAAGACCACCCGGTCGAGATGTTACAAATGCGGAAAGAGGGACATATCAGCCCAAACTGCCCACAACAGTTTAAGGTATGCTATAATTGTGGAAAAGAAGGACATATCGCTCGAGATTGTACGATATCTAAATCACTGGCTTACAAAGTACTTCGGCAGGAGTATTACTGCTCTACGATCTTCAAGGAAGCTACAAAGTATGTGAAAAGTGTAAGCTCAACAGTCTGATCCCACATCAGCCACCAGAAGAGCTATACTCGATCTTATCTCCTATACCCCTTTCACATGCGAGGGGTGGATATCTTGGGTCCGTTCTTCGAAAGCTAAAGGTCGGTCACTTTGTCATAGTTCTTTATCGATTATATGACCAAATGGGTAGAGGCGAAGCCACTTCGGTTGATAATGGAACAAGAGTGCTTGAAGTTCATGAAGGAGTCCGTAGTGTTCCGATTCGGAATTCCTAAGGTGGTGATATCGGACAATGGATGCCAGTTAGTGGGGTCGAAGTTTGAAGGATTTCTGAAGGAGCTGGGAGTTCGGCACAAGAAGACTTCGGTGGCTCATCCACAGTCAAATGGGCAAGTTGAGGTGACAAAATGCGCCTTCTTGAATGGGATCAGCCTTGATCGGGACGAAGCTAAAGGAAGATGGCCGAAGAGTCGCTCGGTGTATTGTGTGGCTTACTGGACTACCCAGGGACTACGACAGGAGATTCACCTTTCAGATTGGCCTATGGTATTGATGCCTTAGTCCCAGTCGAGATTGGATCTCCAAGTCTTCGGGTTAGCAGCCTACCAGCGGAGAGTTGCCAAATACTACAACAAGGGGGTTAAGCTTCGAAGATTTGAAGTGGGGGACTTCGTCCTTAGAGAAGTCGAAGCATCCACGCCTCATAATATGGGAAAGCTGATGCCGAACTAGGAAGGACCCTATGAGGTGATCGAAGTACCAAAGCCTGGAACTTACCGACTGAAGGTATTGGATGGATCAGAGATCAAGAATACTTAGCATGCTGGCAGGCTTCGGAAATATTTTCAGTAGAGATCGAGTCAGTTTATCAGAAGTCTGTAAATGGCGGTTCATCATCAATAAAAGATTCACTTTTTCACAACTGATCTTCTTCTTATTGGTCCTAAGTTCACAATGAAGTAAGGAGGTATGGTCGGACTCATTGGCCATTCGATGGCAGCCTTATTGTCAGGTGTATCCTTATGAATTTGTTTTACCGCGAGGGGTAAACAAATTTCGTGGTCCTCATAAAATTGTTCTACCGCGAGTGGTAAACAAAAGGCACCGAAGTAAGGAGGTATGGTCGGACTCGTTGGCCATTCGATGGCAGTCTTATTGTCAGGTGTGTCCTTATGAATTTGTTTTACCGCGAGTGGTAAACAAATTCTGTGGTCCTCATAAAATTATTCTACCGCGAGTGGTAAACAAAAGGCACCAAAGTAAGGAGGTATGATCGGACTCGCTGGCCATTCGATGGCAGCCTTATTATCAGGTGTATCATTATGAATTTGTTTTACCGCGAATGGTAAACAAATTCTGTGGTCCTCATAAAATTGTTCTACCGCGAGTGGTAAACAAAAGGCACCGAAGTAAGGAGGTATGGTCGGACTCGCTGGTCATTCGATGGCAGCCTTATTGTCAGGTGTGTCCTTATGGATTTGTTCTACCGCGAGTGGTAAACAAATTACATGGTCCTTATAAAATTGTTCTACCCCGAGTGGTAAACAAATGTCCTTATATACTTGTTCAACCCCGAGCGGTAAACAAGATCTTAATGGTGCAAGGAGGATCAACCGAATTCACCTCATACATGACCCGCCTCATACTTCGGAAATGATAAGTATACATTACTTTATTTTGTTCAAGTGTTGAGTTCGGTTCATTCAGTTCAGTTCATTGAATTCAGTTTATTTCACTTCTTAACTTAACTATTATACGCTTTATCTGACTCATAGTCTAAGTTAAGTTCGTTCAAGATCACTGATGCTGAATTATTGACAAGAAACGAAGTAAACAGAAACCATGATAAAGAAAGTTGAAGACTCATTAATAAGTCCAACATTCACCCATCCGTTCAATCCTAATATTAAGCTATTACATAAAAATAAAAATTTCATGATAAAGTTCTTAAAAGTAACTCCCAAAAAAGACAGATAATTTTCACAAGTCTTGAAAAGTCAGAATAAAATAGTAACATTGTCAAGCATTGTCTTCCCCATCTGAAGAGTCGAGCAGGGATGGATCTACGTTAGCTGTAATCAACTTCTCCTTGTCGCGACTTCGACAAAGCTCATAACCTTCAGAGTATATTTTCATGATCTCCCCATTGATCTCATCTGATTTCCGATACTCTTCACATATCTGCTTGCGAAGATCATCGGTCAAGGGAGGTCCCAGATCCCGGAGAGCCCGGAGTTCCCTGATTTCCTCTTCGAGCTTCTAACGCCTATTCAGATGGTGAGTCTCTTGTAACTCCAGCTTTTTAATCGATTTGGCCAGGATCTTATTGCTAGCCTTCAGTTCTTTAACCTTCTCCATCCTTATTTCATTCCTCTGAACCAAGTGAACGTTCATCTTGACGATCTCTTGGTATTGGGCCTTGGTTGACTTCAGTTCTTCATTGGACGTTTTCACATCTTCTTTAGTCTGAGCCAACTCCTTTCGGAGACCTTCATTAGTGTGAAGAACGCTTTCACGTTGAGTTTTTTCCCGAGCTAAAGCCGATTTCAGGATGACGTTCTCCTTTCTCATTGATTCTTCTTTGGCTTCAGCTTTGATAGACTTTGGACGCAGACGTCCGAATACAGCATCCGCCTACACATGTTCAGCGTTATTTGATCAGTTTCAAATGTCTAAATATGAAGATAAATACAGAAATTAAAGAGAAAACCACTTTACCTTCGTCAGATAGCTCATGCCTTCCTTAAGCAGATCCATGTTCGAACTGTTACCAAATCGATGGTCATCAGTCTCACGGACGAAAGCATCAAACAGTTGAAAGGGGAAGTTGGCATTAAACCGAGGCCACATGGTTGGAGAAGCCATAGCATCATGCTGAAACTCGGAAGTTGACTGTTTTGGAGGGGAAGGTATGGGCTGATCACGAGTTGGTGACGGATCCATATATATGTTTTCCGGAGAGGGGGATCGAGCAGGATTAGATTCATGGACCGGTGAAGGGATAGAAGATGAACCTGGATGATTGTCTTGTTAGTTGTTTCCTTTTTCGAGAAAGTGTGGGGATGGGTTCGATCGGCTCGTCATCAGGCACTTGGATTTCAGTTGGGATTAATGGGGGAATGTCAATCGAGGACGGAGGAACTCGAAGCTCATCAGCGGTTAAGGGAGTAATCTTTGTCCTCAACTTTTTGACACGAAGGACTTTCGCCCGTTCGTGCAGAGGTATGTCAAAAAGACTTCTTTTGGTTGGAGCGGATTCAGGAGGTACAGAAGTGGGATTGGATGAGGGGCTTGCTTCTAGGTTTGCTTCTAGATTTGTTTTTTGGATCTATCTCAGGATCTGTATCTGGGCATATGGATTTAGATCTCCTAGCAACTCTTTTTCTTCGTCGGGGTTTAAGGGATTCTTCAGGTATAAGGGGCTCATCAATTTGTGGATCATTAATCGGAGGGTTGACAACGGGTGTTTCAGTGGTGGGAGGATTGGCTTGAGGAGACTCTTCTGTTGGGAAATCTTCATTTGCATCTGTAATCTTCCCAGCCAAAAAATCTTCAAATTCTTTTACCTCTGAAGAGTTCGGTCTAATCAAAGACACTAAAAAGATTATATAATGACAGATCAGAACCAATATTATCAAAGGTTTCACAGAAATATACACACGGGTAGTTCGATACTTACGTTTATGATCATATAGCCATGCCTGCTTAGAAAGGAGTCCATGTTTCCATTCATCCTTCGGGAAATTACTAAAGAACCCAATCAGTTTGGCTACACGTTCTTCGGATATATCACCAAAATTAGCAGAAGTCTTTTCATCAGTAGTCCAGTTCGGTAAAGAGGGATTTCTGGTCCCTTGACGAAAAACCATTTCTCATGCCATCCTCTATTGCTCGAAGGAGTATTTATAAGCGACCTCCTATCAAAATTTTCACCAGCTTTCTGTGCGTGCTTACCCAGAACTTTGAACCCCTTTTCTCTGGTTTGGGCAACCTTGTATACAGTAAAGAAGAAGTCGAGAGTAGGTTCGACTCCTAATTCATGACAGAATGCGATAAAAGCCAAAATGTGGATGTAGGAGTTTGGCACCAGTTGGGCAAACCCTACCCCAATAAATCACAAGAGGGTAACTAGAAAGATATGAAGAGGAAACCTAACCCCCTTTTCGAGTAGAGTCACCGGAACAGCCGTCTGGACATTGGTACATCTTCTCATCAGATTTGGGGGGCTCTTATTAAGTGGTTATCAGGGATATGATAACGAGCCTTCATCTTTCGCAACTCGATCTCAGAAATAATGGAGGGGGTGTTGGCATGAGGGTACTGTTCTTTGTTCTTAAAGAAGTCAGAGGGGTTAGATATGGGTTTCGGAGGCAGAGGTTTTTCACTAGGTTTGGCGACCTTAGGGTTGGAACTCGCGGCTTCTTTATTAGGGTTTGGACTGGGCGGAACAATGTTAATTGGGGTCACTCGGAGAGGAGAGCTCTGATGTGACGCCCCCAAAATTAGGTATACGTCACCCATCTTGGGTCGCCACTTACATGGTACATAAATTCAAATACAACTTACTTAATATAAGCGTAGGTGTACAATACGACATAAAGCGTGAGTTTGAATACAAATATTGTCTACTAGATATTATACAAACTCAAAAGGAGTCCTCATTACTACTATTATCACACTATTTCACGAATAGTGAGGACTACTAATGCTATCCTCCGGACCATTACTCCGTTTCCAGACTCGTCCCGGCTATGTTCTCATTTCGAAGAGAAACGGTGAAAGAAAGGGTGAGCTCAACTAGCCCAAGAAGAAATATTATGACTAAGATAATGCGAATAATTTATCATTAGCCTTCAACGGTGTTAAACCGATAAAATACAATAGACAACAAGTTTAAGCTGCGGCGGAATAAGCAATCCATTAAAAGAGTCAAGTAGAGAATAAAAGTCTACTATCTTTTAGGTTTTAAAAGATTTTTCATCTTTGTTATAGGTGAGACTCACTTTAATAAATAATCCACATCATCGAATCACCCTTACACTACTACCGAGGATATTCATCAAATTATCAATGGCCATGACTATATACCGAATCACCCACGGTCATAATCATACCAAAAACTATCCATCATTTGCATTACAGCCACCGAGGACTTTTATCACATCATTTATAACAAGCCGTGATTATCTTAAGAATGATCCACGGTCATAATCATACTAAGTTCATCTATACACGTAAGTAGAAGATAACATAATATAACATGAGGATGATGACAATGACATAATAATTCAATAAAACAAGTTCAAGAATTATTTTATCCGGGAATTATTAACGTCCAAATTGTCAAAATGATCTTGTTTTGTAGAGTAAAATTCAAGAATGATCGGAAGAATATTTCCATGAAAAGATCTTTGGATGAAGCTTGAAATATCGAGGATATTCCACTAATTTCATGGAGTATAGAAGTCAAAGATTTAACCAATTGGGTATAATAAAGAATGGAATAACAAAAGAAATCACCGTGCATGCGGTACTTAGATGAGCGGAGTTATTCCAATGTAATAATAATAACGGAACCAGTCGGGTGAAATTCACTGCAAGCAGGATGATCCAATGAGAATAATAAATCTTTGAATAATAAACAATGGAACCGGTCCGGTGTAAAACACACGCACGAGGATATTCCAATGAGAATAATAAATGCGGAATAATAAATAATGGAACCAGAATTAGGTGTAAAACACATACGATGTGATATTCAACGAGAATAATAAAGAATGGAATAACAGAAGGAGATCACCAAGTATAGGGGATTCCGCGTATACAGGTTATTCCAACAGAATGAATAAGAATGGAATAATATAAAGATTTCACCAAGTATAGGGTATGCCGCGTATACATGTTATGTATAGGGTATACCACTTTTACAGGTTATTCCAATAGAATAATAAGCAATGGAATAACAACAGTTCTCTTCATGAATAAGAAAGAATAACACCCTTTACGGGTACAACAAATAATATTCCCTACCTTAGAAGAACTGAATATTGGCAAGGTGAAGTAGCAGAATACTTTTCTTCTTTCTCTCTATAGTTTCTCTCTCTAGAGTTTCAGTGAATTCGTGAAAAATAATGAAGCACTAGGCCTCTATTTATAGAAGATTTCTAGCCTAGCACCTGCCATGTGAAAAGGCAAGTGGTTCGACGACTGTAATGTGAAACGACAAGTGGTTCGACGCCTGTAATGTGAAACGACAAGTGGTTCGACGCCTGTAATGTGAAACGACAAGTGGTTCGACGCCTGGTAAAGGTAATTACTATTGACGAAGGTAATTACTATTCACAAAGGTAATTACTATTGACGAAGGTAATTACTATTGACAAAGATAATTACTATTCACAAAGGTAATTACTATTGACGAAGGTAATTACTATTGACGAAGATAATTAATATTCACAAAGGTAATTACTATTGACGAAAGTAATTACTATTGACGAAGAGACTCTTAGATGATGACATATGGGCCCCCCATAAAATAATCAAACTTACCACAAATGTCTCATAACAGACTCTTTATATACATCAAGGATTGAATAAATATTACCACAAATCATTTTATTTTTAATCAACACATATTTAATCTTTCAACAATTATTAATCATTTATAACTAGTCGTCTCAATTATTGATTTAATACTATAACATATTATACAGATGATACTGTGACAATAATTGAATCAATAATATAAGAGATATGATGCAGCAATTACTATAGCAATAATTGAGCATAGTTGAGTGACTTCTCACGTAAGTATCAATAATCAATATCGTGTCTACTTATACAACTACGCGTATTCTTGTACTTTACTACTAGGGTAGTTCAGCGGTTTTAACAGTAACACCTCTGCCATTATTATTTTTATAGAATGATAATTTTGTCATTTTCTAACTACGACAATACTTCCGTTGTGGGGTCCATTAATGATTGAGTAGTAGTCGTCGAATATTCCCCCCGACAAAAAGAATATTCCCAAAGACCAAAACGAATATTTTATAACAACTTGCATACTTTGCAAAATTTATAAATACTACCCACAACTATAATATTATCTTAAATTCACACCATAATATTAAAAAATTATTTCGACAAAATTTAAATCTTTATTGATAAAATCTGGGGTTTCACAATCTCCCTCCTTATGGAATTTCGCCCTCAAAATTAAGTACGTACTGGTATGATAAAGAGGTGAGGATACCTTGAATACCTTTATCGTTGAAAACATTAAATTCATCTTTACAATCCTACCAAAGATATTTATTCACAATTCATCTTGCTTCTGAGCCAAAGATATACAATCTGTAAAACCAATAATCTTTGAGACGCGACTTAATAGTATCACGACCACGAATTATCCATGCACCTTTGGCAAGGATATTCGTGTTTTCATTTACTGATCATGATTATATCGAATAATCCTTGGTCATAATCATACCAAGTCTACTACTACCAAAGATGACTTTTACCACATCCATGAATTAATATTTCATTCTTTGAGACTCACTCAATAATTAATCCATATCATCGAATCATCCCGCACTACGTGCCGAGGATATTCATTAGTATCACGACCACGAATTATCCATGCACTACTACCAAAGATAATCGTGTATTCATTAGTATCACGACCACAAATTATCCATGCACTACTACCAAAGATAATCGTGTATTCATTAGTATCACGACCACAAATTATCCATGCACTACTACCAAAGATAATCGTGTATTCATTAGTATCACGACCACAAATTATCCATGCACTACTGACCCAAAGATAATCGTGTATTCATTAGTATCACGACCACAAATTATCCATGCACTACTACCAATGATAATAATCGTGTATTCATTAGTATCACGACCACAAATTATCTATGCACTACTGACCCAAAGATAATCGTGTATTCATTAGTATCACGACCACAAATTATCCATGCACTACTACCAAAGATAATCGTGTATTCATTAGTATCACGACCACAAATTATCCATGACTACTACCAAAGATAATCGTGTATTCATTAGTATCACGACCACAAATTATCCATACACTACGTACCAAAGATAATCGTGTATTCATTAGTATCACGACCACAAATTATCCATGCACTACTACCAAAGATAATCGTGTATTCATTAGTATCACGACCACAAATTATCCATGCACTACTGTTACGAGATGACTTTCAACATAATATAAACATGAGGATAATGATATAAAGAATCAATCAAATGAGATAAAGGATAAATATTAAACATTTATAATATAATTTATCCAGATTCAAGAATATCCCCATGTTATCAATCACTTAATAATCTCATAATCTAATATCATTAATATTATAACAATATTTTAATCACTTCTTAAATTTATAAACAATTTATCTCAATTGTTTACGCTTTTTACCATATAATGCATTTAATCATTCAAAATTGCCATACTCATAAGATATCATCACCAATTATCAAATCCCTCATCAACAAATATGCATATATTCTATATAGGATTTCTCTAGCCATAAAATCCTATTTTCAACTTTGTTACTTCACATAACATATTTAACTCATATGTTCAGTAATTAAACTATTTTCATGAAAAATACCAAATCAGTCCAAAAATATTTCTTTTCTGGGTTTTAGCATAATATAGTCCCATAATGAAAATATATTTTTCTCGGAATTTTAAAATTCATTTACTATTTTTCAAAAATTAATTTCTAATTAATTCCTTAAGAAATTAGCTACCTCAAGTTTAACTCCAAAATTCCCAAATCTTGGCAGGACCTTACACATGTTAACTTGAGCTTCCAGTTTAAATTTTATGGTCATCGGAGTTATAGAACTCGGTTATAGCATTTTAAATCGGAAAAACCTAAATATTGAAATAGTCATAACTTGCTCATTTTAAGTCAGAATGAGCTCATTTTTGGACAGGAGGTACTTTAGACCATATACTTTCATGTCCCAAAAGGCTAGAATTTTTCTCATAATTTAAGTGGCCGAAACAGTCCCTCTAAAATCATGGCAGCAGCTTTTTTTGGTTTTTGCAGCTTTGCACTCCTTTGCTAAAATCAGTCCACACAAAAATCTACAACACCTTTTCCAGTAATTCCACTTGGATTAGTTAGGTAACTCATAGATCTAACTCTAGGACTTGACCACACTCAAAAATTCAAAATATAATAGGAGATATGGTCAATTGAATTTCATGTTACGTTTTTCACCAAAATCTGATTTTCAACTCTTTGTGATTTCTAAGAAACTTTCATGTTTTCACATACTAACAAACATAACTCATCTTAAAACTTACTAATACTTCATATACCCATGATTTTCATCAGTTCTATACTTTTATTATGACTTTCATCATAATCCACGTAAACAGATCCTTTTAGTTGAAGAAATATTTGAGGGTTTAAGAAATGGGTTTTTGTACTGGGGTCAATACAAAATTCGATTTCACGTTCTAGGGTAGGCTAGGAAGTCTTCAAGAATACGCTAAGAAATTTATTAATGATAGAAATATCATTCAAAACTGTTACTCTCGTCCAAGACTTGGATAGTACGTCACATTAATACCAGTTGTGACTTTATCCCTTAACCCGGATAAGCACCTCACAATGATACCTATCAACTTGCCATCTTCATCCACGACGTCGCTACGTAGAAAGTAAAGCTTTGCATTTCACACAAGGAAGTCAACAACGAAAGGATCAGGCTCTTTACTTATGGCTTGATATGACAATGATTGACTTTAGTGGTTTGGTTACTTTGAATTCGCATAATGAGTTGGTTAAGAGTATGAAAGCTAACAACCTTAAAAAATTATGATGAGTATTTAACCAATCGATTTCTAAAGTCACATCAAAGACAAATATTTTCAAAGAGATAAGATCGACAGGTAACGCGAAAATGTTTATTTGAATCAAATAAGATTTAAAAACAGTAGAGGTAACGAAGGCTCCTACTAACGAAGTTTCAACCAATAAGTCAAAGTTTAACTTCTTCGGAGTCAAATTTAAACGTTGAACACAACTAGGTGAAATAAAAGAGTGGGTAAAACTGGTATCTAACACGGTATAGACTTGCAAGAGCTTATGATTAACTTACCGTGATAATTTTATTCGGAGTTCCTCGTCACGAGAAAAAAAACGCTCTCTTAAACTCTGGCTTTGGTTTGTGCAGGGGATGACCTTTGGTGCCTCCATCCTAGTTGAATTTGTCTTCGGTAAACGACAAAATCGAGCTAAGTGACCTTCTCTTCCACAATTATAACATGCTTTGGACGGCATGGCGCAGTTCGGACTGATGTGTCCCTCTCCTCCGCATTTGAAGCATATGATAGGTGGTCTTTCTCCTTCCTTAACAATGGGTCTTTGGTCGCGACGTCTTTCCATCATTGTTGAATCTCCTTTTCTTGAAATGTCCATTCTTATTATTTTGGCCCCGATTACCGGAAGTGGTTACCATATCTGGCCTATTGATTCCCTCCACGCTTGTTGTCACCGCTTCGATGACTACTCTCGCTGGTATTATAATTTTGCTGGCTGCTCTCTTTTAGTTGCATTGACTCGTTATCGCGCTCCACTAACTGAGCCCTATTTACAACATCTGAATAAAAACACAGTTTATGAGAAATAAGATGTTGACGTATCTCTGGCTTCAAACCTCTTAAAAACATTCGCGCCATTCTCTCTTCATTATCCACCAAGTGGGACTATAAAACGTGATAACTCGCAAATTTTGCCTCGTATTGCGACACGGTCATATTGTTTTGTTCCAACTTGATAAACTCCACCTCCTTCATATGGCGAATACTTTCGGGAAAGTATTTGTCGTTGAACGACTCTGGAACTTCTCCCAAGATATCTTGATCAAGACAAAGAGGTTGAGTACGTTTCTACCGATTCCCACCCGATGTCTCTCTCTCCGCGAAACATAAAAGCGGCAAATGGAACCTTTTGCTCCTCGGAGCATCCCAAGACATCAAATATCTTGGTAATCTGCTTTATCCATGCTTCCGCCGAAGTGGTTTTGGCTCTCCTTAAACTCGGTGGTCCCAGCTCCTTGAATTGTTTAGCGGTGACCGCCGAGAGTTTTTCGTGTTTCCACCCACGTTTTGGACAGAGTCGCTTTCGCTTTGATGTTGCATGAATTCTAAAAACCTTTAAAAGCGTCTGGTCGTTAAATCGATTGATCGGTGTTGTTGTTTACGGGAGGATTATCGCCATCCTGTTGCACATTGTCACGATTATTGATCCGTGGAGAATCAAGCGGTCTCACCGTGCTCCATTGCTATTCTCAATATTCTCGGATGCCATTTTCAAACACCGCCACAAAATAAGGGTTAATTGACATGCAACATATTATCACTATATACTACGTGACCAATCAAATACCAAATAAACTTAGATAGGTCATACTAGCGAAGGTATTTCCGTCTCTCCCCTCTAGTACTATTCTCACATCTTAGCAGGATCATATCCCTAAGCTCGATACCAACCGTGACGCCCCAAAAATTGGGTATCGTCACCCATCTTGGGTCGCCACTTACATGGTACATAAATTCAAATACAACTTGTTAATATAAGCGTGCTGGTATAATACGACATAAAGCGTGAGTTTGAATACAAATATTGTCTACTAGATATTATACAAACTCAAAAGGAGTCCTTATTACTACTATTATCACACTATTTCACAAAATAGTGAGGACTACTAATCTTATCCTCTCCGGACCATTACTCCGTTCCCCGACTCGTCGTCAAATTTATGTTCTCATTTCACAGAAGAAACGATTGAAAGAAAAGGGTGAGCTCAACTAGCCCAAGAAGAAATATTATGACTAAGATAATGCGAGAATAATTTATCATTAGCCTTCAACAAATGTTAAAGCGATAAAATACAATAGACAACAAGTTTAGCTGCGATGAATAAGCAATCCATTAAAAAGTCAAGTAGAGAATAAAGTCTACTATCTTTTAGGTTTTAAAAGGTTTTCATCTTTATATAAATGAGACTCAAACTTTAATAAATAATCCACATCATCAAATCACCCCTGCACTACGGCCAAGGATATTCATCAAATTATCAATGGTCATGACTATACCGAATCACCCCTGGTCATAATCATACCAAAAACTATCCATCGCATTCACGTGCCACCGAGGACTTTTATCACATCATTTATAATAAGCCATGATTATCTTAGAATGATCCACGGTCATAATCATACTAAGTTCATCTATACACGTAAGTAGAAGATAACATAATATAACATGAGGATGATGACAATGACATAATAATTCAATAAAACAAGTTCAAGAATTATTTTATCCAGGAATTATTAACGCCCAAATTGTCAAAATGATTATTTTTAGAGAGTAAAATTCAAGAATGATCGGAAGAATATTTCCATGAAAAGATCTTGGATGAAGCCGCAAATATCGAGGATATTCCACTAATTTCATGGAGTATAGAAGTCAAAGATTTAACCAATTGGGTATAATAAAGAATGGAATAACAAAAGAAATCACCATGCATGCGGTACTTCGATAGGCGAGTTATTCAACAGAATAATAATAACGGAACGGAGTCGGGTGAAATTCACAATCAAGCGAGGATGATCCAATGAATAATAAATCTTTGAATAATAAACAATGGAACCCGGTTAGGTGTAAAACACACGACAGGATATTCCAATGAGAATAATAAATGCGGAATAATAAATAATGGAACCGGTGGGTGTGTAAACACATGCATGGATATTCCAATGAATAATAAAGAATGGAATAACGAAGGAGATCACCAAGTATAGGGGGATTCAGCGTATACTGAGTTATTCCAACAGAATGAATAAGAATGGAATAATATAAGGATTTCACCAAGTATAGGGTTGTCTGGCGTATCACAAAAGTTATGTATAGGGTATACCACTTTTACTGAGTTATTCCGATAGAATAATAAGCAATCGAATAACAACAGATTCTCTTCATGAATAAGAAAGAATAACACCCTTTACTGGTACAACAAATAATATTCCTACCTTAGATGAGGCTGAATATTGGCGAAGGTGAAGTAGCGAGAATACTTTTCTTTCTTTCTCTATAGTTTCTCTCTACAGAGTTTCAAATGAATTAAGTGAAAATAATGAAGCACTAGGCCTCTATTTATAGAAGATTTCTAAACTTTAGCTTTTGCCAGTGTGAAAAAGCAAGTGGCTTGACGGTGGTGATGTGAAAAGAAAAGTGGTTTGGCGCTGTGAATGTGAAAGCGACAAGTGGTTCGGACGCTTGTAATGTGAAACGACAAGTGGTTCGGCGCTGTAATGTAAAGCGACAAGTGGTTTCACCGGTAAAGGTAATTACTATGACGAAGGTAATTACTATTCACAAAGGTAATTACTATCGACGAAGGTAATTACTATTGACAAAGATAATTACTATTCACAAAGGTAATTACTATTGTGAAGGTAATTCTTATTGACGAAGATAATTACTATTCACAAAGGTAATTACTATCGACGAAAGTAATTACTATCGATGTGAAGAGACTCTTAGATGATGACATATGGGCCCCCATAAAATAATCGAACTTACCACAAATGTCTCATATATAATAGATTTCTTTATATACATCAAGGATTGAATAAATATTACCACAAATCATTTTATTTTAATCAACACATATTTAATCTTTCAACAATTATTAATCATTTATAACTCAAATCTCAATTATTGATTTAATACTATAACATATTATCTGAGATGATCTTGTGACAATAATTGAATCAATAATATAAGAGATATGATCAAAGAATTACTATAGAATAATTGAGCATATTTGGTGACTTCTCACGTAAGTATCGATAATCAATATCGTGTCTTCTTATCAACTACGGCGTACATTGTACTTTTCTTTCTTGGGTAGTTCAACGGTTTTAACCAGAATACCTCTCTGTAGTTATTATTTTTATAGAATGATAATTTTGTCATTTTCTAACTACGATAATACTTCCGTTGTGGGGTCCATGCGATGATTGGTAATTCGTACGAATATTCCCCGACAAAAAGAATATTCCCACCAAACGAATATTTTATAACAACTTGTATACTTTGCAAAATTTATAAATACTACCCACAACTATAATATTATCTTAAATTCACACCATAATATTAAAAAATTATTTCGACAAAATTTAAATCTTTATTGATAAAATCTGGGGTCTCACATCTGATTGGTATTCAGGACCACCATTGTTGAGATTTCACAGAGAAGGAAAGAGAAGTTTTGGAGAGAAGAAAAAAACTCAAAGGTCCGAAATTCAAATTGGCAAGTAAAACTATCAAATTTGGTAAAGTTTATCTTTTATCTGATTGATTTACAAGATTACTGAGGGCGGCACATTAAATGCCGATAATAATCAAGAATTCAAATGGGCGTCAATTCAAGATTCGGATATTAAAGGTTGAACCTTTCGATTGGGTTTAGATTTTTTTTAATTTGCCTTATGATTTTAATTCATTTCCATTTGGGCACAGGTAAGTTTTATTTTGGGCCCATTTCAATCCTATTAGTTCCTATAATATCATAGACCATTTATAGTTTTCTATTAAACTTTATTTAACAAAAACTAAGAAGCGATGTTGAGTCGTGATATTTCTCCTATTGGTAGAATGGGTTAGGATACTTATTTAATTAATCCATTCGGTCTTCACTATTGAACCTTAAAGTCATTGGGCCCAACCACTATCATGTTTCTCTTAAGTCCTTATTGTATCGGTAGGATCGATTGGGTTTACCCATCATATATTTAAATATCTATTATTTTGACCTGTGATGATGAAAATAAAAGAAACATTGACCAAAAAGTCTGCAATCATTAATGTGGATGGGATTATAAACCGTGGCATAAATGAGTCTTGAGGAAAAAGGTGACAACTGCATGCATGCCAGAAATCACCGAGAGTGAAAGGGCAATGTCGAGACGGTAGTGGGTGGTGGCGATGAACCCAAAGAGAAAGTATAACCTTGCAAGGAAGTCTTCTAGAAAAGGTACGTACACACACACACACATATTCAACTAAGATAATTTTCTCTCAATACACTAGACATTATTATCTTCCATTGTTAACTCTTGTGAACACCGATACTGACTCTCACGCCTGAGCTATCTCCCGACGGTCGAAGTCGTCAAACTTTTGGTATTGATCGTGTTTACTGTGTAGGATCGGGGCGTCTTACGTAATTGAGACGTCAGAGAAGATTTTGACGTTAACAATTGTCAAAGTATTATTAAAAATTAATTGATATATAAATTATTTTGTTACGAGTGAGTAACTGTTAGGATGAAAAATCAAACATGACAACTCTTTTTGTCCTGTTCTGTTCAGGTCTTTTAGTTCATGAGCTGTTCTTCAAATACTCCAACGGTGACGGTGACGGTGACGGTGACGGTGACGGTGAAGGTATTGGATTCGGAGGATGGGCAAAAGTAGTCACTTGATAACGTCACATGTCCTCAAATTTTCATTTCTTCCTCCCTTCTTTTTCTTTTAATTTATTTTTTCTATTTTGGCATGAATTAAAAATTAAGTTGTAAACAAATTGAGTCGTTTGCCAATAATAACCGAGCTAGTAAAAATTCAGATTTGGTTAACATGAAGTGAATTTTATAGTAAGTTTATTTACGTATTAATCTGATGTTATACGCGCGGAGCGAGAGTGTGATCTCTTTCACCGCGCGTACAATTGTATTAATAATCGTAAAATAAACTTATCATAAAATTCACTTGATGCTAATGAATCTTCAAAAATTGAGTTATTTTCAAGCAAAGATCGACCCAACTATACTCGAATTTGCTTAATGAGCTCAGTCAAATATTTTATTCGATTACATAAACAGTTGAACTTGTGTTGTGTGTTATAATTCGAGTTATTCCTGATTTAACTCGAGTAAACTTTATGTAATCATTTAGAAATTCAATTTAAAAATTTTGTTTCATTTAAAAAATTAAAGGTAAATTACATTAATCTCGAGATTTTTAAACTCCATCTAATAGAGCAATACGTTGGAGTAAAAATATTTTTAAAATTAGATATGAAAATGTTTTAGTGTTGGTATATTTAGGTTAAAGAGCACTTTTAAATGAAGCATAAAATTAATACTTTTGGCGAAAGCACTTTTCTTCAAAAACAATTTGTCCTTAAATTGTTTTTTAAATGTTAAAATTCACACCACACTTTTTAAATTTAGTTATTTTATTTTCTCAAACGTATTTTTACAAATATATAACTAAACATTATTTTAACTTTATTATGAGAATATTTTGTCAAAATTTTACGTAAATTATCTCACTACGTCACACTAACTTCTTCTTTTTTCCCTCTACATAATTAAATTAAAATATTGAAAATAAACAAAATAACTATTGTAGATGTTAAATACTCGTCCTCAGTTCCGCAAAATGAGTTTAAAAATTTGTCAATTTAATTTTATTTTACAGAACACCACTTAATTTGTTGATAATACCATCAAATCAACTCAATTTCTTTAAGTAAAATAGTTTTATTAGTATGCAATCACCACTAAATTATGAATTTGTTATTTTAAGAGTAAATATAATATATTATTTATAAATTTTATTCTTTTTGTAAGAAGTTGAGAGTAATAAAAAAGAATTATTATTGATTATTGGAGGTAAATGCAATTGAACGTTATTAGGTGGAAGCAAACAAATACTTGGTTGATGGTCAAGACTGCCAGCTCTAAAAGCACTTTGATCAAACTGGTCCACGCTGGACCTCAGACTAGAGAGTGAGAGAACCAACCACTTTAGAGATATTTAAATACAAGATTTACTAATTCCAATTTTTATTTTTCTAATGCATTATTGGATAATTAATTAAAAAAATGATATTTTCACATGTAATTTTAAGTTACATTTCTATACATGTTTTTCTCACATAAATGTGTGATCCATCTTACTCTTTTATGAAAGTAGATCATGTAAAAATATCAAAATTACATGTAAAAATAATATTCTCTTTAATTAATTAATTTCTTTCTAATGCATTAAAAAATTCCTACAAGAACCCCCATAACACACATACATTGTTTGTGGAGAGACCCTAGCAAAGTGGTTCAATTTTTTTTTGGTTCTTAGACTTCTTCACAATTACCGTTGGGCACTTGACATGCTTAGAACAATAATCACTCACACTTCCCAGAAGAATCCTGCATATATATATAAAAAAAATTTATTCTTAAATGTATGTAATATTAATAATTAACCAGCTATATATAAAAAAGTATATATATATATATATATATATATATATATAGAGAGAGAGGGAATATAGAGCTGCACAACTGTAACTTTTAAAATTATACCGTCTAGGATAGTAGAGTGAATTCACTCTAGAATAGTTACTCAATGATTTAAGAATTTACTCTATTGTGTTAGACTTTATAATTTTAAAATTTACATAGTTGTGCATATCCATTTTTACCATATATATATATATATATATATATAATACTATTCCGGCAACATGCAAACTCATAGCAGTTGATCATGAAATCCTTCCTAGCGGTAGTGCAGATTACCAAAAAGCCCTCAATGCCCACTTTCCTACCGCAATTTGGTATTCAGTAATCATCAATTTGTCCTATTTTTTTAAAGATTGAAATTGAAAATTAATTGTTCACCGGTGACACAAATGAAGGAGCCATCCACGAGAGAACTACCAAGAGCTATGATGACGACACATTTTTGGATTGAAAGTGTGGCCGTGTTTGGGTCTGGGTTGGTTTAAGGGACACATTGGTGTTGCGATGAACTAATTGTTGGTTGAACACGGTGGTGTTTCATTGAGACATGTCAAGCGCTGTAATTTGAAGAAGTTGTGTTTGAATTTCCTGGTCGATACAAAGAATTCGAGGAAAAATTTTGTGTTTAAATATATTGGTTTGAAGAATTAAACTACGTTTTGGAAGAATTGTATGAGGTAGGAAGAATCTAAGATTTTTTTTTTTTTTTCTGAAACGATTTTGGATAGATGAAGGATGAGAGATAACTGATGACCAAATTATGGCTGTGCCAGAAAGACTATCACTGCCATCTCGACCCAAGAATTAGTTTCTCAAATATTACTGTGCATGACAATCGATGATTGCAACGGACGGAGACCATATATATATATACCTCTTGAGGAAGCCATAGTCATGGCTTCCCATGACTAATATGTCTGCTTCAAGTTTTCTCACAGCTGCACATATCACATCCTTAGCATCTCCACTCCCAACTTTCTTCTCCACTTTTGCCTGAAAATTCCCAAAAACTATTGTGTTGGTCATCCACCATGAACAAACACATTTATATACGCAGAGTGATTAATTCACAACTAACACTAGTTATATATAGATCAATTCACCCAATACGTCCATATACAGTACTTGTCTATCTTCATATATATGTATATGCTTATAATGTAAGAGTGATGCTTACTTTGATATTAAAGTTACTCAAGACCGTTTCAGCTCTGTTCATAACAGAAGTGGCCAAGTCCTTGCCATATTTCTCCATAGTCTCAATAGCGTCTTCACGAGCAAACAGGAACTCTGCGACAATTAAATATTTATTCAATGATAAAACAAATAAGAGGAAAAGAAATATAGGGAAAATTAAACCTGTGGCATCCAAGGAGGAGTAAACAGGGGGAGGAGGTTTGACATAGAGGAGGACGAGGGTAGTTTTGGAATTTTGGGGGAAAAGGTTCACGAGGCACCATGAGAGAGCCTGCATGCTCTCTTCACTTTCGTCTACTGCTACTAATATCCTCTTCTCATTCATCATTTTTCCCACTTCTATTTAGTTAGAGAGATAAAAGATGGGAAATTTTGAGGCTTAGAATTTCAAAGATTTGTTGATAATATGAATTTGACCTTTATGTATGTTTCGGGGGATTTTTATAGCTAAGAAGTTCTTGTTGTATTTGTTTATGTCGGTGGTTCGTAAGCAGTTTCTGGTATCCTGATTTTTCCTCTATTATTATTAGCTGTGGTGGTTTTCAATTTGAGCTAGGCTGCAGCCTGCAGCCTGCAGCCTGCAGCCAGCTAAGATTGGTTTTTGTCCTTAATTATAGTATTATTCCTCTCGTAAGAATATATATATATATATATATATATATATATATATATATATATATATATTGGGAATATGGAGGTATACGGTAGTGTAGCTTTTTAAAAGTTATACGATTCTACGATCGTATAGTCAGGATGGTAGAGTGAATTGACTCTACGATCGTAGAAAGTAATCTACGATCGTGAGAGTGAATTCACAAATCGTGAAATGATTCTTTCTACGATCGCAGAAAGTGAAATCATTTCTACGATCGTAGAGCAGAATTTTAACTTTAAAAGTTCTGCGATTTGTCTCTCCATTTTACCATATATATATTTGATCAGGATCTTTAATTTCACCCTTATCCAACTCACACGAAAGCTCACCCCTTTAGCGACCGGATCCGTGACAGTTCGATTCAATACAACCGCCGTAAATACATACTTTTAATGATTTTGACAACATATATAGCGTCGTTAAAAGTATAGGCGACGGTTGTATATATAAAAAACCGTCACGTCCATCATCACAAAAAGGGGTAGCTTCAGTAATAGAATAAAGGTGAAAGCTTAAGATCCGAACTATATATATATATATATATATATATATATATATATATATATAAATATCGATCCATAATTAACGTTGTAAAAAGAATATAGTCTTATAACAAATTCTGATTGTCCATCCGAATATCTAACGATTAATATGACTCTCGTTCGCAGTTTAGTTTTGAGTATTTCGCAGTTTAATACTGCGGACGAGACAAATGTCTAAATTATCCTCCTTGTAAAAGTCTTTCGTCCGTAGTATTAAATTTCGGACATTAATTATCTGAGTCAATTGGGAAACGACGTCGTTTTTTAATAAGTATCGTTCGCAGTATTAAACTGCAAACACTAAGTATGGCTAACAAATGATCCTATCATTCACCATATTCGAACATTCATATTGAAAAATGAATAATCCACTGTAATACCCATTTTAGTTCAATCTTCTTTTTTATCATCCTTCTTCATGTTACCGCCCATTTTGCTAGTAAGTCCATCTCTTAAGAGCATCTTCAGCAGACCGGTATTGAACAAATTCTAGACTATATTTAGTCTAGGATACAGATCTCTCTCCAGCAGACAGACTATATTTAGTCGATCGAATTTTTCGACAAGGCAAAACGACTATATCAAGAAACGAGATTTGGTGGACTATAATTTTTAATATATTTAAATGGGAGAGACGCTGATGAAGGAAAACGAGAAAGGAGATGCTGAAGAATGAAAAGGGGATGAAGGAGACGAAGTCGCTAAAGAAGAAGAAGATGATGAGAAGAGGCAGGGTGGTCTCCAATGGATATAAAAAAAAAGTTAGAACGGTAAAAAAAGGTTGATCATAACGGTAATAAAAAAAACAACGGATAGAAATGGGAAAATTTATAAATATGTACAATAATTTCATACATTTTACCATCTCTCAATCAACTACTTCAACCTTTAGCAATTGTAAGTATTTTGTTAATAATAGTTTGTATTTTTATTATATTTGATTTTTATTTTTTTTATTCATAATATCTCTTTAATTTATTTTTAGATGGGAAATCATGGTCCTCCAATGTATTATTCTTCATTTTTATCTGAAGATTTCTCACTTGATGATCCAAATTCGTTGGGTGAATTTTTAATTCAAACTGATGTACCAATTCAAACTCCCGAAAATGAGTCCAATAAAAGTGCAGGGCGAAAGAAAAATTACGCAATTGATGAAGATGTCCTTTTTGTTTCTGGATGGCTTAATGTAACTATGGATTCAATTCAAGGAAACGATCAGAAACATGAAAGATATTGGGAAAGAGTTCACAAATACTTTCATGAATACAAAAATTTTGAGTCTGCACGTAATTCTACTGCTTTGGCGAAACGTTGGTTAACGATTCAATTCGCTGTGAACAAATTTTGTGGATATTATGCTTCAATTCAAAGAATGCAACAAAACGGTGTAGTAGGTGAACAAGATGAGGTATTTCAATTTTTTCATGTAAAATTTCATTAAGTTTATTCTTATAGTTTTTATACTTAATACTTTGTAAATAATTTTAAATATAGATATGTCAAGCATTAAAGATGTTCTAAACTGTCCAAAACCAACCATTTGGATTTATGCATTGTTGGAGAATTTTAAAGGATGCACTGAAATGGAGAATATATAATAGTGAAAAAAATAGAAAAGTAATAGAAAGTCAAGTCCAACATCATCTTCTCCATCAACCGTAAAAGAAGTAAGTTTGGGTGAAGACAATGGTATTAAAGATACAATCTCTGCAAGATTAAAGAGGCCAATTGGAAGAAAGGTTTCGAAAGCATTATTTAAAAAGGGTAAAGGAACCGATGATATTAGTACACCTATGAAATTAAGGTTTGAGAAGTTCGAGTATCAGATGAAATTGAACCAACAATAGAGACAAGAGAATATGGACATAATATATTTTCAAGAGCAGGAGAAGTTGAATATAATGAAAGCACAAGAGAATGAAAAGATTATGATGATTGACACCGCTAACATGGAGCCTGAAGTATCTGAATATTAAAAACAATGCAAGAAAGAAATCATGAAAAGAGTTACATCTAGTAGTTGACTTATTTATTATAAGAGAATCATGATTTGTTTTTTATTGTAGTAGAATGTACTGGATTACGCTCCACCATGTAGTGACCACAAGTGTTGAATAATATCTTCTTGAAGTTGAGAATTAGCTTGTTTATCCCTTATGCGATGATTAACTTCAAGGAATTCAAGTAATTGTGGGGTACGCTCATGAGACATTTCTACAGTTGGAATTTCGTCATGTGTATCATAGGTTTTTTGCTCTTAATTTTCATCTCGTTCATCTTCAACGATCATATTATGTAGTATTATGCATGCAATTATAATTTCTTTTAGTGTTGTTTGATCCCAAAATCGTGCAGGACGACCACGAACGATCACAAAACATGCTTGGAGTACCCCAAATGCTCGCTCAACATCCTTCCTAAGTGTGACGCCCCCAAAATAGGTATACATCACCTATTCTGAGTCGCTAAATACATAGTACAGAAATACAAATACAATCTTAAATATACAACAAGAAAGCTGTGAGTTTTAATACAAATATTGTCTTCTAGACAATATCCACTCTCGAGAATAAGTCCTCATTACATTTATTGTTACCTTTATTTAGCGAGAATAGTGAGGACTACTAATCTTATCATACGGACCGTCACTCGGTTCCCCGACTAGTCCATTTACGTTCTCATTTCAAGAAGAGAACGTGTGAAAGAAAGGGTGAGCTCAACTAGCCCGGTAAGAAATATTATGACTAAGATAATGCGAGAATAAATTATCATTAGACTTCAACAATGTTAAAGCGATAAAATCTGATAGACATCAAGTTTAAGCTGCGGTGAACATGCGATCCATTAAAAAAGTCAAGTAGAGAATAAAATCTACTATCTTTTATGATTTAAAAAGGTTTTCATCACTTTTATCATTTGGGACTCGACGATAAATAATCCACATCATCCTGCCACTACGACCGATGATATTCATTAGTATCCTGACCACAATTTATCCATGCACTACGGGCCGAGGATATTTGTGTATTCATCGATGGTCGTGATCATGCCAACAAGCGTCCATCGATGCACTACGGGCCGATGAGGACTTTTACCACATCATTTGTAACATTACGATACCATGATTACAAGAATAATCCACAGTCGTAATCATACCAAGTCCATACATGCACACTACGAATACAGATGACTTTCAACAAAATATAAATATGAGGATGATGACAATGATATAAGAATTGATAAAACAAGTTCAAGAATTAATTTATTCGAGAACTAATAACGTCAAATTGTCGACATGATACTTCTTTTTGTAGAGTAAAATTCAAGAATGTTCGGAAGAATATTTCCATGAAAAGATCTTTGGATGAATCGCAAATATCGAGGATATTCCACTAATTTCATGGAGTATAGAAGTCAAAACTTTAACCAATGTTGAGTATAATAAAGAATGGAATAACAAAAGAAATCACCGTGCATGCGGTACTTGGCATGAGCAGGTTATTCAGCGAGAATAATAAATAACGGAACCGAATCGGGCATAATACTTAAGAAAAGATATTCCAACAAAATAATAAAGAATGAAATAACAACGAAATCACCATGCATGCGGTACTTGCGCATGAGGCGAGTTATTCAACGAAAATATTAAATAACGGAATCGATTACGGCGTAAAGCGTATGAGGCGAGGATATTCAGCGAGAATAATAAAAAGCGGGTCCCGGTCCGTAAAAGTAAAACGCATGTGAGAATAATAAAAAGGCGGAACTAAGTAAGGTAGAAAGCGCATGCATGAGGATGGTCAGCAGAATAATGAAGAATAAAATAACAAATGAAATCACCAAGTATAGGGTAGACCACGTATCTGAGTTATTCCAATGAGAATAATAAAGAATGGAATAATGAAGTTCTCTTCATGAATATGAAAAAAAATACTCCTTACCTTATAAAGAAGAGTACTCAGAAGCGGTAGAGGCGGGGATATACTTGAAGAAACTTGCACTACGCTCAAAGCTTTCTTAAGCGCTAAAAAATACGCTTTCAAGATAGAAGAATAATTTCTCTACGGTTTTTCTCTCTAGAGTTTGGTGAATTAAGTAAGAAATAATGAAGGAATGAGCTTATTTATAGAAGAATGGGTGAATAATAACGATCCATGAGCGGTCAGATCGATTTACTTTAAGCAGACGGTCAGATTGGTTTACAATAAAATATAATATATCTATTTATAATCTAATAAAAGCGAATAACTTTTAAAAGATTTTACTATCTGCAAACACATATCATAATAAAATATAATATATTCAAATTATTGTCAATAAAAGCGAATAACTTTATAAAAGTATTACATTTTTTATATAAAAAGATTTTAATATTAGCTTTAATAAAGCGAATAACTTTATAAAAGTATTACATTTTTATATAAAAACTTTTCTGTTTTATTACATTAATAATACTAATAAAACAAAAACTTCATCATCATTATTATTATTCACTTTATTAATCAATTAGGTCGTTCAAGGAAGAGGGACTTTCGAAAAGGATTTTTTCCTATTGGCGCAATGATTAGGTGACCAATCAAACCTCTCCTTGGCGAACTTACAGACATCGTTAATATTGCAAATAATAATATTAATAACTTCATCATCTCAATTATTGATTTAATAATATATAAAATATCGAATGATAATTGAATAAAACTGAATGACTTCTCACGTAAAGCATCGATAATCAATACTGGTGTCTTCTTATGCAATCACACGTATTCTGTGTATTTTTAAACTTTGGTTGTTTCAATAGTTAACGGTAAAACTTTCGCCGTTATTTTTATAAAAATATTTTTTCGTTTTCTCAATCAAATGATAATTAATTCCGTTGTGGGGTCCACCGATGATTGTCTTAGTCAACGAATATTCCCAGACCAATCGAATATTATAAACAAATTGCACACTTTACAAAATTTCTAAATATTACCCACAACTATAACATTATATCAAATTCATTCCATAATATTTAAAATGATAATTATAAAAATTCATCTTTATTCATAAAAGTTGGGGTCTTCTGATCTCCCTTCTTATGAAATTTAAGCCCTCGAAATTTAAGATGCGATGCACTGGTATTTCGAAGAGGTAAGGATACCTTGATTTCATTTGATTCTAACTCCCAGGTCATTTCCTCAACATCGTGGTTCCTCCATAAAACTTTGACTTGAGGTATAACCTTGGAGCGTAGAATATGTTCCTTCTTTTCCAAGATTTGAACAAGAAACTCTTCATACATTAATCTTCCGCTATTTTGTCCGGTTCTAACTCAATAATGTGGTTCGGGTCATTCACATATTTATGTAACATGGATATATGAAAAAGCGTTATGAACACGAGGCATACTTGGCGATAAAAAAAGCAAGTATATAGGCTATAGTCCCCACTCGATCGAGGATTAAAAATGGGCGATGAATCGAGGATTGAGCTTTCTTCTCTTTCCAAATCTCATAACTCCTTTCCATGGAGCAACACGTAACAAAACATGATCTCGATATCGAATTCCACGTCCTTTCGATGAAGATCGGCGATAACTCTTTTGTCGATCTTGTGAGATTTTTATATCGTTCTTGGGATCGTTTGTATCTTTTTCGTGAGTCATACGTCTTAACTCCGGTCCCAACAACGTTGCTTCACCCACCTCATCCAAAGATCTTTGGAAGCGACACTTTCTTCCATACAACGCTTGAATGGAGCCATGCCAATACTTGCTTGATAACTGTTGTTGTAGGAAAACTCCACCAATGGTAAGAACTTGTCCCAACTTCCCTTGCAGTCAAGGACACAAAGTCTTAATAAATCTTCAAGAGTTTGAATTGTCCTCTCTGATTGTCCGTCTATTTGAGGATGATATGCCGAACTAAATCGTAAATCCGTGCCCATAGCTTTTTGCAAACTAACCCAAAATCGTGAAGTGAATCTTGGGTCTCGATCAGAAACTATGGATACTGGCATACCATGCAATATTATAACCTCGTTTATCTACATACGAGCAAGACGTTCAAGTGTATAAGTTTTTCGTATAGGTAAGAAATGAGCAGACTTGGTCGATCTATCAACAATGGCCCAAATTGCATCTATGCCTTGAGAAACCTTGGGAAGACCGATACTTGAAATCCATGGTAATGTGCTCCACTTCCATTCGGAATTTCAAGTGGTTCTGATGGACCTTTTGGTACTTGATGTTCGCTTGACTCGTTGTGAGTTAAACACCTTGAGATAAATAATATTATCTCCTCTTCGTATTGCTCCACCAAAATGTATGTCGAAGATCATGATACATTTTGGTACTCCCCGAAATGGATTGCAAGCGGTGTGTTGTGCGCCTCCATCATGATTTTATACTTTAAATCGAGGGTCGTTAGGAACACAAAGTGCGGAGTTGATTCGAATTATTCTTCTTCATCGATTCTTGCTTGGTATAGCACCTTCTTATACTTTCTTCCTCATATGCATCAACTCCAGTGCAGTGGCTTGAGCGACTTTAACTTTATCGATTAAAGTCGATTCTACTCATATATTTGCCATCATCACGTGGGTCCACGAGAGGTTTTATCTCTATCTCCATCCTTTGCGAAGACATATAAAATGGGCCTTTGTGTTGACAATATCACACTTTCGTGCCGCGTATGATCTTACTTAATCGTCGGCTACCACGTTTGCTTTTCCAGGATGATATTGGATGGTATGATCATAATCTTTCAACAGATTCAAGCCAGCGTCATTTTGTCGCGTATTGAGTTCCTTTTGAGTAAAGAAATATTTGAGGCTTTTATGATGTAGTAAAGATCTCCACTTTCTCCCCATACAAGTAATGCCTCCAAATTTTAAGTGCGAAGACAACAACAACGCCAACTCTAGATCACGAGTATGATAATTCCTCTCATATTCTTTGAGTTGTCGAGAGGCATAAAGGCTATGACTTTCCCATGTTGCATGAGAACACATCCAACCCTTTGCACGAAGCATCACTTTATAGATGACATATCCCTCCAGAGCGGATGGTATTATCGAGAAGAGTCTTTGAAATGAGTCTTCTCTTGAGTCCTTGAAAACTTTTCTCACATTCCTCATTCTAATCGAATTTTGTATCTTTCCGAGTCAATTTGAGTTAATGGAGTAGCGATTCGAGAAACCTTCTACGAATCTCGATAATAACAAATTAAGCGAGAAAGCTACGTGATTTTTGATCACTAATTTAGGTTGTTCCGACTTTGAATGGCTTTGATCTTTGCGGGTCAGCGGATATTCCATGACTTGATACCACGTGCCCGAGGAATGCTACTTCCTCAAGCCCGAACTTCGCATTTCTTCAACTTGGCATAAACCTCGTATATTCACGAAGCTTTTGGAGATATCGACCTCAAGTGTTGCTTTCATGATCTTCACGACTTTTGGAATAAATAAGGATGTCATCAATAAAGGCGACCACAAAGTGATCCAAATATTCCTTGAATACTCGGTTCATCATATCCATGAAGGCGGCGGGAGCATTAGTCGATCAAAAGACATGACTAGGAATTCATAATGCCCGTCTGGGAGTTCTAAAAGCCATCTTTGGAATGTCAGCCGGTTCTAATCTTCAATTGGTGATATCGAGCGAAGATCGATCTTTGAAAAGAATCTGGCGCCTTTGCATTTGGTCAAACAAGTCATCAAATCGTGGCAATGGGTACCTATTTTTGATGGTGACATGATTTGACTCCAGATAATCAATCTGAAAGTCGCATACTCCCATCTTTCTTCTTTTCACGAATAGAAGCAGGAGCACCCGAGGAGAAGTAATGGGGACGAATAAAGCCGATGTCTAACAATTCCTGCGGTTGGGTCTTTAACTCTTGAAGTTGATAGGAGCCATTCGATATGGGGCTTTGGAAATGGGTTTTATCTTAGGGTTCAAGTCGATATAAAATTCAATTTTATGTTCGGGGTAGGGCGGGAAGTTCTTGAGAGGAATCGTCGGAAATTCATTAATAATAGAAATATCATTCAAAATTGGCGTATTTTGTTTAGATCCGTGACATGAGCTAAGAAAGCTTGACATCCATTTTTCAATAATCAAATAGCTTTATGGCTTGAGATAGCGGTGATTGATTTTAATGATTTGGTTGCTTGAATACGCATAATAGGTTGATTAGGAATATGAAAAGCTATGAACCTTACGAAAATAATCAATTTTTGCATGATGAGTAGTTAACCAATCAATACCAGAATTACGTCAAATGCAATTATTTTCAATGAAATAAGATCGACAGGTAATGTGAGGGTACCGATTTGAACCAAACAAGACTTATAAACAGTGGATGTAATAAAGGTTTCTCCCAACGGAGTTTCAACAGATAAGTCAAAGTTTAATTTCTCCGGAGTCAAATTTAAACGTTGAGCATAAGTAGAAGAACTAAAGGAATGGGTAGAACCGGTATTAAATAAGGTATATACTTCGCTAGAGTTTATGATAAGCTTACGTGATGATATCATTCGGGTTCCTTACTTTCTGGGAGGTCACGACAAACGCTCTCCCTTGCACTACTGGCTTTGACTTTTCTGGGACGTCCTTTAGTGCCTCCATCCTGGCTAAAATTGTCTTCGGTGAATGACAAAATTGGGCTAGGTGACCTTCTCTTCCACAATTATAACATGTTTTGGACGGCATCGCGCAGTTTGTACTGATGTGTCCTTCCCCTCCGCATTTGAAGCATATGATAGGTGGTCATTCTCCTTCCTTAACCACGGGTGCTGGTGCTGACGTCTTTCCATCATTATTGAATATCCTCTTCTTGAAAGGTCCATTTTTATTATTTTAGCCATGATTACCACCAAAGTGGTTACCATTTCTGGCATGTTGATTCCCTTCACGCTTATTGTCACCGCTCCGATGACTGTTATCACTGATATTATCATTTTACCGGCTGCTCTCTTTTAGTTGGGTTGACTCATTATCGCACTCCAATAACTAAGCCCTATTAACAACATCTGAATACAAACACAGTTTATAAGAGATAAGGTATTGACGTATCTCGGGTTTCAAACCTCTTAGAAACATTCATGTCATTCTCTCCTCATTATCAACCAAATGGGACGCAAACCGGGACAACTCGACAAACTTGGCTTCATACTGTGACACGGTCATATTGTTTTGTTCCAGTTTAGTGAACTCTACCTCTTTCATGTGACGAAAACTTTCGGGAAAGTACTTGTCGTTGAACAGTTCTTGGAACTTCTCCCAAGACATCTTCAGTGCGGCAGGTTGAGTACGCTTTGCAGATTTTCACCAGTAATCTGCCTCTGCACGCAACATGAAGGTGGCAAAGGGAACTTTTTGCTCCTTAGAGCATCCTAAGACATCAAATATCTTGTTGATCTGATTTATCCACGTCTCCGCCTTAAGTGGTTTTGGCTCTCCAAAAAACTCCGGCGGTCCTAGCTTCTTGAACTATTTGGCGGTGACCGTCCGAGAGTTGCCAGTGTTTCCACCTGTATTTCATCACGTGGGTACCTAGAGTTTTCATCTCCATCTCTATTATTTATAAATTATATGAAATGAGTCTTTGATAATATCGTACTCGTACTTGTATACGATCTTCTACTCAACACGTCATTTACCACGTTCGCTTTTCGAGGATGGCATGGTCGAACATGTCTTTGAAATGAGTCTCCTCTTGAGTTCTTGAAGCTCTTCCCACATTCCTTGCTCCATTCGAATTTTGTATCTCTACGAGTCGATTTGCGTTAATGGAATAGCGATTCGAGAATATCCTTCAACGAATCTCGATAATAACCAACTAAGCTTCTGAAAGCTACGTATTTCTATTACCGACTTAGGTTATTCTCAATTGTGACTCATATCCCAACCTTGGATAGCACATTAAAATGACACCTATCGGTTTATTATCGCATGCGAATATGGTGTCCCTACGAATGCGGCGGTGCATTCAAAGGAAGTCACCGGATAAAGGCTCGGTACCAAATTCTATAGTTGAATTTTAACTCACGAAGTTCAATAGGAGCTATTCGATATGAGATTTTAGAAATGAGTTTTTGTCTTAGGGTTCAAAGTCGATACAAAATTTAATATCGATCTTTGGGAGTAAACCAAGAAATTCTTCAGAAATCGTCGGGAAAAATTAATAACAACGGGAATATTATTCAAATCGGCGTGTCTTTATTCAAATCCATAACATGGACTAAGAACTTGACATCCGTAATAAGCGAATGACTTCATGGCTTGATATGAAAATGCTTGACTACAATGGTTTGATTGCTTGAATTGAATAACAAAGGTTGCTTAAGAATATGAAAACTATGAACCACGAAAGTAATCAATTTCGGCGTGATGAGTAGTTAACCTTAAAATCACATCAAAAGCAAATATCTCTATAAAAATAAGGTTAACGTGTAATGTGATAGTGCCAACTGAATCAAGCAAGATTTCTAAACAACGGATGTAATGAAAGTTTCTCGAACGGAGTCTCCATAAATAAGGTCAAAGTCTAATTTCTCCGTAGTCAAGTTCAAGCGTTGGCGCCTAAAGCAAAGAGATAAAAGAATGGGTAGAACCAAATTATCTAGTAAGGTATAAACTTGCAAGAATTTATAATTAACTAACTTTGTGCTAACCGTTCGAGTTCCTTGCATTTTGATAGGTCACGACAAACGCTCTTCCGAGGCAGATTGACTTTGACTTTTCTGGGACATCCTTTTGAGTCACCATTCATTGGACTGGGTTTCGATCTGCGTCTGATCTCGGCGATATGTCCTTCTTTTCCACAATTATAGCATACCTTAAAGCTGTTGTGGACACCAATGATATATCCCTCTTTCCGCATTTGTAACTTATCTGACCGGTGGTCTTTCTCCTCCTTGGAACCGATTCTTCTCTGGCCGGCGTCTTCACATGGTCGTTGTTGAATATCCTCTTTTAAAATCTCCTCCCGACTCGCTTCTTCTATTTTCATGGCCAAGATTACCACCAGAGTGGTTACCGCCTTTGTCAAGTATTCTTCTTTCTCCGTGGTTATCGTTATTACGATGGCTTCTTATCTTGATATAATCTCGGTTATGGTCCCTCGGTTGAACGTTACTTTCGTTATCTTTGCTCTAACAATCGAGCCTGTTGACAACATCGAATAGAGAAAATTTATGAGAAATGAGATACCGGCGTATCTTAGGGTTTCAAACCTCTCGAAACATCTGCGTCATCGTTCCTCATTCTCCACCAAATGAGGTCTGAACTGGATAACTCCGCGAACTTCGCCTCGTCTTTGGGACACCATCATGTTATTATTCTCTCTAGTCTAATAAACTCCACTTCCTTCATATGACGAATACTTTCGGGGAAGTACTTGTCATTGAACTATTCTGAAATGTCTCCATGACATCTTTGAGTGCGCTGTTGGATGGGTACGCCATAGATTCCCACCAAGAATCGCCTCATTACGGAACATAAAAGTAGCGAAGGAACTTTACGTTTCTCCGCATCCCAAGACATCGAATATCTTGGTAATTTGTTTGACCCACGTCTCACTTTTAATCGGATCCGGCTTTCCCCGCAGTCGGTGGTCCCAACTCTTTGAACTCGCTTGCGTTTGTGACCACCCGTGAATTGCTATCATTTCCTCCTCGTATTTTGATCACGAGTCTCCTTCGTCGATTTTGCATGAATCGCAAAAAGCTTCTAAACATCCCTCGTTCATCATCGCTTTCATTGGTGTTGTTCACGGGAGGTACATTACCCGACTGTTGCACGTTCTCCTCGTTGGTAAAATACATGCATCTCCACGGTCTCATTTACACCATTTGTTAATATTCTCGAATCGACATTCTCAAATCATTGTCATAAAACAAGGGTTAATTAAGGAAATCGATATATCATATAATATCCATATATCTTGACCAACTAACAAATAAGCTTAGGTAGACACACTTTAGCGAAGGATTTTTCGTCTCTCCCTCCTAGTTCTATTCACGATCTCCATGGAGATCATATCCTAAGCTACGATACCATTGTGGCGCCCCCAAAATAGGTCCATTCCATCCAACCCATTACGAGTCACCAAATACATGATGTACGAAATAACTACAACTTTATTAATATATTTGTTGTGCAAAATACGACAACATATATCTTTGTGAGTTTAAATACAACAATTGTCTTACAGTACAATATACATACCCAAATAAATCCTCATCACAATTATTTATAAATTATTTTACAAAAAATGGTGAGGACTACTAAACAACTCTCTCTATAACCATCATTCCATACCCAGGCTACGTCTTCGCTACATTCTCGCCTCCCGAGAAGAAAAATGGAACAAAAAAGGAAAAGGGTGAGCTCAACTAGCCCGATAAAAAGAATATTATGACTAAGATAATATACAACAAATTATCGTTAGTCTTCAACAGGGAAAAATCTAATATAATACAATAGACAACCAGTTTTAAATCAACAACTACAACGGAAACAACAATTCATTAGAAGAGTTAAGTAGAGAATGCAAACTACTATCTTCTATATATGAATTTAAATGTTCATCGTCGATATTTTATCCTGTAACATCAATCAATATATATACGGAATCAAATATTCATCTTTGCACTCTCTGGCCAAAGAAATTCATCGAGTTAGTCATGTTCATCTAAACACTGTTCATCTTTTATTACTACGGGCCAAAGATATTAATCGATAGAGTCATGTTCATCTTAACACTGTTCATCTTTTGCACTACGGCCAAAAAGATATTCATCAAGAAATCACTCATCTTTGCACTACTGAGGCCAAAGATATTGAAGAATATCATCATTTAGGGTGAGGATGATGAAAAATATTTTAAAGGAAGCGAATCTAGTGAAACAAAAGAACAAATATTAAGAATTCAGTATTTTAAAAATCCAAGTTCAAAATACTTCATAAGTAATCGAGTGGAGTAAAATTCAAGAATGATCAAACCATGGATACAATCAAAACTAGTATCCGAGAATAGATATTTTGGACAAAAAGAAGAAATTTCATTTTTCTATTGAATAGTCAGAGTGATTCGTGAATAATTAGTGTCGTATCGTGAATAGTAACTCTCAGACACCAAAAGATAGAAATTTCACAAAAAATATCTTCACGCTTTCGTGAATAGTACTCGTGAATAGTAACTCGTGAATAGTAACTCATGAATAGTAACTTCGTGAATAGTAACTCATGAATAGTAACCCCAACATGAAAAAGTTCTAAATTTGATAAAAAGTTTCAACTAATATTTCAAAGATAATGATATTGAAGAAATAATATCATTTGAGAAGAAAATAACATCCCTTACCTCGAAAGGCAATGAGACTTTTAGTTGAAACAATGGATATAAGCTATGACTTGAACTTGCACGTATATAGCAATACTCAAAATATACTCAAAATACTCACAAGAATAAAACGATAATATATAGAGAGAAAACTTGAGTTTTCGGTGTGATTTTCAATTCTAACCTAAGCACCCTATTTATAGGAAATTTCTTAGAACATCAAAGCAGAAAATTTAATATAATATATTATTAATAATAAATTTTCTCGCCTCTTTGGAAATCACTCCTAACATTTCCACATGCCAACCTTCTAGAAAAAGTAATAAAAAAACGTTTTCTTATTTAAATTATTTTAAACTTCCAAAATCAATTATTTTGAGCTTCAAACTTAAATAATTCATAATAAATAGCCTTTTATCGGAAAATACTGAATCTCACGACTTTTTATAGGAAATTCAATTCTCTACAACTGCATAGAAGAAAGTTTTTTCCAAATTCCAAGCGAAATTAGTAGAAATCCATAAGCAGACGATTTTATAAATTTATAATCAATTTCGATTCAATAATTGTGTCACCAACACACAAAATATGTGTTAAACTTTTATTGCCACAAAAATACTCTTCCTCCTCATATACTCATATATCCCACATTCATTATAAAATATCACAGTTAATATATTATTAAAATAATATATTTAAATGAATTATTTTATCGAGAAAAAGATAAAATATTAATTTTCAACAATTGTCACATTAAAATTTTCTCCATCTATATCCATATAAAATCAATATTTTTCTCATCATATAAATCAATAATTAATTATTCACAAATAATATTACAGAGAATCAAGATCGCATCTTGTGTAGTTCTCAGGAAAGATGGGGCTTTCAATAAGAATTTCTCCTTATTGGTAGCGTTGATTAGGTGATCAAACCTCTCCTTAGGCATGTAACTTTCTAGACATTGCCAATAATGTTATCCAATAATATTATTAGGATAATATGAATTATTCTTTCAGATAATAGAAAAAATTGTGTAATGACAATTTATTGAAACAACAAAGTAATATAAAATATCAATGCAAAGAATTATTGAATCAATAAAATAAAATAATGAGCAGTAATTATTGTAACAATTATTGAGTAGTAGCCTTCTTACGTAAGAATCAATAATTGGTGCAATACTGGTGTCTTCTTGTTCAACAACGCCAGATTAGTGTGTTTTAACCACGGGTATTCCAACGAAGATAATTGGTAATAACTACGCCTAGTTATTTATAAACAACTTATATTTGTCGTTTTCTTCATCCAATCGCTTTCAAGTTATGGGGCCCAAAAAAAGATGGCATACTGTCGTCATACGAATATTCCCGACGATGACGAATATTCCACGACCAAACGAATATTCCCCGACAATAATGAATATTTTATAACCACTTGTTTATTCGAAATATTTGCGTATTTTACCCATAACTATCCACATTAATCAAATCAACCCTTACTATTTTAAAATAATAAATAGAGGAAAATAAATTTTATTTATTAATAATTTGGGGTCTTACAACCTCCCCTCCTTATGAAATTTTGTCATCGAAATTGACGTACGTACCTGGTATTTCGAAAAGATGAGAATACCTCTCTTTCATTTCCGTTTCCAACTCCCAGGTCATTTCCTCAATAACATGATTTCTCCACAAAACTTTAACTTGTGGTATAACCTCGGTACATAGGACATGTTCTTTCCTATCCAAGATTTTGACAGGTACCTCCTCGTCACGTTAAGTCTTGGCTATCTCATCCGGCTCTAACTTCAATGAGCGTGGTTCGGTCGTCCACATATTTACGTAACATCGATCGTGAAAAACGTTATGAATACGCGTCATACTTGGCGGTAAAACGAGTATATAGGCCACAGTTCCTATTCGATCGAGAATTTCAAATGGATTAATAAATCTAAGGTTTGAGCTTTCCTCACCTCACCGATTCTCGCTTTTAAAATAACAACTTCTTGCACCTCCTTCTTCAAATTCATCACTCGGTGTGTAGCTTGAACAACTTTAACTTTATCGATTAAAGTCGATTATACTCAGTATATCATCACGTGGGTACTTAGAGTTTTCATCTCCATCTCTATTATTTGTAAATTATCTGAAATGAGTCTTTGACAATATCGTACTTCAGACTTGTATACGATCTTCTACTCAACACGTCGGCTTCTGCGTTCGCTTTTCCAGGATGGCATGGTCGTAAACATGTCTTTGAAATGAGTCTCCTCTTGAGTTCTTCAAGCTCTTCCCACATTCCTTGCTCCATTCGAATTTTGTATCTCTACGAGTCAGCTGCGTTAATGGAATAGCGATTCGAGAATATCCTTCAACGAATCTCTGATAATAACCAACTAAGCCTAGAAAGCTACGTATTTAAATTGCCGACTTAGGTTATTCTCAACTGTGACTCATATCCCAACCTTGGATAGCACATTACAATGACATCTATCAGTTTACTATCGCACGAATATGGTGTCCCCTACGAGATGCGGCGGTGCATTCCACAAAGGAAGTCACCGGATAAAGGCTCGGTACCAAATTCTATAGTTGAATTTTTAACTCACGAAGTTCAATAGAGCCATTCGATATGAGATTTTAGAAATGAGTTTTGTACCAGGGTTCAAAGTCGATACAAAATTTAATATCGATCTTTGGGAGTAAACCAAGAAATTCTTCAGAAATACGTCGGGAAAAATTAATAACAACAGGAATATTATTCAAATCGGCGTGTCTTTATTCAAATCCATAACATGGACTAAGAACTTGACATCCGTAATAAGCGAATGACTTCATGGCTTGATATGAAAATGTTTGACTACAATGGTTTGATTGCTTGAATTGAATAACGGAGTTGCTTAAGAATATGAAAACTAACAACCTTACGAAAGTAATCAATTTCGGCATGATGAGTAGTTAACCTTAAAATCACATCAAAAGCAAATATCTCTATAAAATAAGGTTAACGGGTAATGTGATAGTGCCAACTGAATCAAGCAAGATTTCTAAACAACGGATGTAATGAAAGTTTCTCTAACGAGTCTCCATAAATAGGTCAAAGTCTAATTTCTCCGTAGTCAAGTTCAAACGTTGGCGCATGCAAGAGAGATAAAAGAATGGGTAGAACCGATTATCTAGTAAGGTATAAACTTCGCAAGAATTTATAATTATCTAACTCGTGCTAACTTCGTTCGGGTTCCTTGCATTTTTTGACCGGTCCACGACAAACGCTTCTTCCGAGAACCGTTGACTTTGACTTTTCGGGACATCCTTTTGAGTCACCATTCATTGGATTTGGGTTTCGATCTGCGCATAATCTCGGCGATATGTCCTTCTTTTTCCACAATTATAGCATACCTTAAAGCTGTTGTAGGCGGTTTGGTGATATGTCCCTCTTTCCCAGATTTGTAACTTATACGAATGGGTGGTCTTTCTCCTCCTTGGAACCCGATTCTTCTTGGCCGACGTCTTCACATAGTCGTTGTTGAATCTACTCTTTTAAAATCTCCTCCGACTCGCTTTTTCTATTTTCATGGCCACGATTACCACAGGAGTGGTTACCGCCTTTGTCCGTATTCTTCTTTCTCCATTGGTTATCGTTATTCGATGATCGCTATCTTGATATAATCTCGGTTATGGTCCCTCGGTTGAACGTACTTTCGTTATCTTGCTTCTAACAATGAGCCCCATTGACAACATCCGAATAGAGAGAAAATTTATGAGAAATGAGATACTAACGTATCTAGGGTTTCAAACCTCTCGAAACATCCGCGTCATCGTTCCTCATTCTCCACCAAATGAGGTCTGAACTTAGATAACTCCATGAACTTCGCCTCGTCTTTGGGACACACCGCCATGTTATTCTCGCTTCGGTCTAATAAACTCCACTTCCTTCGTATAGCGAATACTTTCGGGAAGTACTTGTCATTGAACTATTTCTGAAATGTCTCCCATGACATGCTGAGTGCAGCTGGATGGGTACGCTTCATAGATTTCCACCAGTAATCTGCCTCATTACGGAACATAAAAGTAGCGAATGGAACTTTTTGTTCCTCCGCATCATCAAGACATCGAATATCTTGGTAATTTGTTTGACCCACGTCTCGCTTTAATTGGATCCGGCTTTCCCGCAGTGCGGTGGTCCCAACTCTTTGAAGCTGGCTTTGTGACCACCCGTGAATTGCTATCATTCCTCTCCTCGTATTTTGATCACGAGTCTCCTTCGATGCGATTTTGCATGAAGCGCAAAAAGCTTCTAAACATCCCCTCGTTCATCATCGCCTTCGGTGGTGTTGTTCGCATGAGGTACATTGCCCGACTGTTGCACGTTCTCCTCGTTGGTAAATACATGCATCTCCACGGTCTCATTTACTCTATTGTTAATATTCTCAGTCGACATTCTCAAATACTGTCATATATCACATAATATCCATATATACTGACCAACTAACAAATAAGCTTATGTAGGACACACTAGCGAAGGATTTACTCGTCTCTCCCCTCCTAGTTACTATTCACGATCTCCGCATGAGATCATATCCCTAAGCTCGATACCAACCGTGACGCCCCCAAAATAGGTCCATTCCATCCAACCCATTATGAGTCGCCAAATACATGGTACAGAAATAACTACAACTTTATTAATACATTTGTTGTGCAAAATACGACAACATATATACTGTGAGTTTAAATACAACAATTGTCTTCTAGACAATATACATACCCAAATAAATCCTCATCACAATTATTTATAAATTATTTTACAAAAAATGGTGAGGACTACTAAACAACTCTCTCTATAACCATCATTCCATACCCAGACTGCGTACTCATTACATTTCTCGCCTCCCGAGAAGAAAAATGGAACAAAAAGGAAAAGGGTGAGCTCAACTAGCCCGAAAGAAGAATATTATGACTAAGATAATATACAACAAATTATCGTTAGTCTTCAACGAGGAAAAATCTAATATAATACAATAGACAACCGGTTTTAAATCAACAACTGCGGTGAAACAACAATTCATTAGAAGAGTTAAGTAGAGAATGCAAACTACTATCTTCTATATATGAATTTAAAAGTTCATCGTCGATATTTTATCCTCGTAACATCAATCAATATATATCCGGAATCAAATATTCATCTTTGCACTGAGGCCAAAGAAATTCATCGATTGGTCATGTTCATCTAAACACCTGTTCATCTTTGTACTACGGGCCAAAGATATTAATCAGTAGGTCATGTTCATCTCAACACCTGTTCATCTTTGCACTACGGGCCAAAGATATTCATCAAGAAATCACTCATCTTTGCACTACAGGCCAAAGATATTCAGTAATATCATCATTTAGGACTGAGGATGATGAAAAATATTTTAAAGGAAAGCGAATCTAGTGAAACAAAAGAACAATATTAAGGATTAAGTATTTTAAACAATCCAAGTTCAAAAATACTTCATAAGTAATCGAGTGGAGTAAAATTCAAGAATGATCAAAACATGGATACAATCAAAACTAGTATCCGTAATAGATATTTTAGACAAAAAAGAAGAAATTTCATTTTTAGGTGAATAGGTCAGATTCGTGAATAGTGGTCGATATCGTGAATAGTAACTCAGACACCAAAAGATAGAAATTTCACAAAAAATATCTTCACGCTTCGTGAATAGTACTACTCGTGAATAGTAACTCGTGAATAGTAACTCATGAATAGTAACTTCGTGAATAGTAACTCATGAATAAGTAACTCATGAATAGTAACCCCAACATGAAAAAGTTCCAAATTTGATAAAAAGTTTCAACCAATATTTCAAAGATAATGATATTGAAGAAATAATATCATTTGAGAAGAAAATAACATCCCTTACCTCGAAAGACAGTACTTCTAGTTGAAACACCGGATATAGGCAACTTATTATTAATGAAATTTAATTTTCTCTATTTATTATTTTGAAATAGTAAGGGTTGATTTGATTAATGTGGATAGTTAGGGGTAAAATACGCAAATATTTCAAAATAAGCAAGTGGTTATAAAATATTCATTGTTGTCGGGGAATATTCGTTTGGTCGTTGAATATTAAATCTTTGTCGGGTAATATTAAATGCGATTAGTAGCAGCCCATGTGTGGGCCCCATAACTGAAAGCGATTGGATGAAGAAAACGACAAATATAAGTTGTTTAAAAATAACTACGTAGTTATTACAGATTAATCTTATTAAAATACCTAATTGGTTAACACACAAGTGTTATTACGATGATTGCACCAATTATTGATTCTTACGTAAGAAGGCACTACTTAATAATGGTTACATTAATTCTTGATCAATATTTTATTTTATTGATTTAATAATTGCTTTGCGTTGATATTTTATATTGTTGTTGTTTCAATAATTGTCATTACAAGATTTTTCATTATCGAAGTAATAATTCATATTATCCGAATAATATTATTAGATAACATTATTGGCAATGTCTAGAAAGTTCTATCTAAGGAGAGGTTTGGTCACCTAATTAATTGGCGCCAAGATAAGGAGAAATTCTTATCGGAAAGCCCCCTCTTCACAGGGCGCCTCGTCATCAATATTGTGATTTCGTAATATTATTTGTGAATAATTAATTATTGATTCATATGATGAGAAAAATATTAATTTTATGTGGATATAGATGGAGAAATTTTTAATGTGACAAATGTTAAAAATTGAAATTTTATCTTTTTTGATAAAATAATTATTTAAATATATTATTATATTTTAATAATATAATAATGGTGATATTTTTACAACGAATGTGGGATATATGAGTATACGAGGAGGAAGAGTATATTTTTTGTTGCAATAAATGTTTAAAACATGTTAAACATGCTCGGTGGACCCCATTTATTGATTGAAATTTGATTATAGCACGTAAAATCACCCGTTTGTAGATTTGGTCAATTTACATTTGGAATTGAAAAACTTTCTTTCAGTAAAGTTGTAGAGAATTGAATTTCCTATAAAAATACGCGAGATTGAATTTTATGATAAAAGAGCTATTTATTATGAATTATTGAAGTTCTGAAGCTCCGAAATAATTGATTTTTGGAAGTTTTAATCATTTATTTTATGAAAAACGTTTTTTAAAAGTTTTGTGAGGTGGGCTACTTGTGTTGAATGCTGAATTCAGTTGATAAAAAGTGTGCGTAAGAATTTAATAAATATATATTAATATTTTATTAAATTTTACGCTTTGGTGTTCTAAACATTTTCCTATAAATAGGGTGCTTAGGTTAGAATTGAAAATCACACCGTAAATCAAGTTTTTCTCTCTATATTATCGAAGCGTATTCTTGTGAGTATTTTGAGTATATTTTGAGTATTACTATACTGGTCTGCAAGTTCAAGTCATAGCTTTATATCCTGTTTTTGTAGAAATCTTGATCTTTCGAGGTAAGGGATATTATTTTTTTTGTAATGATATTATTTCTTCAATATCATTATGTTGAAATATTGATCTGAAGTTTTATCAAATTTAGAACTTTTGGTGTCGGAGTTAATATTCACGATACGGCCTATTCATTCGTTTACGACATTATTCACGAATACGGCAAGACTATTCATTGAAAAATAAAAATTTTCTTTTCGTCCAAAATATCTATTCGGATACTAGCTTTGATTGTATCCATATTTTGATCATTCTTGAATTTTACACCTTTGTAATTATTTTTGAGGTATTTTTGGACGTGGATAAAACAAAGTACGAATCCTTAATCCTTAATCCTTGTCATTTTGTTTCTTTGGATTCGTTTCTTTAAAAATATTTTTCATCATCTTGATCTTAAATGATGATATTATGGAATATCTTTGGTGCGTAGTGCAAAGATGAATGATTTTGAAGAATATCTTTGGCAGTAAAGCAAAGATGAGCAGTGTTTAGATGAACATGACTAATCGATGAATTTCTTTGGCACATGTAGAAAAAAGATGAATATTTTATTCCGGATATATATTGATTGATGTTACGGGGATAAAAGATAGAGCGATGAACTTTTAAATTCATACATAGAAGATAGTAGTTTGCATTCTCTACTTAACTCTTCTAATGAATTATTATTTCATTGCGAATATTGATTTAAAATTTGTTGCCTATCAGATTCTATTAGATTTTTCCTGTTGAAGACTAACGATAATTTGTTGTATATTATCTTAGTCATAATATTCTTTCTTGGGCTAGTTGAGCTCACCCTTTTCCTTTTTGTTCCATTTTTCTTACGAAGAGGCGAGAATATAGCGAGTACGAATTAGGGTATGGAATGAAAGTTCTAGAGAGTTGTTTAGTAGTCCTCACCATTTACGTAAAATAATGTATCAATAAATGTGATGAGGATTTATCCGAGTATAGATATTGTCAGAAGATAATATTTGTATTCAAACTCACACGCTTTATTGTTGTAATAATAAAGTTGTAGTTATTTCGCACCATGTATTGACAACTCGAGAATGGGTGATGTATACCTATTTTGGGGGCGTCACAGTTGGTATCAGAGCTTAGGGATATGATCTCTGGCGGAGATCGGGGAATAGAACTAGGAGGGGAGAGACGAGTAAATCCTTCACAAAACGAATCTAGTGAAACAAAAGAACAAATATTAAGGATTCGTATTTTAAACAATCCAAGTTCAAAAATACTTCATAAGTAATCAGAGTGGAGTAAAATTCAAGAATGATCAAAACATGGATACAATCAAAACTAGTATCCAGAATAGATATTTTGGACAAAAACAAGAAATTTCATTTTTCGGTGAATAGTGCCGTATTCGTGAATAGTATCGTATACGTGAATAGTGCCGTATACGTGAATAGTAACTCCGACACCAAAAGATAGAAATTTCACAAAAAATATCTTCACGCTTCGTGAATAGTACTCGTGAATAGTAACTCGTGAATAGTAACTCGTGAATAGTAACTCATGAATAGTAACTCATGAATAGTAACCCCAACATGAAAAAGTTCCAAATTTGATAAAAAGTTTTAACCAATATTTCAGCATAATGATATTGAGGAAATAATATCATTTGAGAAGAAAATAACATCCCTTACCTCGAAAGAGCAGATCTTCTAGTTAAAAACAGGATATAAAGCTATGACTTGAACTTGCACCAGTATAGCAATACTCAAAATATACTCAAAATACTCACAAGAATAAACTCGATAATATAGAGAGAAAACTTGATTTACGGTGTGATTTTCAATTCTAACCTAAGCACCTATTTATAGGAAATTGCTTAGAACACCAAAGCGAAAATTTAATATAATATATTATTAATAATAAATTTTCCCTCGCCTCTTTGAAAATCAGCTCCTAACATTTCCCACATGCCAACCTTCTAGAAAAAGTAATAAAAAACGTTTTCTTATTTAAATTATTTTAAACTTCCAAAAATCAATTATTTGAACTTGAACTTAAATAATTCATAATAAATAGCCCTTTTATCAAAAAAATTCGAATCTCACAACTTTTTATAGGAAATTCAATTTCTACAACTTTGCGGAAGAAATTTTTTCCAAATTCCAGCGAGAAATTGAAGAAATCCATAAACCAAGCGATTTTACAAATTTATAATCAAATTTGATCGATAATTGTGTCCACCAACACACAAAATATGTGTTAAACATTTATTGCCACAAAAATACTCTTCCTCCTCTCATATACTCATATCCCACATTCATTATAAAATATCATAGTTAATATATTATTAAAATAATATATTTAAATGAATTATTTTATTAGAAAAAGATAAAATATTAATTTTTAACAATTGTCACATTAAAAATTTTCTCCATCTATATCCATATAAAATCAATATTTTCCTCATCATATAAATCAATAATTAATTATTCACAAATAATATTACGGGATCACAAGATCTTGTGCAAACCGGTAGATTCACTCCAGGAAAGAGGGCTTTCAATAAGAATTTCTCCTTACTGGCAAGTGATTAGTTGACCAAACCTCTCCTTGGCAGAACTTTCTAGACATTGCCAATAATGTTATCCAATAATATTATTCAGATAATATGAATTATTGTTCGATAATGGAAAATACTATGTAATGACAATTTATTGAAACAACGGTAATATAAAATATCGATGCAAAGAATTATTGAATCAATAAAATAAAATATCTTTGAGCGAAGAATTTATCGTAACAATTATTGAGTAGTGCCTTTTACGTAAGAATCAATAATTGGTGCAATACCGCAGTGTCTTCTTGTTCAACAACGCGTATTAGTGTGTTTTAACCACCGGTATTCCAACGAAGATACTTGTAATAACTACGTCGTTATTTATAAACAACTTATATTTGTCGTTTCTTCATCCAATCGCTTTCAAGTTATGGGGCCCATAAAAGATCTGCTACTGGTCGCATACGAATATTCTCCGAAAGCGATTTAATATTCCACGACCAAACGAATATTCTAAATAATAATGAATATTTTATAACCACTTGCTTATTCAAATATTTGCATATTTTACACATAACTATCCACATTAATCAAATCAACCCTTACAATTTCAAAATAATAAATAGAGGAAAATAAATTTCATTTATTAATAATTTGGGGTCTTACAAAGGGTGAGCTCAACTAGCCTAGTAAGAAATATTATGACTAAGATAATGCAGAATAAATTATCATTAATTAGTCTTCAACAATGTTAAACTGATAAAATACAATGGACATCAAGTCTAACTGCAGCGGAACATGCAATCCACTAAAAGAGTCAAGTAGAGAATAAAATCTACTATCTCTTATGATTTAAAAGGTTTTCATCACTTTTATCGCTGGAACTCAGCTTGATAAATAACCCACATCATCCCTGCACTACGACCAATGATATTCATTAGTATCACAACTACAATTTATCCATGCACTACGGGCCAAAGATATTTGTGTATTCATCAATGGTCATGATCATGCCAACAACTGTCCATCAATGCACTACGGGCCAATGAGGACTTTTACCACATCATTTGTAACATTACGGTCATGATTACACCGAATAATCCTCGGTCATAATCATACCAAGTCCATATATGCACTCTACAGCCACTGGATGACTTTCAACAAAATATAAATATGAGGATGATGACAATGATATAAGAATTCAATAAAACAAGTTCAATAATTAATTTATTCGAGGAACTAATAACGTCCAAATTGTCAACACGATACTTTGCAGAGTAAAATTCAAGAATGCTCGGAAGAATATTTCCATGAAAAGATCTTTGGATGAAGCGCGCAACTATCGAGGATATTCCACTAATTTCATGGAGTATAAGTCAAAATTTAACCAATCGAGTATAATAAAGAATGGAATAACAAAAGAAATCACCATGCATGCAATACTTCAGATGTATGTGTTATTCCAACGAGAATAATAAATAACGGAACCGTGTCAAAGCGTAATACGCACAAGCTGTGATATTCCAACAGAATAATAAAGAATGGAATAACAATAGAAATCACCGTGCATGCGGTATTTCGTATGGCGAGTTATTCCAATGCGGAATAATAAATAACGGAATCGGTCCGCCAGTAAAACGCATGCACGAGGATATTCCAATGTAATAATAAAAGGCGGAACTAGGTCCAACGTAAAACGCATACGTATGACAGAATATTTCAACAAAATAATAAAGAGCGGAACCGGTCCCAGAAAAGCACGCATGCACAGGATGTTCTAACAGAATAATGAAGAATGAAACAACAACAAAAATCACCAAGTATAGGGTAGACCGTGTATACAGGTTATTCCAATAGAATAATAAAGAATGGAATAACAAAAGTTCTCTTCATGAATATGAAAAAAAAAATACCCCTTACCTTATAAAGAAGAGTACTCCGACGGTAGGACGGGGATATATTTGAAGAAACTTGCATTACGCTTAAAGCTTTCTTAAACGCTAAAGAAATACGGTCCAGATAGAAGAATAATTCTCTCTACAGTTTCTCTATCTAGAGTTTCAGTGAATTCGTAAGAAATAATGAAAGAATAAGCTTCTATTTATAGAAGAATGAATCGAATAAGAATTCAATCCATGAACGGTCCAGATCGATTTATTTTAAAAGACGGTCAGATTGGTTTACAATAAAATATAATATATTCTATTTATAATCTAATAAAACGAATAACTTTTAAAAAGATTTTACTATGCAAAACACTATGCATAATAAAGTATAATATATTCTAATTATTGTTTAATAAAACGAATAACTTTATAAAAGTATTTTGTTTTATATAAAATATTTTACTATTAGCCTAATAAAACGAATAACTTTATAAAAGTATTACATTTTATATAAAAAACTTTTGTTTTATTACATTAATAATACTAATAAAATAAAACTTCATCATCATTATTATTATTCGACTATTAATCCACTGTGGAATTCCTGTGAAAGGGGCTTTCAATAAGGATTTCTCCCTATCGACGCAAGAATTATTAGGTGACCAAACATCTCCTCGCGACTTCTTAGATATCGTTAATATTGCAAATAATAATATTAATAACTCATCATCTCAATTATTGATTTAATAATATATAAAATATCAACAATAATTGAATAAAAGCTGAATGACTTCTCACGTAAGCATCAATAATCAATACCGGTAATGCTACTACGCAACCACCATGCGTATTCTGTTGTGGCGCCCCAAAATAGGTATACATCACCTATTACGAGTTGTCAATACATATTACGTAAACAACTACAACTTTATTATTACAACAAGAAAGCTGTGAGTTTGAATACAAATATTATCTTCTGTAATAATATCTATACTCAAATAAATCCTCACCACATTTATTGATACATTATTTTACAAAATGGTGAGGACTACTAAACAATCCTTTCTAAAACCTTCATTCCATACCCGACTGTACTCGCTTTATATTCTCGCCTCCCGAGAAGAAAAATGGAACAAAAAGGAAAAGGGTGAGCTCAACTAGCCCGGTAAAGAATATTATGACTAAGATAATATACAACAAATTATCGTTAGTCTTCAACGAGGAAAAATCTAATAGAATACAATAGACAACAAATTTTAAATCAATATTCGCATGGAAATAATAATTCATTAGAAGAGTTAAGTAGAGAATGCAAACTACTATCTTACATGTATGAATTTAAAAGTTCATCGCCTCATCTTTTATCCCCGTAACATCAATCAATATACATCTGGAATCAAATATTCATCTTTGCACTACAGCCAAAGATATTCATCGATTGGTCATGTTCATCTAAACACTGTTCATCTTTGCACTACTGACCAAAGATATTCTTCAGAAATCATTATTCTTTGCAGACCATGGCCAAAGATATTCAATAATATCATCATTTAAGGCGAGGATGATGAAAAATATTTTTTAAAGAAGCGAATCCGATTGAAACAAAATGACAAGGATTAAGGATTAAGGATTCGTACTTTTGTTTTATCCATGTTCAAAAATACCTCAAAAATAATCATAGTGGTGTAAAATTCAAGAATGATCAAAACATGGATACAATCAAAGCTAGTATCCGAATAGATATTTTGACAAAAGAAGAAATTTTATTTTTAAATTGAATAGTGTCAGATATCGTGAATAAGGCCAGATATCGTGAATAAGTAACTCGACTACTAAAAGATAGAAATTCCATAAAAAACATCTTCACGCTTACATGAATAGTACTCGTAAATAGTAACTCGTGAATAGTAACTCATGAATAGTAACTTCGTGAATAAGTAACTCTCATGAATAGTAACCCGACATGAAAAAGTTCCAAATTTGATAAAAAGTTCCAACCAATATTTCAAAGATAATGATATTGAGGAAATAATATCATTTGAGAAGAAAATAACACCCCTTACCTCGAAAGATTAAGACTTTAAATTTGGAATAGGGTATAGTCTTTGAAGGAACTTTGACCGTCTAACAATACTCAAAGTATACTCAAAATACTCACAAGAATACGCTCGATAATATAGAGAGAAAACTTCAATTTACGGTGTGATTTTCAATTCTAACCCAAGACCCTATTTATAGGAAAACGCTTAGAACACTCAAAGCGTAAAATTTAATAAAATATTAATATATATTATAAATTTCCTTAGCCCATCTTTGAAGATCTGATTTCAGCAATTAATATCACATGTTAGCCCACTTAAATGCAAAAAACGTTTTTCTTTAAAATAATAATTAAAACTTCAAAAATCAATTATTTGAGTTTCTTGAACTTCAATAATTCACAATAAATAGCCCTTTTATCGAAAATTCGAATCTTGCGTGTTTTTATAGGAAATTCAATTCTCTACAACTTTGTAGAAGAAAGTTTTCAATTCCAAAGTAAATTGACCAAGAAATTCATAAGCGGCCAATTTACTGTTTATAATCAAATTTCGGTCAATAAATAGGGTCACCGACATGTTTAACATGTTTTAAACATTTATTGCAACAAAAATACTCTTCCTCCTCAGTATACTCATATATCCCACATTCGTTGTAAAAATATCACCATTATTATATTATTAAAATATAATAATATATTTAAATAAATTATTTTATCGAAAAGATAAAATTTCAATTTTCAACAATTTTACATTAAAATTTTCTCCATCTATATCCACATAAAATTAATATTTTCCTCATCATATGAATCAATAATTAATTATTCACAAATAATATTACAGACTCACAATATTGACAACCGTGAGGCGGTTCTCCAGGAAAGAGGGCTTTCAATAAGAATTTCTCTCACTTCTTGCGTAGCAATTAGGTGACCAAACCTCTCCTTAGACGAACTTTCTAGACATTGCCAATAATGTTATCTAATAATATTATTAGGATAATATGAATTATTCGCTTCGATAATGAAAAATATTATGTAATGACAATTATTGAAACAACAAAGAATATAAAATATCAACGCAAACAATTATTAACTCAATAAAATCTTTAATAAAGTAATTATCGTAACCATTATTGAGTAGTGCCTTCTTACGTAAGAATCAATAATTGGTGCAATACCGTAATGCTTCTTGTGTTTTAACCACCGAGTATTTTAACAAGATTAATACTTGAATAACTACGCCGTTATTTTTAACCAACTTATATTTGTCGTTTTCTTCATCCAATCGCTTCACAGTTATGGGGCCCACACATGGTCGCTAGCGCCATCGCATTTAATATTCCCGATAAAGCATTTAATATTCCACGACCAAACGAATATTCTAACAACAATGAATATTTTATAACCACTTGCTTATTTTGAAATATTTTGCGTATTTTACCCTTACTATCCACATTAATCACATCAACCCTTACTATTTCAAAATAATAAATAGAAAATTAAATTTCATTAATAATAAGTTGGGGTCTTCTTAACCTGCATTACTTTTAACATTTGGGTGTTTCAACAGTTAACGAGTAAAACTTCCGCAGTTATTTTCATAAAAATATTTTTGTCGTTTTTCTCAATCAATGATAATAATTCCGATTATGGGGTCCACCAATGATTATGCCGTAAGTGTCGAATATTCCCCAACCAATCGAATATTATAAACAACTTCATGGTGATTTTGTAAAATTTCTAAATATTACCCACAACTATAACATTATATCAAATTCATTCCATAATATTTAAAAATGATAATTATAGAAAATTCATCTTTATTCATAAAAGTTGGGGTCTTACACTAAGCGCCTCTTAAGTCTTAGCAACTAGTTTTCTTGTATTTCCCTAAGGTGCCGAAATGGTTTTAACAAATGTTACCCATGGGGGATGTATACCATCAGTAAGGTAATATCCCATCATGTACTCATTTTCATTAATTGAGTAGTTTACAGTTGGAGCACGACCTTCAGTAATTAAAGCAAAGAAGATAAATAATCTCTCCAAAACATTAATATCATTATGAAAGCCTAGTAATCCAAAAAATGCATGCCATATCCAAAGATCGTATCAAACCACCGCTTCTAAAATAATTGTTGGCTCATGCACATGTCCAGAAGACATACCATGCCACGCAACCGGACAATTCTTCCATTTCTAATGCATGAAATTGATACTCCCCAACATCCCAAGAAAACCACGCTCTTCAGCTTTTGATAGCAATCTAACGATGTCATCACTATTGGGGGATCTCAGATATTCATCACCAAAAATTGAAATGACTGCTTTTACAAACATTTTAAGACTCAATATAGATTGTTTTCACCGATCCGCACATAATCATCAGCAAAATCCGCTGAAACATCATAGACAAATCCACATTGAGGCAGTTATCTTCTGTATAGAAGATAAATCGAGTTGTCCTGCAACATTCATTTTTTGGACGGAGTATGAATCATACGCTTCAACTGCTCTTTGAATTCGGAAGAAAAGCGGGCGCCACATTCGAAACCTTCTTCGTAATAGATACAAGGGGTATGTAGGATGTTCAACAAAATAATCACGAAAAAGTCGATTATGCCCTTCATGTATACCACGGTCAATGGTAATACGACCTTGCACAGAACCACGATGACGTGATGTATGACTATTGATATTTTGTTGTTATTCTTCAATAGTCATCATGCCTAAAAATTGTCCATATGCTTCTTCATCCATGTGCAAGATAGCTAATTCGAATTGACGAGACATATTTAAAATAACGTATTTGACTGGAAGACTGAAGTTGAGATGAGTGAATATGAGAGACTAGATGTGCCTTATATTTATAGATGTTGTTTGTTCTTTAAAATATAGCCGTTGGAACATAGTCATTGGAATATGGTCGTTGGAATTTTTTTGAATTCATTGATTATTTTAATTTTTTTATATTATAATCAACGGAATAATTCACATGATAAATAGTCCATCTGTCGAAGATGCTCTAACACTTCAATCAATAAATACACTCAGATGTATGTTTGATTATTTTAATCTTTCTATCTATCTATATAATGCTTGTATGTTTCTATATTTTTTTTCATTTTTAATATAATCATTAACAAATCTGCACATTTTTATTATTTTTACAAAAGAGGTAACTTTTTACTCCATAATATTATAAATCACATAATTTTCTCAAATTTGTTATAATAATTTCAAAGATTATCATACCATATTAACTACTAAGATAGTTTATTAAGTATTTTTTAAGATATATATATATATATACTAGTAATTACCCGTGCTCAAGGACTACAGAATGTAAAAAAATAGATTAAAATTAAAAAATACTATATTACCTAAATACTCTTTTCAACTTAAAATAACTTACAATCAAACATAAAAATTATCATAATTTACCACACTACCATAATAATTAGTTTTTCTTTAAAAATAGATATCAAAAAAATATAAACTTGTCCACAAAATATTCAATCATCAATAACAATTATTATAATTCACCACACCACCACAATAATTATTATTATTGTTATTGTTATTATTATTATTGTTGTTGTGAGACCCAGATTTTATCAATAAAGATTTAAATTTTGTCGAAATAATTTTTAATATTATGGTGTGAATTTGAGATAATATTATAGTTGTGGGTAGTATTTATAAATTTTGCAAAGTATGCAAGTGGTTATATTATAGTCGATTGGTTGGGGAATATTAGGTTTAGCGGGGAATATTCGCACAACTACTCAATCATTGGTGGACCCCTACAATGTAATTATTGCCGGATTGAGAAAGCGACAAAAATATTTTATTGAAATAACGGCGAAAGTTTTACCGTTGATCTTTGTTGAACTACTACTCGGTAGTAAAAGTACGATGTCGTGTGGTTGCGTAGAAGTACACCGGTATTGATTATTGATGCTTATGTGAGAAGTCACCGGTTTGATTCCATTATTGTCGATTAATAATATGAATTATTATAGCGATAATGACGCTTTATTTTATTCAGTATTATTAACGTAATAAAAAGCGAAGCATCTTTTATATAAAATAGAATACTTTATTAAAGTTATTACATAAATAGAATATATTATATTTTATTATGCGTAGTGTTGCATAGTGTTTGCATAGTAAAATGTTTTTATATAAATAGAATATATTATATTTTATTTAAAAGATTTTTCTTTAAATATGGACCGTCGATTAAAGTAAATCAATCTGGACCGTTTCATGGATTAATTCTTATGCATTCCATTTTTCTATAAATAGAAGCTCATTCCTTCATTATTTTCTTTTAATTCATTGAAACTACAGAGAGAGAAATTATAGAAAAGATTTATAGAGAGAAAATTATAGAAAGAAGAAGAGTATCTCGCTACTTCACTACTTCTATATTCAGGTTTTTTTACGGTGAGGGTGTTATTCTTTCTTTCGAAGAGAACTTACATTATTCCATTCACTATTATTCATTGGAATAAACTTGTAAAAGTGGTATACCCTATACATAACTTATGATACATGGCATACCCTATACTTGGTGAAATCCTTTATGTTATTCCATTGCTTATTATTACATTGGAATAACTTTTATATCCATGATTTACCCTATACTTGGTGACATTCTTCTATTATTACATTGGAACATCCTGTTTGTGTGTTTTACAGGACTGGTTCCGTCTTTTATTATTCTGTTGGAACATCCATGCGTGTGTTTTACACCGGACTGGTTAAAATCTTTATCATTACATTGGAATATCCTATCGTGTGTTTTACAATCGGATCCGGTTCCATCTTTATAATTACGTTGGAACATCGCTTGCCGATGTGAATTTCACCACGACTGGTTCCGATTATTATTATTCTTGGAATAACACATCATCAACAATCCGCATGCATGGTGATTTCTTTTGTTATTCCATTCTTTATTATACCCGGTTGGTTAAAACTTTGACTTCTATACTCCATGAAATTAGTAGAATATCCTCGATATTTGCGTTTCATCCGATATCTTTTCATGGAAATATTCTTCCGATCATTCTTGAATTTTACTCTCTAAACAAAGATGTCGTGTTGACAATTTGGACGTTAATAATTCATGGATTAAATAATTCTTGAACTTGTTTTATTGAATTATTATGTCATTGTCATCATCCTCATGTTATATTATGTTATCTTTTGGCTTACGTGCGTAGATGAACTTAGTATGATTATGACCGAGGATCATTCGGTATAATCGTGACTTGATATAAATGATGTGACAAAAGTCCTCGGTGGCGCGTAATGCGTTGATGGATAGTTTTGGTATGATTATGACCGAGGGTGATTCGGTATAGTCGTGACCATTGATAATTTGATGAAAATCCTTGACCGTGGTGATGCGGGGATGATTAGATGTGGTGGTTTATTTATTGTCGAGTCTCAAATGATAAAAATTGATGAAAACCTTTTAAAACCTAAAAGATAGTAGACTTTATTCTCTACTTGACTCTTTTAATAGATTGTTTATTCCATTGCAGATTAAACCTGGTTGTCTATTGTATTTTATCGGTTTAACATCTTTGTTGAAGGCTAATGATAATTTATTACGCATTATCTTAGTCATAATATTTCTTCTTGGGCTAGTTGAGCTCACCCTTTCTTTTCTTGTTCTCTTGAGGAAATGAGAACATATTTGGACGAGTGGGGAACGTAAGTAATGGTCGAGGAGGATAGCATTAGTAGTCCTCACTATTACGTGAAATAGTGTGATAATAGTTGTAATGAGGACTCCTTTTGAGTTTGTATAATATCTAGTAGACAATATTTGTATTCAAACTCACGATTTATGTCGTATTGCATACCTACGTTATATTAGTAAGTTGTATTTGAATTTATGTACCATGTAAGTGGCGACCCAAGATGGGTGGCGTATACCTAATTTTGGGCGTCGCGGTTGGTATATCGAGCTTAGGGATATGATCCACGGCTAAGAGGTGAGAATAGTACTAGGAGGGAGGCAGAATACCTTCACTAGAATGACCTACCTAAGTTTATGTCTTTATTTTATTGGTCGGTCGAGAATATAGGGATAATTTGTTACATGTCAATTAACCTTTGTTTTGTGACAAAGTGTTTGAGAATGGCATCCGAAAATCTTTGAAATAAGCAATGAAGCACATGAAAGTGTTGATTCACTCAAACAAAAGTTAACAACCAACAACACGATAATAATAATCATCTTTGGTGGCAACATTTATCGAACAATGATAACCATCATGGGGAAATTATCATGCTAAGAATGGTAACCACTTGGTGGTAATCATGGCAAAGATAATAAGTGGAAATTTCTAGAAGAGAAGGTCATTTAGCTCAATTTTATTGTGCACCAAAGTCAAGTCTAGTGGGACGGTGGCACCAAAGGTGGATATGGACAAAACAAAGTCGTTGGGTTTAGGAAGTGCATTTTTCATGACTTCTCAAAAAGCAAGTAAACCGAACGAAGTTAAGACGGGTTAGTTAATTATAAATTGCGAAGTTTATACCTTATTAGAATCTGGGGGTTCTACCCATTCTTTTTATCTCTCTTGCTTGCGTTCAACGTTTAAATTTGACTCAGGATAAATTAGACTTTGATTTATCTATTGAAACTTCGTTGGGAGAAACCTTCGTTACCTCCAATCATTTATTAATCTTATTGTTTCAAATAAACACTTTCACGCTAACACGTCGATCTTATCTCTTTGAAAATACTTGCATTTGAGGTAATTTTTGAAAAGCGATTGATTAACTACTCATTATTCTTTTTGTAAGGTTGTTAGCTTTCATATTCCTAACCAACACCTGTTATATCTGAATTCAAAGTAACCAAACCCTAAAGTTAATCTTTGTTATATCAAGCCATAAGTAAAGAGCCCCGATCCTTTCGTTGTTGACTTCCTTGTGTGGAATGCAAAGCCGGACTTTCGTGGCGGCGTCGTGAATAGCGATGACAAGTTGATAGGTATCATTGTGAGGTTTATCTCAGGTTAAAGGATAGAAGTCACGGTTGGTATCAATGTAACGTCTTATCCAAGTCTTGGATAAGAGTAGCGATTTTGAATGATATTTCTATCATTAATAAATTTCTTGACGTATTCTTGAAGATTTCTAGCCTACCCTAGGCGTGAAATCGAATTTTGTATTGACCCCAAAGATAAAAACCCATTTCTTAAACCCTCAAATATTTCTTCAACTAAAAGGAACTGTTTACGTGAATTATGATGAAAGTCATAATAAAAGTATAGAACTGATGAAAATCATGGGTATATGAAGTATTAGTAAGTTTTATGATGAGTTATGTTGGTTAGTATGTGAAAACATGAAAGTTTCTTAGAAATCATAAAGAGTTGAAAATCAGATTTTGGTGAAAAACGTAACATGAAATTCAATTGACCATATCTCCTATTATATATTGAATTTTTGAGTGTGGTCAAGTCCTAGAGTTAGATCTATGAGTTACCTAACTAATCCAAGTGGAATTACTGGAAAAGGTGTTGTAGATTTTTGTGTGGACTGATTTTAGCAAAGGAGTGCAAAAGCTGCAAAAACCAAAAAGTTTTTGCTGCCATAATTTTAGAGGGCTGTTCCGGCCACTTAAATTATGAGAAAATTTTTTGGCCTTTTGGGACATGAAAGTATATGGTATAAAGTTCCTCCTGTCCAAAAATGAGCTCATTTCGACTTAAAATGAGCAAGTTATGACTATTTCAATATTTAGGTTTTTCCGATTTAAAAACGCTATAACTTAGGAGTTCTATAATTAGATGACCATGAAATTTAAACCTGGAGGCTCACGTTAACATGTGTAAGGTCCTTCCAATATTTGGGAATTTTGGAGTTAAACTTGAGGTAGCTAATTTCTTAAGGAATTAATTAGAAATTGATTTTTGAAAAATAGTAAATGAATTTAAAAATTAAAGAAAAATATATTATCATTATGGGACTATATTATCGCTAAATCAGGAAAAGAAATATTTTTTGGGACTAATTTGGTATTTTTAAATGAAAATAGTTTAATTCTGAACATATGAGTTAAATATGTTATGTGAAATATGAAAGTTGAAAATAGGATTTTATAATTGTAGAGAATCCTATATAGAGTATATGAATATTTTTTGATGAGGATTTGATAATTGGTGATGATATTTTATGAGTATGACGTTTTGAATGATTAAATCGCATTATATGGTAAAGCGTAAACAATTGAGATAAATTGTTTATAAATTTAAAGTGATTAAAATATTGTTATAATATTAATGTTATTAGATTATGAGATTATTAAGTGATTGATAACATGGGGATATTCTTGAATCCCTGGATAAATTATATTATAAATGTTTAATATTTATCCTTTATCTCATTTGATTGATTCTTTATATCATTATCCCCACGTTTATATTATGTTGAAATTCATACGTGGCGCATGTAATGCGATAGATGGACTTGGTATGATTATAATGAGGGATTGTTTTGGGTATAATCATAATCAGTAATTGAAAACACAATTATCTTTTGGTAGTAGTGCGTGGATAATTTGTGGTCGTGATCTTAATGAATACACAATTATCTTTTGGTAGTAGTGCGATTGATAATTTGTGGTCATTAATCTTAATGAATACACATTTATCTTTGGTAGTACAGCATTGGATAATTTGTTATCGCGATAATCTTAATGAATACTGCGATTATCTTTTGGTAGTAGTCATTGGATAATTTTGGTCGTTAATGATCTTAATGAATACTGCGATTATCTTTGGTAGTAGTCGTGGATAATTTGTGGTCGTGATCTTAATGAATCTGCGATTATCTATGGTAGTGAATAGCATGGATAATTCGTAGTCGATGATCTTAATGAATATCCTGGCGCAGTAGTGGGGATGATTCGATGATATGGATTAATTATTGGTGAGAGTACCGTGAATGAAATATTAATTCATGGATATGGTAAAAAGTCATCTTTAGTAGTAGTCGTTGATAGACTTGGTATGATTATAACCATGGATTATTCGAGTATAATCATGGCCAGTAATTGAAAACACAAATATCCATGGCCAGGTAGTCGTGGATAATTCAAATGGTTGTAATCTTATCGGTGATGATATCGATATTATGGTTTTCTGATTATATATCTTTGGCGCAGAGTCTGCAAAGATGAATTGTTAATAAATATCTTTGGCGCGTAAATGAAGATGAATTGTTAATGAATATATCTTTTGGTAGGATGCAGAAGATTAACTTAATATTTTCAACGATAAAGGTATTGAGGTATCCTCAACTCTTTATCATATCAGACGTCATTCACAATTTCGGTAGGCGAAATTCCATAAGGAGGAGATTGTGAGGCCCTGTGATTTTATCAATAAATATTTAAATTTTGTCGAAATAATTTTTAATATTATGGTGTGAATTTGAGATAATATTATAGTTGTGGGTAGTATTTATAAATTTTTCAGAAAGATGCAGTGGTTATATTATATTCGATTGGTGGGGAATATTAGGTTTAGCGGGGAATATGAATATTCGTGATAACTTTCAATCATCGTGACTACATAATGTGAAATTATTGTCGGATTGAAAACGATAAAAAATATTTTATTGAAATAACGGCGGAAGTTTTACTGATTGATCTTGTTGAACTACTTCGGTAGTAAAAATGATGAATACGTGTGGTTGCGTAAGTAACACTTAGCTGGCGTTGATTATTGATCTTTATGTGTGAAGTCACCGGTTTGATTCCATTATCACGATTAATAATATGAATTATTATAAGCGATAATGACGTTTTGTTTTATTCAGTATTATTAACGTAATAAAAGCGAAGCATCTTTTATATAAAATAGAATCTTTATTAAAGTTATTCTATAAATAGAATATATTATATTTTATTATGCGTAGTGTTGCGTAGTATTTTTTGCGTAGTGTTGCGTAGTGTTTGCGTATAAGAAAATATTTTATATAAATAGAATATATTATATTTTATTTAAAGATTTTTCTTTAAATATGAATGAGTCAGATTAAAGTAAATCAATCCTGAATAGTTAAATGGATTAATTCTTACGATTCCATTTTTCTATAAATAGAAATTTCATTCCTTCATCATTTTCTTACGAATTCATTGAAGCTACAGAGAGAAATTATAGAAAAGAAGTTTATAGAGAGAAAATTATAGAAAAGAAGAAGTATTCGCTACTTCACTACTCTTATATTGATTCTTTTACTACGGAAGTGTTGTTATTCTTTCTTGAAGAGAAACTTACATTATTCCATTCACTATTATTACATTGGAATAACTTGTAAAAGTGGTATCTATATCATAACTTGTATCTGTGGCGTCCCTATCTTGGTGAAATCTTTATGTTATTCCATTTTATTATTATTACATTGGAATACTCGTATCTGTGATTTCTACCCTATACTTGGTGACATTCTTCTATTATTACATTTGGAACATCCATGCGTGTGTTTCTTTGGGGCGCAGTTGCCCGTCTTTATTATTCTGTTGGAACATCGCATGCGTGTGTTTCACCTGGACGCTGGTTAAAATCTTTATCATTCTGTTGGAATATCCCTATACGTGTGTTTCTGGCGGATCTGGTTGCTCCATCTTTATAATTCTGTTGGAACATCGCGTCGATTGTGAATTTCATTTCGACCTTGTTAAGTTATTATTATTCATTGGAATAGCGCATGTCATCCAATCTGCGTGCGTGGTGATTTCTTTTGTTATTAATTCTTTATTATACTGGGTTGGTTAAAGCTTTGACTTTATCTTTCCATTGAAATTAGTAGAATATCCTCGATATTTGCGTTTCATCCAAAGTATCTTTTAAATGGAAATATTCTTCCGATCATTCTTGAATTTTACTCTTCAAAAAAAAGATTATCGTGTTGACAATTTGGACGTTAATAATTCAATGGATTAAATAATTCTCGAACTTGTTTTATTGAATTATTATGTCATTGTCATCATCCTCGTGTTATATTACGTTATCTTTTTGAACTTTAAGTGCGTAGATGAAGCTTAGTATGATTATAATGAGAGATCATTCGGTATAATCACGACGATATAAATGATGTAAAAAGTCGCCGATGCTACCAGAATGCGGTGATGGATAGTTTTGGTATGATTATACGACTAAAGGGGTGATTCGGTATAGTACCAATTTGATAATTTGATGAAAATCCTCGTGAGTAGATGCGGGGATGATTAGATGTGGTGGTTTATTTATTAAAGTGATCTCAATGATAAAAATTGATAAAACCTTTAAAACCAAAAGATAGTAGACTTTTATTCTCTCTTATTTCTTTTAATAGATTGTTTATTCATCATTGCTGATTAAACCTGGTTTGTCATTGTATTTTATCGGTTTAACATGTTGAAAGGTAATGATAATTTATTCTGCATTATCTTAGTCATAATATTTCTTCTTTGAAATTTAGTTTTCAATTCTTTCTTTTTCTTTATTCTTCTTGGAAATGAGAATATAAATTTGAGACGAGTTGAGGGAGCAAGTAATGGTCAGGAAGGATAAGTTAGTAGTCACCATTTATTACGTGAAATAGTGTGATAATAGAATAATGAGAATTTCCTTTTGAGTTTGTATAATATCTAGTAGACAATATTTGTATTATTTCGCGATTTATGTCAGATTATTATGCTGTGCAGTTATATTAGTAAGTTGTATTTAAATTTATGTATTATGTAAGTGGCGGCCAAAGATGGGTGGCGTATACACAATTTTGAAGTGACATTGGTTGTTTATTATTATAATAATAATAATAATAATAATAATAATAATAATAATTATTATTATTATTATTATTAATATAATTATTATTATTATTATTATTATTAGTAGTAGTAGTAGTAGTAGTAATAGTAGTAGTAGTAGTAGTATAATTATAATAATAATAATTATTATATTATAATTTATTATTTTGAATTAAAATTAGAATGAATCTCAACCGTCTTTTTGTCTTTCCATACCAATTCAATTAAAATAAATCTGAATCTTTATTATTATTACTATTATTATAATTATTATAAAAATAATAATAATAATTATTATTAGTGGTAGTACTATTATAATTAATATTAATATAATTATATTTATAATTATTATTACTATTATTAGTAGTAGTACTATTATAATTATTATTATTATTATTATTATTATTATTATTATTATTATTATTATTTGTTTGTGTGTGTGAAGAAGAGAGGAGAGGGAAAGATTTTGTATGTGAACATGAAAGAGAGTAGGGTATAGAGGTAAATTTGATTTGAGCAGGAAGAAATATGAGCCTTTAGATTAAGTTAAAAGTATTAAGTTAAAATAAATCTAAACCGTCCTTATGTTTTGTCAAATAAAAAATTTAAAATAAGTTCTATTTTGTTATATAGATAATATTCGAAAAGTCAGACTTTTCGAATGAGGGGGTGTATATCCATTTGCAATACTTTTTAAAAAAATCTTGGAAATTAATTCTACTCTGCAGATGTATTAAGATTCATAATATCGTTCTTAAGATATTTTGGCAGGAAAGAAATGTCAAAATGAAGTCATTGTCATGGACCCCTAGGTTCAATGAAGCAATAATAATAGGAGGGACTACGAATTATTGAACACAAAATATCTTGAAACTAATTATAAATGAGTGGTTCACTTTTCATATCTATGAAATATCTCACAACATAATGGACTGGTCGATTGCTGTATACAAATTCCATTTGATCTTAATTATTTATACTTGCGTATTTTATATCGTGCGGTCAAGAGTAAAGATTAAGAGCATTTTTTTTATTTAATATATTTTTTTAAATAGTATTCTTTTTTATAAAAAAATGCGCTAATTTAACTTATTTATTTTTAAAAAAACTTCCAAAACGCAGCGTAATTTTAATAAAAAGTCTTATTTAAGAAGAAATCTTTGGATAAGGGAATCTTTCTTGATTCTTACTCTCTCTCTATATATAATATCTTTAATAGTATTAATTTGTAAATTTTGAAATAGAGTTATTATTGTCGAACAAAAGGATTATCTTACTTCTATTTTCTTGTACGTGAAATAAAATAAATAAGATTGTTCTATAGTAGTAGTAATTTAGAATTAAACTATGTTAATTTTATTGTATGTCAACTCAACCATAAATATTATGGGTCTACACTGCAAACAGATTTGTGAACCGTTCGGATTTGACAAACTTGTATTTATACTTCATTTAATAAGTTGGTGAATTTCATAATTCAAAATTGTGAACAAATTGAACTCATTTGCTATACAAATAAAAGGAAAAATTTATGGGAAATGAAACTCATTTACAAAAGGAAATATGTTGTAGCACCCAATTCCACATAGAAAGATATAAGAAAATTTTATATGTATATAATGAGTTAAAATTACTACCAATATAACCTTCGGTCATTGACCTTTTGGGTGAGTTTGTGATGAGTTTAATTCGATCCGAGACTTTGAGATTTGGCTACAGTTTTAAAGTCTTGTTTGGATGAATTTAATTCGATATATATATATATATATATATATATATATATATATATATATATATATATTTGTGTGTATAACAATACTCTTAATTAATGAAAAAGTAAATCTTAATAAAATGAAACACATAATTCTTAATTTTTTTAACAGACCCAATCTTTTTTTTTTATCGAGATCTAATTGACTGAGCTCTTTTTTTATCAGCTTTGTTCACCTGCAACCCTACATAGCTTACAAATAAAAGAAAATGATTATTAAACCTACCAGTTAATTGTTTAGATTTCAATTTTACATTATTTTAGGACTTGCTAAACAAGCCCCAAAATCTATTAACTTTTCAAAAGTTCCCCATCGTTCAATTTTGAAGCAATTTTTCTTTTCCAATTTGTTATCCTATCTCCTTGATTGACTCCTCGAATTGAGAGATTTAAATCTAAAGGGCAGTGTCTATTTGGAGAGCAGATCCTCTGTTCCCAAATTTCGTGTCCCTCCCAACTTAAATTTTGACACATGTTCTTTTATTTAATTTTAAAATTAATTAGTGTTAAGTAAAAAATTAAGTGTCAAAATTTAAACGAAGAACACAAAAGAATAAAAAATTTGAGGACAAAAAATCTGCTCTCGTCTATTTGGGAAATGACGTTAAATTCCATGGCCTTTTGGTCTAGAAAAATGAACCTCTTCTCCTATACATAATCCGCAATGAATGGTTTTCCCATTTTTGGGCTAAAAACAAAATCTATGTTTTCATTCGACTTTTGTTCAATATAAATGTGAATATTGTAAAATTATTTAAAATAAAATAAAATAAAATTAGTTTTTTAAGATTAGATCATAGCCAAGTTGTTAAGAATTAAGACTGAGGTGCCTGACCTTTAGGTATTAAGTTCGATTTTCCTTCTTTAGTGAGGGTTGATTGATTATTAACATTGTAATAGTGTGATGATGTATTTAATTATAAAATTATATTGTATTATCCAAAAAGTAAGACTTTTAAAAAAAATAAAATTAAAAACTAGACTATGTTATATAATATTTAGAGGGTTTGGTATGTTTGAAAATCCAAACTCATTTAAAAATAAATAATTTAATTCAACTTATTTAATTTATACATACAGTGTTTGCAACTCAAATTAACGCACAAAAAACGGTGCATTTAAAAATACATTACGAATGTTTGTGTCGACTATTTAATTGTTAGTTACGTGAATAAATATTAGTGGTAATTTTTTTGGTGAGATGTATAATAAGTGACGCTCTTTTATAATTCGTACTAATATCATGTATTGATAAGTTTACAATCATAACTCTGTTGAAAATATTCGCAATGTATAGTAGGACCCTTTTAACTTTGCAGCTCCAAACATAACCAACGTTACTGTCACAAACGGTAGCAGCCAAACAAACCCACATAATCCAACATAAAATTACACAGTCATAAAAACACAACAACCATTTAAAATATTATACTAGAAATAGCAAAATCTATGTTAATTTATTTTTTTCCTTATAAATTTAAATATTTATATTGTGATTATATAAATTTCACTTTAAATTAACACATAAAGTGACATTTTCAATTTCAAAATGAAACGTAACAATTATAAAAATTAGTCAAGGTACAAAATTTGGGAAAAAACAATGATGGGATTCTACTTGGGCTTTTTCAGATTTCTACTTCCATAGTCATGATCAAAGCCTACACACAATTTTCTTTTTATTTTTTTTTATTCTGCCTCACATGTTTAATTGAAATACGAGGCTTAGGCCCAAACTTTAAGTTCCTAGTTTTGTTAACCCAAGGCCCATGTTGCTTCTGAAACTTCAAATGTTCATAAAATCCACGTGCTATCTTTGTTTTATTTATTTATTTTCATCCAAGACACACACTGAACACAAGGCTAATTCTTAATCTTTCTTAAAAGTTTAAACATATAGGTTATGTTTGTTTGTAAAGATTATACATGAGATAAGACTATTAATTTCAAGTGTTTTGTTTATTTTCAAATTTAGACTTGAAATTATTAGTCTCAAGATTATAAAATGACTTAATAGTCTTAACATTATAATTATAATCAAAGGGTTATAATCCTTGCAAACAAACATGGCTCTAATAAAATTATTTATAAGCAAATGTTACAAGAATAATGTGGAATATGCCAATAAAGAGAGAACAAGTTTCACATAAAAGAAAAAATAAATTTATCCGAGATGAGGATTAAACTTGAAATCTAAATGTCACAATATCTCAATCTTAACCACTAGACTAATACTTCATCAACTATTGTAATGCGATTAGATAATGCTCACTCCTCCCAAATTAGATCCTCACTTTTGATTTTTGAAGTCAAATTGATTGTTTTTAAAATTAATAATTAAGCATAAATAAATATTTTTTAAAAATTTATTGAATATATTTTCTTTTGATTATAATTTTTTCATCTCTATTTTGGCAAAATGATACAAAAAATTATTTTAAAAATAGTCAATTTGACTTTAAAAAGTTAAAACTGAATATTTAATTTGGGACAAAAGAAGTAAGTCAAAACATGTGATTAGTTAATATGAGTTTTTACATAAATAAAAACTCTTAAACGTAGTGTTAACTATTGATCCATCCAACCCAAATGTTTGTCTACAAGAACTTTAGTTAGAAACACCGAAGTCCTTAGGCTTGAATGGTATGAACTAACTCATATATAAGTTGTCAGCAATCTCTTATCCTGTTAGCACTTGTCATTTATGTGGCTTAAGCTTAGAGATAAGCAATTTCGATCCATTTTCAAGTGTTGAGGGGGAAAGTGACAAGGACAAGGTGTGGGATAAGCACAAATGAATAATAATAATAATTATTATCACGTCACCACCACCATCACCACCACTATTATATATATATATATATATATATATATATATATATATAGAATCTCTCTATATATATTATTTTAATAAAGACGGAAAAAACCTCATTAAAAATAGCTCAATAATCTCAAGACCCATAATAATAAAAACCACAACAATAATAATAATAATAATAATAATATACTCCTTCTCTCCTCAAATGAATGACTTAAATTATAATTTTTTATTCACAAAAGGATGACGTAAAATACAAAAAATAAGTAATAAGTATGAAAGAGTAAAAAGATACAACACTATGTAAAGTCTTTTTTTTTCCTCTAGGTTGATTCACCTACCATAATATTGAATACCAATGTAAAAATAACATGCATGTTTAATGCTCATTTGGTCCATCTTTAGTACTACAGTTTTCATATAAATTAAAATAATTTAAATGAAATAGAGAACAAAAATTTTAATTTTATCCATAATATGTAAGGCAAACTTTTATAAATAAAGATAAATTTTTTATAAATATATTTTTGAATATTATGAAATAAATTTGATATAATGTTATAATTGTAGGTAATATTTATAAATTTTTCAGAAAGTATGCAAGAGTTGTTATAAAATATTCGTTTTTATTAGGGAATATTCTTTTGTTAGGGAATATTCGTCTAAATGGCAACCAATCGTTGGTGGACCCCATAATGTAATTATTATCGGATTGAAAGCACAAAAATATTTTATAAAAATAACTTAATGAAGGTGTTCTTGAGTTAAAGCTGAATTGAACTACCCGGTGGTAAAAGAAATGCGATGTCTGGCGTAGTTGACGTAGTAGACACGGTATTGATTATTGACGCTTACGTGAAGTCACTCATTTATCTTTCAATTATTATTACGATAATTCACGATCATATCTCTTATATTATTGATTCAATTATTCACACAAAGTATAAATACGTATAATATGTTATAGTATTAAATCAATAATTGAGACGATGAGTTATAAATGATTAATAATTGTTGAAAGATTAAATATGTGTTGATGAAAAAAATTGATTTGTGGTAAGTTTGATTATTTTATGGGGGCCTATATGTCATCATCTAAGAGTCTCTTCGTCGATAAGTAATTACCACCGTCAATAGTAATTACCCTTGTGAATAGTATTATCTTCGTCGATAGTAATTACCTTCGTCGATAGTAATTACCCTTGTGAATAGTATTTACCTTCGTCAATAATATTTACCTTCGTTAATAGTAATTACCTTTACCAGACGTCGAACCACTTGTCGTTTCACATTCTGAAGTCGAACCACTGGTCGTTTCACATTCTGAGCGTCGAACCAGGTCGTCTGCCACTCGCTTTTCATTTTCAGCAGGCGGTCTGTTTAAGAAATCTTCTATAAATAGAGGCTCAGGCTTCATTATTTTTCACTTAATTCATTCAGTTTATAGAGAGAAAGTATAGAGAGAATAAGAGAAAGAAGAAGAGTATTTTATTCTTCTACATCGCTGCGATATTCAATCTCTACCAAATGTAAGGGGTGTTATTCTTTCTTATTCATGAAGAAGCTATTGTTATTCCATCGCTTATTATTACATTGGAATAACTCAGATATCTGCCAGTTTCTACTATACTTGGTGACATTCTTCTATTATTACATTGGAACATCACATCGTGTGTTTTACTGGACTGGTTCCGTCTTCTTTATTATTCTGTTGGAACATCCACATGTCATGTGTTTTACGGGACTGGTTGTTCCGTCTTTATTATTACATTGGAATATCCTATCGTGTGTTTTACATGGGATGCGGTTCCATCTTTATTATTACTGTTGGAACATCGCATTGGTGTGAATTTCACCTAACTTTGGTTCCGTTATTTATTATTACATGTTGGAATAACACACATGCATGATTCCATCGCATGCGTGGTGATTTCTTTTGTTATTCCATTCTTTATTATACCCAGGTTAGTTAAAACTTTGACTTTTATACTCCATGAAATTAGTGGAATATCCTTGATATTTGCGTTTCATCCAAAGATCTCTTTCATGAAAATATTCTTACGATCATTCTTGAATTTTTTCTACAAAACGAAGATCATATTGATAATTTGGACGTTAATAATTCACTGGATAAAATAATTCTTGAACTTGTTTTATTGAATTCTTATATCATTGTCATCATCCTCATGTTTATATTTTTTAAAGTCATCGTGGCTTTGTAGTGCATAGATGGACTTGGTATGATTATGATGAGAGACTATTATTCGGTGTAATCATGGCCGTAATGTTACAAATAATGTGGTAAAATCCCGATTAGTCAGTAGTGCATTGATGGACGATTGTTGGCATGATCATGACCATTAATGAATACACAAATATTCTTGGCCCGTAGAATGCGTGAATAATTGTGGTCGCGATCTTAAAGAATATCCTTGGCGTAGTAGTGCGGGGTGATTCGATGATGTGGAATATTTATTAAAAGGCGAGTCTCAAATTTATAATGATGATGAAAAATCTTTTAAAACCTAAAGATAGTAGACTTTTATTTTCTACTTGACTCTTTTAATGGATTGCGATATTCAGCTAGATTAAAGCTGGTTTTGTCTATTGTATTTTATCGGTTTAACATTGTTGAAGACTATTGATAATTTATTTCGCATTATCTTAGTCATAATATTTCTTCTTGGGCTAGTTAGCTCACCCTTTCTTTCCTTTATTCTCTTGAGGAAATGAGAATATAAATTTGGGGGAGCGGGGAAGCAGTGATGGTCCTCAAGATAACATTAGTAGTCCTCACTATTCGTGAAATAGTGTGATAATAATTGTAATGAGGACTCCTTTTTGAGTTTGTATAATATCTAGTAAGCGATATTTGTATTTAAACTCACGATTTATATCGTATTTGTACTGCAGCTTATGTTAGTAAGTTGTATTTAAATTACATGCATTATGTAAGTGGCGACCCAAGATGGGTGATGTATACCTAATTTTGGGGGCGTCACGGTTAGAATATCGAGCTTAGGGATATGATCCACGCTAAGATGTGAGAATAGTACTAGGAGGGGAGAGCGGGAATACCTTGTTAGTATGACCTACCTAAGTTTATGTCTTTATTTTATTGGTTGGTCGGAAGATAGGGATAATTTGTTACATGCCAATTAACCTTTTGTTTTGTGGCGATGATCTGAAAATGACATCCGAGAATGTTGAGAATAATGATGGAGCGTAGCGATCGTTGATTCACCACATATCAATAATCGAGGATAATGTGCATCGTCGGAAGGCGACAATCTCTCATGCAAACAACAACACCGACCAAATGATGAATGATCAAATGTTCGGAGGCTTTATCTGATTTATGCAAGCAATGAGCGAGAGGCGACTCTCGTCCAAAACGTGGGGTGGAAACACGGAAAACTCTCGAGGCGGTCACCGCATTAAACAATTCAAGGAGCTAGGACCATTTGGAGTTTAAGGGAGAGCAAAACCACTTCGCGGAAGCATGGATAAAATAGATTACCAAGATATTTGATGTCTTGGGATGCTCCAGGAGCAAAAGGTTCCTTCACGCTTTTATGTTGCTTTGAGAGGCGGATTCTTGGTGGGAATCGGTAAAAGCGTACTCAACCTCTTCAGATCAAGATATCTTGGGAGAAGTTCCAGAGGCTATTTCAACGACAAATACTTTCTGAAAGTATTCGCCACATGAAGGAGGTGGAATTTATCAAGTTAGAACAAAACAATATGGCCGTGTAATAATACGAGGCAAAATTTGCGGAGTTATCACGGTTTTGCGTCCCACTTGGTGGATAATGAAGAGAGAATGGCGCGAATATTTTTAAGAGGTTTGAAGCGGGAGATACGTCAACATCTTATTTCTCATAAAGCGTGTTTGTATTCGAGATGTTGTAAATAGGGCTCGATTAGTGGACGCGATAATGAGTCAACACAACTAAAAGAAGCGGTATTGACAAAATTATAATACCAATGAGAGTAGTCATCGAGCGGTGACAACAAGCGTGGAGGGAATCAACGGGCGGATATGGTAACCACCCGGTGGTAATCGAGGGCCAAAACAATAAGAATGGACATTTCAAGAAAGCGGAGATTCAACAATGGTGGAAAGGCGTCAAAGACCAAAGACCCATTGTTAAGGAAGGAGAAAGACCACTATCATATGCTTCAAATGCGGAGGAGAGGACACATCACCAATCAGCTGCGTTACGCCATTCCAAAGCGTGTTATAATTGTGGAAAGAAGGTCACTTAGCTCGATTTTGTCGTTTCATGAAGACAAATTCAGCTAGGATGGAGACACCAAAGGCCATCGTCGAGAAAATTCAAAGCCGGTAGTGGTAAAGGGAGGAGGCGTTTGTTGTGACCTCCCAAAGAGCAAGGAATCCGAATGAGGTCATCACGGGTAAGCTTATCATAAACTCTAATGAAGTCTATACTTTATTTGATCTGGGGTTCTACCCATTCTTTTATTTCTCCTACTTGCGCTTTTTATCGATTAAATTTGACTCAGGAGAAATTAGACTTTGACTTATCTGTGGAAACTCCGTTGGGAGAAACCTTCATTACATCCAATCGTTTATAAGTCTTGTTTGGTTCAAATCGGTACCTCACATTTACTGTCGATCTTATTTCATTAAAAATACTTGCATTTGGCGTGATTCTAGGGATTGATTGGTTAACTACTTATCATGCAAAAATTGATTGTTTTCGTAAGGTTGTTAGCTTTCATATTCTAATCAACCTATTATGCGAATTCAAACGACCAAACCATTAAAATCAATCACGGTCATCTCAAGCCATAAAGCTATTCGTTTATTGAAAAGCGGATGTCGAAGCTTTCTTAGCTCATGTCATGATTTAAATAAAAATACGCCGGTTTTAAACGATATTCCTATTGTTAATAAATTTCCGACGTATTCCCAGAAGAACTTCTGGCCTACCCCGAAAGCATGAAATTGAATTTTGTATCGACCTTGAACCCCAGACAAAACCTATTTCCAAAGCCCCATATCGAATGGCTCTATTGAACTTCGTGGAGTTAAAGACCCAACTGCAGGAATTGTTAGACATTAGCTTTATTCGTCTAGTACTTCTCCTTGGGGTGCTCTGTTCTATTCGTGAAGAAGAAAGATGGGAGTATCGCGACTTTGTATTGATTATCGGAGTTGAATCATGTCACCATCAAAAATAGGTATCCATTGCCACGTATTGATGATGACCTGTTTGACCCGATTGCAAGGAGCCAAATTCTTTTCAAAGATTGATCTTCGTTAGGATATCACCAATTGAAGATTAGAATCCGTGACATTCCAAAGACGGCTTCCGGAACTCGATGCGGGCATTATGAATTCTAGTCATGTCCTTTGGATTGACTAATGCTCCGCCGCCTTCATGGATATGATGAACCGAGTATTGAGGAATATTTAGATCACTTTGTGGTCGTCTTTATTGATGACATCCTTATTTATTCCAAAAGCCGTGAAGATCATGAAAGCAACACTTGAGGTCGACACTCCAAAAGCTACGTGAATATAAGCTTTATGCGAAGTTGAAGAAATGCGAGTTCGGCTTGAAGAAGTAGCATTCCTTGGGCACGTGGTATCAAGTCATGGAATATCTGTTTGACCCAACAAAGATTGAAGCTATTCAAAGTTGGGAACAACCTAAATCGGTGGACCGAAGACGTAGCTTTCTCGGTTTTATTTGGTTATTATCGGAGATTCGTGGAAGGATTTTCTCGAATCGCTATTCCATCGACTCGGTGACTCGAGAAAGATACAAAGTTGGTTGGAGCGAAGAATGTGAGAAGAGTTTTCAAGAACTCAAAGGAGACTTATTTCAAAGACTATTACGACAATACCATCGGCTCGGAGGATTTGTCATCTACTGATGATGCTTGAGCAAAAAGGTTGGGATGTTCTTATGCTGACATGGAAAAGTTATAGCCTATGCCTCATGACAACTCAAAGAATATGAGAGGAATTATCCTACTCATGATCTAGAGTCAAGCATTGTTATCTTTTGCACTTAAAATTTGGAGGCATTACTTGTATGGGAGAAAGTGGAGATCTTTACGGATCATAAAAGCCTCAAATATTTCTTCACTCAAAAGGAACTCAACATGCGACAACGACGTTGGCTTGGCTATTGAAAGATTATGATCATACCATCGATACCATCCCGGAAAAGCGAGCGTGGTAGGTATGCGATTGAGTAGAAAATCATATGCAATCACGAGTGCGATATTGTCAATCAAAGGCCCATTTTGTGTGACTTGCAAAGGATGGAGATAGAGTTAAAGACTCGAGGACGCATGTGATGATAAGCGAGTATCTGAGTAGAACCGACTTTAATCGATAAAGTTAAAGCCGCTTCAAGCTACTGACGGAGTCGATGCGTATGAGGAAAAAAAAGCAAGAAGGTGCTTATATCTGGGAAGCAAGAATCGATGAAGAAGGAATACTTGAGTCAACTCCGGACTTTTGTGTTCTAACGACCACGATTTAAAGTATAATATCATGATGGAGGCGCACAACACACCATTTGTAATCCATCTCACAGGAGTACCAAAATGTATCATGATATTCGTCATACATTTTGGTGGAAGCAATATGAAGAGAGAGAGATATTTGTTTATCTCAAGGTGTCTAACTTGTCAGCGAGTTAAGCGAGCATCAAGTACCAAAAGGTCCATTGCAACCACTTGAAATTCCGGAATGGAAGTGGGAGCACATTACCATGGATTTCATTCACGGTCTCCTAAGGTTTCTCAAGGCGTTGATGCGATTTGGGTCATTGTTGATAGATTGACCAAGTCCGCTCATTTCTTTACCGTCACGAGAAACTTATACACTTGAACGTCTTGCTCGTATGTACATAAGCGAGATTGTAAGAGCTGCATGGTATGCGGTATCCATAGTTTCGATCGAGACCCAAGATTCACTTCACGATTTTGGGTTAGTTTGCAAAAAGCTATGGGCACAGACTTACGATTTAGCTTCGGCATATCATCCTCGGATCGGACGGACGATCGGGAGAGGACTATTCAAACTCTTGAAGATCTATTAAGACTCTGTGTCCTTGATTTCAAGGGAGTTGGGACAAGTTCTTACCATTGGTGGAGTTTTCCTACAACAACAGATTATCAAGCAAGTATTAGCATGGCTCCATTGAGCGTTGTATGGAAGAAAGTGTCGTTTCAAAGTATCTTTGGGATGAGGTGGGTGAAGCAACGTTGTTGGGGACCGGAGTTGGTACGTATGACTACGGAAAAGATTCAAACGATCAAACAACGTATAAAAAACCTCACAAAATCGACAAAAGAGTTATCTTTGATCTTCATCGAAAGGACGTGGAATTCGATATAGGAGATCGTGTGTTGTTAAGAGTTGCTCCATGGAAAGGAGTTACAAGATTTGGAAGAGAGGAAAACTTAACCCTCGATTCACTCCGGTCCATTTTAATCCTCGATCGAGTAGAAGCTGGGCTATAGACTCGCTTTTACCGCCAAATATGTCTCGTGTTCATAACGTTTTTCACATATCTATGTTACGTAAATATGTGAAAGACCCGAACCATATTATTGAGTTAGAACCGGACGAAATAGCGGAAGATTTGGACGTATGAAGAGGTTCTGTTCAAATTTTGGATAAGAAGGAACATATTCTACGCTCGAGGTTATACCTCAAGTCAAAGTTTTGTGGAGGAACCACGATGTTGAGAAATGACTTGGGAGTTAGAATCGAAATGAAATCAAGGTATCCTTACCTCTTGACATACCAGTATCGTACCCTAATTTAGAAGAGGGCTGAAATTTCATAAGAAGGAGGTTGTAAGACCGACTTTTATAAATAAAGATGAATTTTTCTATAAATATTATTTTTGAATATTATGGAATAAATTTGATATAATATTATAATTGTGGGTAATATTTATAAATTTTGCAAAGTATGCAAGTTGTTATAAAATATTCGTTTGGTGGGGAATATTCTTTTTGTTAGGGAATATTAAATACGAGAGCTCAATCATTGGTGGACCCCACAATGTAATTATTATGGATTGAGAAAACGACAAAAATATTTTATAAAAATAACTTGGCGGAGGTGTTACCGTTAAAAGCTGTTGAACTACCCGGTGGTAAAAGTACGATGAATCTGGCGTGTAGTTGCATAGAAGACACTTTGCGGTATTGATTATTGATGCTTACGTGAGAAGTCACTCATTTACTTTCAATTATTACTACGATAATTCTTTGCGATCATATCTCTTATATTATTGATTCAATTATTGTACATGATCATACATATAATATGTTATAGTATTAAATCAATAATTGAGGCGACAAGTTATAAATGATTAATAATTGTTGAAAGATTAAATATGTGTTGATGAAAAAAAATTGATTTGTGGTAAGTTTGATTATTTTATGGGGGCTCATATGTCATCATCTAAGAGTCTCTTCGTCGATAGTAATTACCTTCGTCGATAGTAATTACCCTTGTGAATTGTATTTACCTTCAATCGATAGTAATTACCTTCGTCGATAATAGTAATTACCCTTGTGAATAGTATTTACCTTCGTCGATAGTATTTACCTTCGTTAATAGTAATTACCTTTACCAGACGTCGAACCACTTGTCGTTTCACATTATAGGCGTCGAACCACTTGTCGTTTCACATTACTGAAAGGCCAAACCCAATTCGTCAGCTACTTGCCTTTTCACACGGCGAGTCTTTTTTAGAAATCTTCTATAAATAGAGGCTGAGGGCTTCATTATTTTTCACTTAATTCATTCAAGTTTATATAGAGAGAAAGTATAGAGAATAAGAGAGAAAGAAGAAGAGTATTTTGTTACTACACTTTCTTAGCAGTATTCAATCTCCTACCAAATGTAAGGGGTGTTATTATTTTCTTATTCATGAAGAAAGCATTGTTATTCCATCGCTTATTATTACATTGGAATAACTTTGTATACATGATTAGTTCCATATACTTGGTGACATTCTTCTATTATTTACATTGGAACATCACATGCGTGTGTTTTACAATTCGGACACTGGTTAAAATCTTTATTATTCTGTTGGAACATCACATCATGTGTTTTACACCGGGACTGGTTCCGTCTTTATTATTCTATTGGAACATCCATGCATGTGTTTTACACCGGACCGATTCTGTCTTTATTATTACATTGGAATATCCTATCATGTGTGTTTTACAGGATCCTGGTTCCATCTTTTTATTATTACATTGGAACATCCTATCGGTGTGAATTTCACCTAACTTTGGTTCCGTTATTTATTATTACATTGGAATAACACATGCATGCTGATCTATCGCATGCGTGGTGATTTCTTTTGTTATTCCATTCTTTATTATACTGGGTTAGTTAAAACTTTGACTTTTATACTCCATGAAATTAGTGGAATATCCTTGATATTTGCGTTTCATCCAAAGATCTTTTTCATGAAAATATTCTTCCGATCATTCTTGAATTTTACTCTACAAAACATGAGATCGTATTGATAATTTGGGACGTTAATAATTAATTTGGATAAAATAATTCTTGAACTTGTTTTATTGAATTCTTATATCATTATCATCATCCCCATGTTTATATTTTTTAAAGTCATACATGGCTTCTGAAAAAGCGTAGATGGACTTGGTATGATTATGAATGAGAGACTATTCGGTTTAATCGTGATCGTAATGTTACAAATAATGTGGTAAAAATCCTCGCCGATTAGTAGTAGTGCGTTGATGGATGATTGTTGGCATGATCATGACCATTAATGAATACACAAATATTCTTGGCCCAGTAGTGCATGAATAATTGTGGTCGTGATCTTAAAGAATATCCTACGTAGTAGTGCGAGGGGTGATTCGATGATGTGGAATATTTATTAAAGTTTGAGTCTCAAATTTATAATGTTGATGAAAACCTTTTAAAACCTAAAAGATAGTAGACTTTATTTTCTACTTGACTCTTTTAATGGATTGCGTATTCAGCTAGATTAAAGCTCATTTGTCTATTGTATTTTATCGGTTTAACATTGTTGAAGACTATTGATAATTTATTCTGCATTATCTTAGTCATAATATTTCTTCTTGAAAATTAGTTGAATTTCACCCTTCTTTCTTTCACTTTATTCTCTTGTGAAATGAGAATATAAATTTGGGACGAATGAAGAAGCAGTGATGATCCCGAAGATAAGATTAAGAATTCTCTATATTTACGTGAAATAGTGTGATAATAATTGTAATGAGGACTCCTTTTTGAGTTTGTATAATATCTAGTAGAGCGATATTTGTATTTAAACTCACATGATTTATGTCATATTATACTACTTACAGTTATGTTAGTAAGTTGTATTTAAATTACACTATAGTAAGTGGCGACCCAAGATGGGTGATGATATCTACAATTCAAAAAGGCGTCACATAATAAACCTTACATAATACAATATAATTTTTGTTAAAAAATAATAGATCCGAGTTCATGTTTTTAAAATTAAAATAACTTGTATATAATATTTTAAATTTAAACTACAAAAAAAAAAATATTTGAGCTTGATAGCATCACTCAGAAATAAAATACCAAAGAAATTAACCCTGTTTCTTTTTCTTTTTCTTTTTTTTTTAATATACCTACTTATATATGACTTTTTTAACCAATTATTGGCTAGAGATGGGAGGCCTCAAACTCAAACCTCTTCTTCATTCAAATAAAAGACGTACTCACATGCCAGAGTTGTAACGAATACCCAGATTTAGCATGTTAATTTGTTTCAAATTTTTTATTAGTTTTTAATTGATAATTAAATTTACAGAAAGCAAATAAATATTTCAGCATGCAATACACGTTTTGAATAATCAATTAAAGGGTGCATCTCCCATATCAATTAGGGGGAAGCCTTGCTAGAAATCATTTACTTAGGCCCTCAATGCAAATTTGAAAATCAAAGCACAAGACCTAATTAACGTTTTGAATAAGAACGAATGCCATGTCTAGACATAACGTTTTGAATACGTCCTTGGCTCCTCCGAAAATATAAAACAGATTAAATTAAAAAACGAAAACCTTTGACTGGAGTGGTATGACTTAACTCATGTTAACCTAACCATGAGATTGAAGGTTCAATTTCCTTTAATTAAATACTATTCATCTGCGACCGGACTGATGACTTAAAACGGTTGTTGAAACCTTCATTGATGGGTGTGGTTGATAATGCTATTATTTTTTTGTAGTGTAAATCATCTGAATTTAAGTTTAAAAATGTATAAAATTGACTTTATAATTTGTTAGGAAGGGAAATAGTATACTAGTTCAAGTATATTCTTCCCTTTTCGGGTTATAACATTTCACCATGTTAATTGCAAAACAAGAAAAAAGTTATATTGCAGACTGCTCAAGTGAAAGCCATTCAAGTATATTATATTGGTAGCAATCTAATCTAATATATCCTTCGGGGTCCACCCTTAATTAATTGTACTTGTATTTTAGAGGATTGCAGACTTTGACATTAATTTGAATGTGAACCCCCCAATTCACAGCTAAGCATTTTTTTTAAAGGTGAAACAATAAGGAAGGTTACCAACTCATGGTATATTCATATACAGCTAAGTTCAGTTTGATGCTCATGGAAGAAGAAGAAAGAAGACTTCTTGATGTTTTCACCATTTTGGTTAGCTAGGGCAGGTGGTCTGTAAAGTAAAATAGACAAGAAGATAAATACCACCTCTTACCTATCTAGAATTTAATGTCACTGTGTATTTTATCATGCTTCCAAATTTCAAAATAAATGCATTTCCATTTGGAACTCTCTCTCGTCTGTAATATTTTTTTATGAGGGGGTCATTTTGAAAAAATTGTAATTAGTTAATTCTCCTAAATTATATAATAAATAGAAAACACAATCTAAGTTTTTTTTGTTAATTTAAAGTGAAATTAACATTTGTAGTTAGTTTTTGTAATATTTTTCTATGAGGGATATTTGGAGAGAGCAAATCCTCTATTCTCATTTTTTATGTTCTTTTTGCGTCTTCCACTTAAATTTTGACATCTGATCTCTTATTTAATTTTAGAATTAATTAGTGTTAAATAAAAAATCAAGTATCAAAATTTAAGTGGGAGACACAAGAGGACATGAAAAATAGAGACAGAGAATCTGCTCTCATATTTGGGTGGGTCAAAGGAAAGAAGGACTTGATGACGTTCTAAGTTTCTTACGCCGCGTTTGAAAGTGTGTGTGCAACTAGACTTAAATAACACAATCTTAATCAATTATTCCACTTCGGTGATCCACCTTTTAATTTTGTCAATTAGGTAATTAAACTATTAATTTTTTTCAATTACAACAAATTGAACACGCCTATGGCGTTAGAAATCACTTGGACGTATTTAATCAAAAGTGGTCTTAGCAATTTTATGTATAAAAAAACTATTTTTTATTCATTACATAAACAAAAAATTTTAAATAAAGGGCAAAATTGTCAAAACCTAACTTAAAATCCCTAATTAAAATAGGGTATCGGAAATGGAAGAAGAGGCGGCTGTTGATGATAATGGAGGCGTATCAATTGTGTTCAAGCTCTGAAACTTGGTCGCCTTTTGGTATGAACACTTGAACCTTATTTGTCAAAGGATGCATCACGTATTAATTAGATGAAGACAACAAAACTCAAAGAAATGCATAACTACATTAAAAAAGGAAAAACAATAAGAGGACTTCCTAACTACAGTTTTTTAATCTCAAACTTGGAGACGCGCGAGTAAAATAAGGGAGGGGCACTAAACCAGGAGTGGCTTCTTCAAGGAAAATGAAAGAAATAAACGTGCACTCAAGCAGGATTCAGGAAGAAAATCATAATGTCATGAGTTTTTAGCCGCCCATCTGACCAACGATAAAGCAAGCAAGAAAAGAATAAGAGTGTGCCTGGATGAGGTATTCTTAATGTACTGCAATTATAACTCCCTTCAATTCAGAACCTCTTGTTATGAAATCCCATTGCTTCAAAATTTTCTTGTTTTGAAGCAAAATCGTCAAAACCTAACGTGATGCATCCTTTGACGATTTTGCCCTTTATTTAAACAAATTTGTTTATGTAATGAATAAAAAATAGTTTTTTTACCACATAAGCTGCTTAAGACCGACCCGCGCGATTAAGTCGCGTCGTGATTTCGACGTGGCGTGTTCAATTATTGAAATTAAAAAAATTGATAGTTTAATCACTTAATTCGACAAAATTGAAAGGTGAATGTAGAAGAAGAATATACTTATAGTTTAGAAATCTTAATTCATATTTAAATATAATTAAATAAACATTGCGTTATTATAGTAATTTGAAACACCAAAGGGCTTTTATGGTAAATGCCAGAATTTTCTTTTTCCTTATATATCTCCCCCTAAATGCAGAAAACAGAGAGAGAGGGAAGAAAATTTGAAATTAATAATAAATAGAAAAGATGAGAGAAGAAGTTGTATTATTTGTGGATGAATTAGAATTAATAGCTTCTAAAATCCCTTTTTGTAGAATATGCCATGAAGCAGAATTTGAGAGGTGTATGAGCTTGGAAGCTCCTTGTTCTTGCTCTGGAACTGTCAAGGTTTGTTTTACCGATCAAACCAGAGGAAACTATTTTCTTCTGGGGTTTTTCCTTTTTCCTAATCAATTTCTGGATTTTGTTTTTCTTGAAAAATTTTCAGCTCAATTGACTGGTTTGATCATGTCTTTGTTTTCAGTTTGCTCACAGAGATTGCATACAGAGATGGTGTGATGTAAAGGGAAACACAACATGTGAAATTTGCTTACAGGTTTGAATATTTATTGAAAATTGGAAAGAATATAATTTTTTTTTATCTTTAATAAGTAGTATTTATGAAGAAACTAAGTAACTCTGTTTTTTATGTTTTCTGTCTCTTTTAAAGAAAAGAAACAGTTTGTAGCACCCAATCTCCTTTAAACTCTTTGTCTTGGTTCTTATGAATTGAATTATTCTAACTCAGTTTTCTTCGAGATTGTTTTGTCCTTTATAACTTTGGGATTTTTCAAGCTCCTCTGTTTCTTGATTCCCCATCACTTTTATCAAATAAATAAATGATCAAAATAACTCGTGAATTAAAAAACAGACTAGTCGTGGAATAAAATAGTTCATAATTCATAATAATAATGAAAATAATAATAAATTGATATATGATCTGACGCACCATTTAAATTTTGCAAACAAACATACATGTAGGTGTAGGGTGTTCAATTTAAAAGGATGAAGAGAAACTGCTATTGTCACTGGATTTTCTTGATGATATTAACTAAAATGAGGTCCAAATGACTTTGTTTTATATTTCAAGAAAATGGGCATTAAATTCTTTTTATCTAGACTACTTCAACCCCATGTTTTTACATTTTTGTTTTAAAGTTCCAAGTCACTTAAAAAGAGAGAAATTCGGTTGATTATTTATTGAAACGTACATTTGCAATTTTGCAGAATTTTGAACCTGGGTACACTGCCCCCCCTATCGAGAAGACACGATTGCTTGATGCAGCTGTTAGCATAAGGTTGAATTTCTCCATCATTTTCGCAGTGAATGTCACAATCATGGTTTTGATTGATAGGCAAACTAATTAAAAAATATTTGTTTTTTGTTTATATTTATTGCATCCAACAAAAATAAAAATAAAAATAAATGGAAGAACACAGAATAGACTAATATTTCAAACAAATGAATAGTAGCTGTACAATAATTTTTAATAAATGTTACCATTTTTTTTAATTAAACATGCAGAAAGTATGGTTGCTAAAATAGAATAGAATATCACTGTAATAATTTGCCAGACATGCTTCAGTAGTAGTAGTAGTATTTTTTTTGTGATGTTACCAAGTCAAAATGAACACCTCCACCATGTTTACGCACTTTATTTCAGGCTTTAATTGCGTGAAGTATTGAATATAAAATTCCTTTTAATAGATTAATGACACTCTTAATTTGATAAAAAAAAAAAATAGAGGAAGTTTGGAAGTTCCAAGAAGGGAGATAGATTTGGAAAGTCCAGAGGAACAGTTGCTTGAAGAAAATGACTACTCCGAATGCTCATCAGCTGCCGATACAAGTGCCAATTGCTGTAGATTAATGGCTCTCATGGTAAAAAATTTCTCAGTTGAAGAATTATTATTCCCTTGTGTTGAAAAAATTGGCAATGAACTATGCCCAAAGACACCATCTATATTTTCCTAACATTTAACTTTTTATTAGTGGGCATACAGACCCCTATGTATGTTTAAACTTCTAAGAAGTAAGATCATAATGCAGCATCTGGGTCCTACCATCATTCTCATGTATCATGATGATACATTTTTCTTTTTGGTTCGTTTTAAGATCATTTTTATTTTTAAATTATAAAGTGACATGTGATTATTAACATGTTTTATTCTTATTAGTTGATTGACTAATATCATGTCATCATGACACCACTACTACATTTCTAGCCAGGGTAGGGATAATTTTGGAAATAAATAAATTTATCTTTAAAAGAATTAGTAATTTTATAGGTGTATATCTAATTTTGGCAATGAATAGAAGCAATTTTGAATTGGGGAGGAGCCAAACCCCAAAAACCTAAGAACATTATTGATTAGAAGGAATGATTTAATCTGACCAAATAAAGGGGTCATGAACTGCTTTATTTATTTATATGTACGTTGATTTATGAGACCTTTGCCGAACTGATGTACTAAAATAATATACAACTTTGCAGTTTACGGTTGTTTTGGTGGTGAGACATATTCACGCTGTGCTTGCTGGTGGAACAGAAGATTACCCATTTACACTCCTCACTGTAAGCACCAAACTTTTGTTGCTACTGATAGTGCTGTCAACAAACTTACCATTAATCTGAGTTACTTATTTTTATTCATTTGTTACAATTGCAGTTGCTTATTGCAAGGACAAGTGGGATAGTAATTCCAATGTACATACTGATTAGACTAATTGCAGCAATTCGAAATAGTATCCAGAATAGTATGAGGCATCCGTACGAGGTTGGTTAGTTCTGGTTTTCTTCGCTCAGAAGGAATTCATTTTCATCTGCTTCTTTAGGATCCTGAAGACGACGAGGTGTCAGGAGATGCCGAAGAAAACAATGAGCAACAGCACCTTCATAGAGTTTCCTTATAGAAACACTTGTTGCTCTTTCCATTTGTTAATTGTTACGTACAGCATTCCCCCCCCCTCCGTCTCATTTCAATATTTCATCCCCTTTTGGAGGGACAACGAGAATAGTACATAAAATTTTCCACTAACAAGAAAGTAGTATGAGACTAGATAACATAACAAACCAAAATGAATAATATGGGCAGTGGTTAAGCCACGCTAATCATTCATCACTAATTGGAATTTGCTAACAATACAAGTGGGGTGTTGATACACTGACCAAATTTGTACAATGGTTAGGCACGGCTAACAACTTTCTGGTTAGTTGGAATGAATTTCTGAGGGAGACAAAAGTAACAAATGTACAACGAAGCTGGCTCCCTAACTTGCATAATACAGAAAAGTTGATTTGACACGTAGTTGTAGCTATTTCACATTCTGGGCTTCTGTCACTGGTGGACATTGTTCAACGTCATCCATGTCAATTCATATTCAATGTATCACATTCTGGCATCAAAAACACGTCTCCATAGGTATTGTTACTGTCGGAATGATGCACAACAAAATGTTTGATTCTCTTTTAACTTTGCTCCAGAAGTATCCTTGCTCTATGCTGCAGTTCATCTAGCGGGTTAACCACTATACCTTCGTGGCAATCCCTATCCGCTGATACATTAATCAACTTTTGGATGAGGATTATCAATTTCTCTTCCCAACTCAGATTGGACTTATCAAACTGCTTCCCATATTTACCATACATTCCTTCAAAATCTTGTGACTTGGCCGCAGCTCTTTGAAGCACAGCCTCAGGAAGTCCTGAAATGAAATGATGCTACACATTTCATTTTGTGGATAAATGTTGCGAAATAACATGTTGACAACTTGAGTATTATGCATGAATAAAAAATAGCAAATTTCACATTTCAACATGAATCGAGCAAAATTGAACTTCAGGTTACAGGATATACAAGGGATAGGTATGAGATTTTTAACAAAAAATATATATACTCCTCTGGAGTATTATTTGTTCATGGAGAAACGTTAGTAATTATGGACATATTCCTTCAGCATTTTCCTTGTTTTTCTCAAATTTTTAACTATTACTCGACCGGATTCCCAACTTTCTTAAACACTAGTACTACAATTCCAAATTTAAACTAATTAACCATTTGGATAAAACACGACCTTTGCATGTTTACAACTACGCTGTGAGAAATAAATTAGCATTTAGCATTCCATTACTTATATTTCCATCTTCACAGGGTGCAGGGAGGGGTAAACTTCAGAAATGGCAAGGTTTTATACAGTGGCAGCTCAGAAACCACAATCAATATCATGCTTCAAACCACAAGCATTTCATTAACAAACCAAGCACTGGCCTACTACTTCACGAACGAGGGAGGGAGAGAAGCTATCTGTTTTCCTTTTGGTTTGAAATACATGAAGAAACTTACCAGCTAACCGTGCAACATTGACACCATAGCTTTTAGGACATGTGCCAAGAGTCAATTTGTATAGAAAAGTCACCTCCTCTACACCTTGAACTCCTCCAACTTGGCATGCCATGTGATAAAGGGAGACCTGTAGACCAAAAGGAAGAAGTAAATATCAAATAAGTAGTTCTACCAAATTTGACACTAGTAACATAAAACAGACAGCAATCATTAAAATTCCATTCACGTTTACCTAAAGATATTCATAATTAGCCCATCAAAACTTCCAGACTACATTATATATCGTTATTAGGGATGGCAATGGTGCGGCGTGGTTCCGGTATTTCGGTTTTGCAATTAAAACCATCCAGACTACATTATAAATCCTTATTTAGGGATGACAATGGTACGGTGCGGTTTCAATTTTTCCAGCCATTAAAAATTTTGAACCGGAACTGCACCGCGTTGGTGGTAGTGGCTTTTTAATACCAAAATCGCACCGACAATATTATATTTTGACCGCACCGGTGGACTTGCACGGGACAAAAATTAAAAATAATTTTGACTTAATTTTTATTAAATTAGTTTAATAATTTACAACATACATTACAATAACATTCATTAAAATAGCACAAGAAATTTTAACAAGTAATATAAGAATATACGTTCAATTAAAATTAAGATAACATTGTTATAATTTTAACATTATTATTTAATATTTATCAACTATATATAAAAATATTCATAAAATAACTTTTGATATGCAATAGTAAAAAAAAAAAAAATACGCGTTTGATTAACTCTATGATTATATATAGTACTCCACTATATAAGAATAATAATATGAAATATAGAGATATAATTAGAATAAACAAGTATATATAGAGCGGTTCAAGAACTGGTGCACCGCCAGTTCAGAGGCAAATACCAAAACTACACTGGTTCCGATTTATATTTTTTTTCACTAAAACCACACCAGCGAGGCCAACGGTTCAAATAAAAACCAAGCCGTTTCGATGTGGTTCGACGATTTCGGATCGATTTAAATTGCCATCATTCCTTAATAATATAAAGTTATCTATTTGTAAAGGACAATATAAAGAAAAGGAAATATCATACCTTTGGATCTTTCTGGTAGTCTAAAGCTAATCGATGATAGTGAGTAGAAAATATTCCCCGACAATGTACCTTGTTGACAAAATGTTCAAGAACTGATTCCCTGCCAAAGAAAATCCACAAAAGAGAAACTATGAACAATTGGACATCCTCAAACCACTGAACACTAGTGAAGAAACAATAATGGAAAAAACTATATGGAGTTCTAGTTACAAGTAACTCAAGACTAGTTCTCTATTTTGGCACATACGCTATGGCTTGTCCATCTGAAGTTGATGTCCCTCTTCCAAGTTCATCCAATGCCACAAGTGAATTGCACGTTGCTGATGACTGCAATAACCATCAAAGATTATCTTCAGTGTACAAATATACCTAATCAATTTGATATATAAGGATGCAAGGATGAATCAAGATGTTAGAAATAGGGTAGAAAAACTTAATGCATGTAAAATACGGTCTTTGTTAAGGGCATGCTTTGCATGAGGTGCTTAATTTATCTTTGCAGTAATGCTGAACATGTCAAGGAAAATCTCCTTCAAATGAGCCAAAACAATATTAAATGCGATAAGATACAAGTCAAAATGACCAAAGCTTGCAATTAAGTAATTACATCATTTTACGCAACTTGCATCAAAGTCCTACAATAGCACACCAGCCATCTCTTTACATTTCAAAGGCACAATCAAGCAAATACAATGGATATACTTGTAGTCGAATTTATTAGCATAAAAAAAACTCACCAGAATAGATGCAGTTTCTACAAGCTCTGTTAAAAATGTACTTTGGCCTGCCATTATATGGTCTGTAGCACCCATCCGAACAAAGATGCAATCAACAAGAGACATCTCAAAGCTTTCTGCAGGTACATCTGCTCCAACCTAGGAAGTGATCTAAGTGAATATATAGAACCTATTAAAAACTGAAACTACCAGATCAAAAACTTACCTGGGCCAAAATTACAGCCAAACAAACTTGGCGCAGGAGAGTTGACTTCCCACCCATGTTAGGACCAGTAAGCAGGATGAAGCTTGCACAATCAGAACCGCCTATATTTACATCATTAGAGACGAAAGAACCCTTGCCTAGAGAATCACTTCTGAGAACAGGATGTCCTAAACTTTTAGCGACAAGGCATGGCACTTCATCTAAATTTGATAAGCCTGAGATAGTTGGCCTGCATGATGGTCCTTCATAATAGTCGCTCGCAATTGATAAGCTTATCAACACATCAAGTTCTGCAAAATGTAAAAAATAACTTCCACCATGTAAGCTAATACAATTCCAAGTTATTTTATCTGCTTGACGTAATAGGTTTCTTTCTACAATTGGCAGAGCAAGGCAAGATAATCTATGACAGTTTGTTATCAAAAGCTTAATGATTGAGTTTCAAGAATGAATACATGGTCTCCATGTAAAATCAACTTCTTTTTACACATGGTAACAAAAAGATAAAAACCTACAGCTCAAAAGAAAATCAACAGTTGATAATTATTGAATTTTTAAACTCGAGCATGCACACGCACTCATAAAGACGCATGAGGAACATAACAAGGAAGGAGACATCTACATAAACATATTTTCCATCTAGCATTTTGGACATTATAACCAAAAAATACCAGATTCCCAAGACGAACAACACGTAAGACCAATCTTGAACTCCGTACTTGGATGAAAAGGTATGGGTACCTGCAGTACCAGAAACCAGTTGTCTCCATTTATCATGATCCCCACAGAACCGTCCAATCAGCCTCTGCAAAATGCTTTTCAGCTTGGAGTCTTTCTCAGATTCAGCTCGAGAGAGTTGTCCAACCAAATTCTTAATAGCTGGAGTCCAATACCGAAAAAAGCCCTGCGTGTCATTGGTCAAATATAGAAAATGAGATCTATTATGAGAAAAGCATTCTTATTAAAGCTTAACCATTCAAATGCTAAAGTAATTAGATGACAAATCAACCGCAGTCCAACATATGCCGCATGTCATTAAAATTAGTGATAATGTGACAGCAATTATGGAAATGGAATAAATAATAATTTTCATGCATCATGATCATGCGCAAGAGATGTAAGCATTGCCACCACTTTTCATTTGTGACATGTACATATTTGACATAATCATGAACTTTCGAGAGGATAATCTTAGACCAGTGACTACATTCCGTTGAAATGGACCAAGCACTAACAAATTTCAGCTATAAAAATACATTTACAAACTAAGCACCGTTCAGTAAATTTCAGAAGGTAGTGGAAAACTGATTTGTAGCCCTTCCGCTTATAATTTTTCTAATATTGTCAGCATCACACTTTGTAAAAAGTTCTTGACTAGCTTCATTGCAAAGGTCCAATAAAACATCTTTCTTATGATATAATCTCAATTCTTAGATATCATAAACAAACATTTTAAAAGTCAGTTCTAGCTTCTACTTCGATTTTCACAAACCTTTCAAGGACTGACGCAGGACAAACATGGGAGAACAATTAAATTTTATGATGTAAAACTGAATTGGACAGCAAGAAAATAGGACTTTTTAAGGACTGGTTTGCTGGGATTTTTGGAGGCTAAATAAATATATGTTTAGATTTGATTGCAAGCTTACACTTTAGAAAATAATGAAAGCATAACTCAAGAAGAAGACGAGGAAAAAACTGAAGCAGGGATAGTCTAGGCATCAGAAATTGGGTCCTTGAGTATCAAGGACATAATAAAGAAATTTTCTTCATTCTTCCATCAACTCTCCTAAAATATGTCAGTTACATGGTTTTATATTATACGAAAGACAAGCCTGGGGAGCACAACTTAGGACCAAGTTGTTCTAGATCCATGACACTTTTAAGTTCATCAAGTAACTTCTCAGCCAAATTACATAACCAAGAACTGACTACCACAACATGCTACTACCCAACTTTCAAAATTACCAAACTATCCTTGATAACTAAACACAATAAAGTAAATTAAATAAGCAACTAAAAGCATAGAACATATAAGTCATAAGAAACTTTGGGTACAACTTCAATCTTATATTTGAATCAGCCCAAGAACCACATAAATTATCTCCATTGAACGTGCTCTATCTTAAGCCTACCATGGACTGGAACCAAGTACAGAGTTTGGAATTAAAGGAATTCCTAGCACAATTTTTTACTAAAAAAACAAGTTCTGCGACATGAGTGAAAATCAAGGGAGTATTTTATAAAAGATTATATAGGGAACATAATTCTCATCTTGTGGAAATTTCACACAGAAGTCGAACAATATTCTTCATAAGACATGCTAGTAGCCAGAGCTCAACGGTAGATGGAGAAATTTGTCAAGGGTGGGTAGTTTTCACTTTTAAATAAAAACTAATTATAGAATTAAGAAAATTAAATGACAATATATAATCAAAAATTACAAAATATAGATTACACTAACTAATGACTACATAAAAGATTAAAAGTCGGTACAAAACGTTTTTAAGGGTCTCAGATTTTATTTCTTAAAAACTAACCCCAAACCAAAACAAAATTCCCAAATTAAGGGTGGGCAAGTACTTGCCCACCCTTGTCCGAAGGGTGGGTCTACCCAGGCCAGAGCCTCAAGTACTAATGTCAAAAAAATAAAAAAAATGAATAACTTGTCACAATCACAAAAGTCTGTTACAGCTTTCCAACATCTAGAGCGGAACACCAAGTAAAGATCTACTTCAGAAACTACACCGACTGTTACCTTTTTGGAGGATCGTAACTCATAATCCCGAGGAATGCTTCCAGACAAACTTTCAGGCACTTCCAAAAGGTATGCATCTTTTCCAATTGTTACATAACTGATCTGTGAGAGAACATCAGAGGAACAAAAAAGATGGTGACTTTAACACAACAAACATGAGAGTAGATTTCTATAGATTTATTTTATGTAATAGTCAAACAAGTCCTTACTGATGCATCTCCAAGAACTTTTCTCTGTTCCTTCAAGTGTTTCTTTAAATTAGATTCAACCTCCTGAACTTCTTTGCAGGCAGAATCATACTCCTCATCAACCCCCTCTCGAGGTATTATACGGCCTGAATTATTTGCATCCGCCCAATCAAAGGCATTCTTGAAATGCTTCAAAATGGAATGAACATCAGGAAGCCCTTTACCTGAAAACAACTGCATTGTAAGCTTCCAAGCAGGAATATTGTCAATTTGTCATAGCCTTAGAGAAAGTGTTCCAAGTTTACCAGGTGTTAGTAAGTGATGCAATAGCCTAGCATCAACATTATCCAAAATGACACCAAGTGAAGAGCACGCATGGGTCATTAGTTCACAACTGCGAAGAGCTGATATGAACTCCTGAAGCTGTTTTTTTGCAGCATCCTCGTACAGAATCACTTTATTTGCATTCCTACCACTAGCTTCACTGCTTAATACAGCCAATGGATATAACCTTTTAGAATACAATCAGAAATATTAATTTGCCAAAATATTAACTATATGATAGTGCCTTCTATCTTACCTGCCAGCAAAGATTCGTGCAAGCAGCCGTTCCATGTCTGGTAGTCTAGACAACTCTTTCCGAAATTCAAGTGCAAAAGGTAGATTAACTCCCTATTAATCAAACTAATTATCAGACGAAATGTGGTGAAGACTACTTAAAGGTCCTCATGTCCAACTACAATCATAATGAAAGATCCAGAACAGTATCATAGTTGGTAGTACAACTAATATTTCTGCAAGTTATGTAGCAAGATCCATGAAAGCAAAGAATATAAATAAAATGATGACTCAGCAGGTGAGGAAGCAGGAGAGAATAAGGGAAAAGAAAAGTTCTATTTAGTACTTGAATCTAATAAAATTCAAATATATACAGACAAGTAATCAATTCCTGAGAAAATTGTCAAGGAATAAATGTGTTGGCCAAAAATGTAAAAGAAAGAAAGGTTAAGTTATCCACATCAAGTAGGAAGACTTTTTCAGGGAAAATATGTATAGGAAACTGATAAATCTACAACAAAAAATAATATTTCCACATGAAAACAGTCGCTATAGATCCTATAGCGACAATTTTCACCGTCGCTATACATCTATAGCAACACTTTGATACATGTGGAAATATCAAAGTGTAGTGGAAATATCAATTTCCGTATGTATATTATCCAGTTAGGCCAACCCTAGCATGTTGTCTACCAATATTAATACAGGAGCAGTTTGTCAGAGTATGTCATTTGTATACACATATATAGCTTCATTTGATTAAACTACCTCTAACCAACCTCATCTGAAGTATTCTCCAATGTTCTATAATAGTTAAACTACAATCTCTGTCATTCATTACAACATTCTTCCCATTGCTATTCATTCTCTTTAAGTTATCAAAGGAAGTTTACAACCAAACAGAAATAACAAATGTGAACCAGAAGTTCAGTACTAAATATCACAAGATAGAATGTACCTTTAGAGCTGCCACTGCATCCTGGCGTTCCTTTATCATCTCTATATGATACAAAGGTCTTGCAAGCCATGTCTTTAACAACCTCTTTCCAAATGCTGTCATGCAGTGGTTCAATTGAGCATATAATGTCCTTCATACACAACAAAAAACACCTTAAGATAAGATTGATGGCAATGAATTTTGAATGCTAAAAATGCTACACATACCCTGAAGAACCTCCATTTTTGCTGTTCTCAAATATCTCTAGGTTCTCCAGTGCTGCAGCATCAAGAACCATATATGGTTTTCGCGCTATATCACTGACACCGGAGCATGGAAGCACCTCATACTTTGCAAATCTAAGCAAAGTTTCATCCAGAAAGGCTTGCTTCAGGTAGAAAAGAGTCCCTCCAAGAGCTGAGAGCGCATAGATGCCTTTCTCGCCTGCAGCCACAAGCTCAGATAAAACATCTGGTGGGCTGCCCCAGTTCCTCTCACCCTCAGAGGAATCAGTTGCATGTGAAAGTGATTGACCATTAATACGCTTGTAGATATCCTTGACTTCACGAACAGTTTTTTCAGCATCCCAGAACTGTGAGTGGGGGACCAACTCGTTTACTAAAGGACTTCTTGTGTACCTCTGCAGTACTCTCTCAGTTTCTGGGCTAAGCAATTTAGCAGGTTTTATAACTTCAACAGGTCTTAGTTCAGTCAATAAACAGCTCAAGACACTGCACTCCAAGTCATCTACGAACTGGCAAATAGAAGCATACTTAGTCGTATAGAAGATTTTAAAGAAGATACCAATACAATAGTGGTATAAACAGTACTATATATAAAACTACATTACAGTGATCAAGTGACAAGATTAACATGTCATTTTATGTAAGATGGCAAAGCACAGTTCAGGGAGAGATAGAGAGGATTATGAAGGTCAAAACTGATAATCAACTTGCTCTCATACATTTTGCAGACATTCATACTCATGCTTAGCTTACCCCCTGCCCCGTACAAGCATATGCTTCAAGGGCAAGTTCACAGCTATACCAACATTTATACTCGAGAGATAGTATAAGTGAAGAAGGTTCACATGCATATATCCACAATTAATATTTAGCACTGCAGATATTAGCTACTTGTATCCAGTTACAAACCTGTCCAAGAAGAATCTTGCTTGTAGCAACATCAACCACACAAACACCAAAGATCCGCTCTTGTTGGTTTGCTGAAGTTTGGCAACATTCAGCTACTGCCATCAGGTAAGAAGCGTCAGGATTTGTCGACATCATTTCTCCCTCAGTTAACGTTCCTTTAGTGACCACTGCGCATATCTCTCGTTTAACAACCTGAAAAGCAAGTGTAAAATGTCATCACATTAAATAAAAATACCCTCCTAAATAGAAAGAATGATATATCTGTTATGATTGTCAATTGATTATATGTTGCATTGTACCTTATCTTTAGAACCTTTCTCTTTGCGACGAAGCTCAAGCTGTTCAGGTGTCTCTGTTTGCTCCACAACAAGAACCCGGTAACCCTGCACAGTCCAGGCAGCACAAATATATATTTTATGAACTAAAATATGAGCTGCGGATTAAAATAAACAGACTGCAAGAAAGTCCATGTAAGGGACTGTAACTTGAATGAAACTACATTAGTGTTGACAACCTTTCGAGCCAGCTTTTCTATATTCATTGAGAAGTTTTTCTCTGGAAATCCACAGTGTGGTTGAGTTCCCTAACAATAAACCAAAAAAAAATAATTAAAACCTAGACACCCAAATCAATCTAAATAAACAAAATAAATGATATGCCATGAGATTTAAAGGTAATGCTTCCAGTCAATATCTTCTCCCTTCCAGAGCACGCTAAGATTCAGAGAGTACCATGCTACATTCAAACTAATTAATGCCGCCGTAAATTGCAAATAAATTTAATGACTGCTCAATGCATCCAAGCATATTAATACCTTCATATACTGTAAGTCAAGTTCTTTTGCACCAACATGCGCGTCCATTTCAAAAAGCTCATAAAATTTTCCCATCTGTTTCAGCAATGATATAATGGTTACCATTTCATGGAACGACTGACGGAAAAAAATTGAAGATTGTGACAGGATTTATTTGTGCAAACTACAGATTACCTTAAAAAATAGAACCTTGTCCATGTGCTTTGACTTAAACTCCCACCATTGTCTCTGTTTATATGCAGAGAAAGAAATCACACAAATGCCATAAATTACCAAATACACTTTTCCGGTAGCTATAAACCGGTGTGCAGATAAGAATATTACCTGACCACCTGTTAAATTCTTCAAGAAATTAGGAGGCAAGTGTAAAGTTCTTGGGTCATAGTTTACATCTCCAGGACGTCTTTTATTGGCATCTCTACGGTTTCTATATCAGTGAAAAAAGGTAATTCATTAAAAGAATAAATACATGATTGGTAGTAGTCTCCATGATGCGTCTATACTTTATATGTTAAAGTGCCTCAAATCAAAATCGTGGTACCTCATTCTCTCGCATCATGATACTAACTTAATTTGACTGACCCTTTCAACAGACTTCCTCATGGAGAAGACCCTACAATACAAATCCTAAAGGTGCAATAAGAACTTACTCTGCAAGGAAGCCGAACTTCTCTGCTTCTCGCATGCCAAACCTCTCTGCAGCATCACCCATTAGACCATTATCAGGAAGATGGGATGCCTTTCCACCTGCAGTACAACAAGCTCACTATAATTACCAATGACATATAACAGTAAAATTCTGTTGATGTCAATCCTATGATGCACTTTCAAGACGCACATCCAAACTAGAATACAAAGATGAACATGCATACCACCATTGCTCTCAAATTAACAAAATTGTACATCAGCGAATAGAAAAACAAATAAACAAGGTAATAAATCGTTATGCTAAATGTACTGTTATAAATATCATATAACATTTATTCTCCTAGCAATATCAACCGGCAGTGCATGTAAACTCTAGTAGTGCAAACCAAGAGTAACTAACAGTCCATACTTCTAATTCAAAGAGGAAGCCTTTTAGATATAGTTAATAGAATTCAGCTGCCACTAGCCACTCTAGTCATACACAACAAGCTACATTGAAACACACTAAGAAAAGCCTTCAAATTTTACATCACTTGTTAGGTTTGATCCAACAAAAATTGGAAAAATATAAAGCTTCAGACTTCATCACTTACTGTCATTATTAACCATAGGCTCAAACAATTTGGTTATACTGACATCTCCACAATTTTTATTCTTCTTACTGTAACTTAATTTCTCTCCTCCGTCATTCTTACGCTTTTTTGAATCCAATTTCTTGACAAGTGTCTTTCTAGCGCTTTCCACTCTATAATCTACCTCCTCATCCAAATCCATATCCTCAGAGACATCCTCAATCACTTCTTTTTCTACATTCTTTCCCCAGTCTTCATCAGCTGAATCATCTCCGCCACTTTCCAACACCTCCACATTTTCCTCATTTTCATCTTCTATCATGGAAATGCGACGGAGCCGGCGAAACTTTTTCACCGGCTCATCAATCCACTCAACCTTCTCCTTTGAAAGATCCAAAGTTTCTTCTTCAGCATCATCGTACTGAACCAAATGCTGACCAGAGATCTTATTGAAAGATTTAACACATCCTTCGTACCAGGATTGATCCAACGGCCAATAAACCCTAATCCTCTTACCAACGACTTCATCACCGGATGATTTCTTCACTGGGGGAGAAGGAGATTGGGATGGGCCAATGACTAGGACTGGCTTGCTGCGTTTGGTTTGAAGAGGTGATGGAGTGGTCGGACTAGGACTAGGGCTTAAAGACTTAGGGTTGGGGCTAGTGTTAGGGTTTTGTCTGGGTTTAGATTTGGAGATAACAGAGGCCGGTGAAGGGGAAGACGATGATTTGGTGAAGAAAGAGGTGATTTGGCGTTGTTGATTGACCAGTGGTGATCGGCCATTGCTTGACCGGCGGGAAGGAGCCATCGGAGAGTGGACAGTCCGGTAGGGTGGAGACTGAAGATTGAGGAAGGGTTGGAAATTTTTAGGGATTTGATTAAATAAATAGAGAAGGCAAAAAGGGCGGGAATATACGGGAAATTGCCGGGAATTCTTTCAGTCGACGGAGCATTGGCGGGAATTGGAGGATTTACTTTAATGAGTTAACGGGCGTGCTGCTCCTCCTTACTGGGGCAACGGTCGGATCTTAGTTTTATGTGGTTTTGAAATCTAACAAAATTAGTAATTTAATTTTAAATAAAATTAAGAGTAATGTATACAATTCATGTGGACCAAATAATTATATTGTTGGGGTTTCTTACAATTTAAAATTTTTAATAAGTTTACACATACGAACTTACTCGACTTGATTTTTTGATGGTGATATTTAAATATTTATATACTATATATTTACCGAAATTTTCATCCATATATATATATATATATAACATTTATTATAGGTATATTTTTGGTCATTTTATTTCATTTTAAAATAATTTTCAACTAGCATGCCAAATAAATGAATGAAATGTTTAATTTTTTTTTTTGTTCAATTTTCAATTTTGATAATTTTTCATTTCAAAATTCTGTCCAACCAAACAACCTCCAAGTCTACTATCTCCCATTTTTTCAAAATATTTTGAGGCCCCTAACCCTGTTCAATCTAATTTAAGTACATCCAAATTTTCTACAATCAGCTGGTAGTGGTATTAAATAACGCTTTTTAGGGTATTGTCTTATCGAGAGACTGACTTTTAGCTCATTTTACATTTTAATCCTCCAATAATTCTTTGCATAAAAACTTAGCCAATTGTCCTACTTTCAAGTTGATTACTTGATTCTAATGACCTAATGCAAAATCAGAAGAGAAGGGGCAAGGGATTTCAAAATTTCGGCTGCAATTTTATCTTCAACTTTCCCTTTACCATCAATAAGAAGAAAAAAAAAATTGGAATCCAATGCAAAATCAGAAGAGGGACAAGCTACCCTTTCAAAAGTTTCTGTATCATTGATTTCAATGTATTTATAGTTTGTACAGCAAAATCTTCTATAACAAAAAATAATTGTCCCCTGCCATTTCTTTCTGCAGCAAAAGGGCTGAGAGATTCATCCTACAAAACTGGATCCATGGATTCTGAAAACAAAACAACATTTGTTCTAAGACTTGCTAATCTAACTTTGACAACTTCCTGGTAAACCATTCTGATAGACGAATCACTTTTCTTGAAAGTTCAGCATTTTTCACGCAATAAGCTTGGGCATTTTTTAGCACCACCATAATGTCATGCTCCATTGCTTTCACGCTGCGATAATAGTTGTTCTCTAACCTCAACCCAATTATTTCGGGAGATAACGGAACAGGAAATCTGCGGCAAATACCATTGAGCCAAAGAATGAAAATCATGATCATTGTTGTCCATGAATACCGGGTTAACCTTAATTAAATGCACAGTAATACTCACCTGGTGCTTTTGAGCTAAGAGAGCACATAATGGTAACTCACTCTTTAGTTTCTTTGAAATAAGACCATTACTCAAAAACAGAAGAAATAGAGAGATAGACAGAGCAGTAACAACAATGTAATCCCCAAGTCAAAGGCAGGTAACAAGAAATGTAATGGGTGAATAAAAGCATGATATTATGTGCAACATAATCTTTGATAGGATATAGATATTATTACCTATGCACCGACAATTAATCCATTCTATTCTTTCCTACTCTTGTTTCTAAATCTATATTAACCACTTTATCAATGAGGCGATTTCTCTTAGCCGACGGCCACCAGCAGATGAAAGTTCATTCTGAAAAAGGGAAATGTGCCCATAGAAACTAGTTGACTTCTAAAAGCTGGATATTTAGCATATTCACAATGACATAATACATAATGAAACACTTTACTCGATCAAAGCTATATTACTTAACAACCTTCCATCCTATAATATCACCAAAGTGCAACCAAAATTGGTGGAAAGGAAACATTAACAGGACCCTGGAAAAAGAAATACCTGTTCACGTAATCTGATTTTTGGGCCACTTGTTTCAATTTTAGAATCCCGTAATCATCCTGTAACAGTCACAGTAGATTCAATTACACCCCCAATTATTATTAACTTCACAGGTCATTATCTTAGCAATCCAAAAAGAAATCAAATTATAGAAATTAAAAGGAGAGAGAAAAACCTGATTTCTGTTTGCAGATTGCCATAACTTAGACAAGTAAGACATCATCCTGTTTCTGCTCTCAGAATCGATACTGGGCTGCTCCCATCCGCTGTCTGGATCATGCAGTTCCCAAGGACTATGTAGATGAGAACCCTCATTATCATTCTTATATAGAATACCAAATCTTTCCCATGGACTACCAGGGAAGTCACTAGATTTGTCTTTCGAAGAAATAATCCGACCTTCCCACCAACTACCACCATTCTCACTGTCATCCCTCCACCAGACTAGACATTTATCCCTAAGAGTCCAGTTTCTATTAACAGCAGCATCATAACGTGTTTTCTCAACCAAAAAATCAGGGAAGTTAATCAGCTCTGGCAGAGTTAATTTAAATTTTTGGCCAAATAAAGTTGAAAAAGAATCTATAAATCTCAATGTGACTTTACAACAGTTCTCCCCGGAGCCTGGAACTGAGGCATAATCAAGGTCATCAACCAAACAAGTTTCAACAGCTCTGATGCTTTCTCCAAATGATTTCCAAGGACCTGTATTGTATGAGCAGCTTGATTCTATATATTCTTGATGGCCCTGAGAATCAAGTTACCAAGTAAAAACAAGTACCAAGTAATTTATGAATTTTACTATCAGAATCAGTAAGTTAGAAGGTTCAACATTTATGAATTAAAAATAATTTTATTATTAAAAAAATGACACTCGATACCTGTCTTAAGTACATAACTTCATCACCTAGCTGAGGGATGTAGCGATAACCATCCTCTTGCTCTGACAACAATAGCCAGTTAAATTTTCTCTGTGTGTTATGTGACTTCCTTCCAGCCGAAGAACTTTGGTTATTATTATAATAATTGTCTTTCTTGTTTCTAGTAGGCCTAAATCTAGTCATTTTCGAATTTGACACCCATTCGTCTGATGAAGGCCGATCAAATGCGTTTCTGGAGTACTTTTCAGCATTTTCTGATGCCCCTACCGATTGATAACCCTCCCTTGCCATAATGTTATGATTCACAGCATTTGTCTCCCGCAAAGATGCCTTCAACCTCAAGGATCTTGTTCTAGGCATCCCATCAATTGCAGCTTCATGGATCTCAATTCCTGGCCCGTGATTATTGCCACCAACTTTTGAAGTACTTTCACCCTTATCACCGTTATAACCTTTTAAATTGATTCTAGGCATTACACCATCCCTTTTTATGTCCATATCAGAATGCAATCTCTGCACAGAACTTGGTCCATCAGGTACTCCCAAAATGAGATTTTGCTCCATACACGAGGGACTTCCAGATATTAAATCACCTCCAGCACCAGCAGTACTGAGCCTCATACCGTTTTTTGATTTAATCCTTAATTTTATAGGCTTGGGTGTAGGGTTCTCTTTTAGCTCAGGAGAGTGGCTTGTGCCAACACCCAACTCATAACCTCTACTAAGATCAGACTCGGAACAATCTTTGAAACACCCATTGATTTTTACACCTGAAGAACCTTCACATTCATTAAAAAATATGGTTTCATCATCGGCATCTCTTTTGCCTCTAAACTGGCCATCATGAGTGTCATGGTATCCAACACAAGAATCCATTGGAATGTGATCTTCTGCCTTCATCCGCTTCGATGTGCGAGTTCTAACCTCCCCCCACCCAGTTTTGGCACTGTTGTAACCTGCGGATGTCTCGATATGATCCTCAGCTATTTGTCGTTCTTCATTATCTCTAAAATTATTTGAGTTATGCTTTTCAGACAGCTCTGAATCAATTAAATCAGCAGAAGTTTCTTCATTAGTTTTAGAAAATGAAGATGCTAAACCATTCTGATTGTTCCATTGGGCTGTGTTGATTTCTGAAGGCAAATATTTTTTATGATCTCGAAGTGAAATCTTCAAGACCAATCGCTTCCTGTTTTCAACATTGATCTGAGTTTCAACTTGATCCAGAGGCTTGATTACATCCTCAGACACGTCCAAGGGTCTTTGTTCAACTTTGGGATAGTTCCTATGCACTGTCTGCAAGTTCTCATCGGTTTCATCATCCTGGATGTTAGAATCTTGCAGCAATGATTCACTTTCTGATGAATCATCTTCCGAGTCATCTTCATCTTCCCCAGCAGTAGAAGCTTCAGAAATTTGAGAAAGCACATTTGTAGCACTGCGTGCAGCAACTCGCTGAGGTCTCAATGACATTCCGGTGAATGACTTCCTCTTGGTAGTTTTGCGGCCATTTCTAGATTTCTTCCTAGGTCTTTTACTCCTAGATGTGTTCCCATCACGGTCACCCTGTTTCCTCCTCTTACGATGCCTCCCAGAAGAAGTAATTAACTCAACCTGAAAAAGAATGAGAATTACTTCTTAGCCAGTGAAGGCAAGAATATAAATTGATATCTGACAATATCAACACTTACTTCTGCTTTGAGGTTTTTCCTTTTTGATCTGCGAAGGCCATCTCTGTACCTCCGCTCAACCTTGTTGTCTTCTTCACTACACTCTGGATCACTAGAAGAATTATTACTTAAACTTCCTTGATCATCTCCACTGGAAAATTCCTCCGTAACATTGTACTCTGAATCAGTGTCATCATTTATGATATCATTCTCTGGTTCAAAGAACATAGCATCTCTGAACTCTGGAAGTGGCTCGATCACTATGTCCAAATCTGCTAAGGGCAATAATTCTTGACCCAGGCCAATATCTGTGCCCACGGCAAATTTTATGGATGATGGTCGCCACTCAATACCCAGCGCACCGAGCCTACGTCGCTGGTAGATACTTTGATAAGGATCCGGATATGGAAGCATACCTGCATTTCCCAGCAGCAGAAACTATGTGTCTGATAAAAATTATTTTAGACAAGAAAGCCTTATAGATGATTGGAACCAAAAACATACTCGAATCGCAAAGAGGATCTTGAATATTCCTTCGATATGGAGCAAGTTGTGTTTCCTGCATCAAGTGTAGAAGTATGTGTTAAGCTGCTATAAAACCGTAAGTTATTAGAGAGAGCTATACAATGTATCTCATGCTTTAACATCCCTACTGACGTGCAAACCCTACTTGCTAGAGAGACAACCAAGGTGCATCATAATAACATTGTACAACTACTCCGACAACATATAAGGGGAACCAATTGCAAGCAAGAAGACTTAAATCCAAGTTCTTGCATATAAGAGCTCAAATACCATGTTAAGTTGCCAACAGTTCTAAAAGCTTAAATTGTTAGAATGAAAACCCAACAATATTTCAAGCTTTAACAGTATGCTTATGTTATTGGTATAGAATAAGCTAAAGGGAACATGAGATCATGGAAAGAAAGTCAGTCACCCAAAAACAGACAAGTATTGCTCATACATACTATTAATGCATGAAGATAGCAAACTCCAAAATTGTGTACTCTTTCCATCCTAAGGTGACTTGGCTTGACTAGCACATAGTTTAAGAAAGTGAGTACACCTGACTAAGAGTAGATATTCACTACCCATCATTAACTTATTAACACAAAGCAATCTGATTGAGGATGAATAGTGGAGTCAAACTTAAATTGCTGTTTAAATTTAAAAACTTTTTAAACAAGGGTAACAAAGTCAAACTACAGTCTTCCACATGGGTATCTAAGATGAGGTCACCTAATTTAGGATGAAGGGAGAATAAATGAAACTTAGACTACACATAAGTTTAGCAGACTTCTCCCTTCATAAGTTACTAAGGCCTATATCCAGAATCTTTCCATACTTTGGCAATTTTCTAGCTTCATTTTTATTTTCTCGTAAGCTCCCAATTGAAGATGCATATCACCCAAAGTTCTCTCTTTTTTTATATTGAATTTTTATACCTAAAATTACTTGCTGATTCCTTTTTGCAGCGCACATAAATATGGAGCACATGCATTGAAGTCTGAAGATGTGATCTTAACAAGCACAATAAATATTGACAAGGAATGAACAACTAACCTGATCGACAACATTCCCCTGTGTGTCCTGATTAAGGGGGCGGTAATCCCCTAGGAAGAACTGTCAAAAAATTTAATGTGCAGTCATCAAAAAGCAGTTGCACAAAAACAATCTTTGGGTAAAACCAGAACAGTAGTAAATCAAATACCTGGTCATATTTGGCATCCTTCTGGGACTCTCCTTGGCCAGTGTTTAACAGATAAATTTGTCCAACATCATCTGACAGTACAATAGACGTCCCATCCCTACGTTATAAAGACAAGAGTACACAAGTTCAATATAATTAACCAAAAAGGTAGCAAGATGTCCCTGGCTGTGGGTTGAGGGGCTCTTTGATATATCAGCTAAAGAGTATAATTCAGTGACTTGGTTTTTTCTCTTAAGAACGCCCACCCATTTCAACTGATTCGTAAGTTGATTTTGTAAACAATATTCTAGGAATTAAAAAGGTAAAGGCGCTTAGTTTAGACCGGTCACAGACTTGTCCTTTTGCATCATTTGAACAAATTGGTTGTTTTCAGACTCAGAAGCCTGGTTCTCATGCTTTTTGAGCTCGAGCATTTGTGCAACCCTCTAATCTATAACTAGGCAAATCATGTGACCAACTTTCAGTGATATTTAAAGCAGCAATGGAAGAAGATCTATTCAGCAGCCACTTTAAATTAGAGAGGATTACATCACTCCTCTGATGTGTTCTTTCTAAATAAAAAAAGAAAAAGAAAAAAGCTCATTGATTCTAGTATCACCCAAAATTCAGAACAATTTATCATCAAGGAGTTTAGCTTACACTAAATAAATACCGCACATCTCTAGTTCAATACCCAATCCACAAGGAAATTAGAGAGCATCTAATATGCTCCTCTTTATATTCTGCCAAGTCCTTAGAGATCAGTTTTCAGAAAGTAAAGATGACTTCACACCATAACAGTGTAAATTGGCCAATCAATATCTAATAGATAGTTAAGTTTACAGTGTAGTGTGAAGAAGGAAGAGTATAGGCATATCAATTAATACAAACAATCAAACAAATAAGGAAAGGGGAATGTGACATGCAGAATTTTCCAACTACAACTTATCACAGATAACAAAAGCTAAGATGAGATCCAATTTCCCAAACAGAATAATGAAAGACATGATGGAAATGAGTAGTTTCTTTACAAATTACTTACGGAGAAAACTTTCCATCAACCAACTTATACCGTCCAATTTCATATATGCGAATTGGAGTGCCTTCCCATATCTAGAAATTCAGCATATGAAAACATCTCAGCATACAAGGACCACTGGTGAATAATACTGCAATAAAGAACAAACAAAAAACTTACATCCCACACTATTGTTTTCCCATCATACCCAGCACTCATAGCAATTCGGGGGTTGAAAGGATGAACATCCAGAACATAGGTCTGCCAAAAGGTACACAAAGTAAAACAACATGATACCAAGTAAAATAAATATCACAACCAAATTAAAAGACAGATTCTGCATAAAGAACAGTACTGATCAAGTAAAAGAAATTCTCTAGTCAAGTAAGAATTTTATGAACGCAATTATTTAGTCAAAAGATAATAAAACAATAGAACACCACTTACAGATGCACTGTGACCAGTCAAAGAATGTACCAAGCTACCATCACTAGCGTTCCAAACACATATTCTGCAATCTGCAATAGATCAAATAATATATAAAGAATGAAAAAGAGGATGTCGTAAGGACCAAACAATTAAATGCAAGACACCGCGCGTCCAATAGCAAAGCACCAGCACAGGAAAGAACCATTTAATGACCCACAATGTCAGCAATTGAAGATTGCAGTTAGCAAGTTGATAAAATTTGAAGACATAATAGGAAGACCCCTAAGATTTTAACTTCTTGTCAAGCAGATATGCCAAGAGATTCAACAGATTAAAAAAGCTTCAAGTCATTTATTATATGGCCACTATAGAGGTGATTAGGCTTCCAATTTCCTTCAACTGATACAACCTAATACATTTATAACTTAAAGTAGTGGCAATATACAATAGAGTAGTAAAACTCTTAGATTGTAAAAAATAAATCTTGGTTTCTTGCATTAGAATATCTACTTACATGTACCAAGTAGGGCCCATCATTGATTTGAGTCTGATACAGCCACCACTTTGTGCATAATAGCATGAAGGAGGTTAATTCTATAGCTAGACTCTATTCCCGGTGGTGTGCATTTGATCATAGCTTCTCTTAAACGAAAACGTAAAATTAAAAATTCCCAAACGTCAACATTTGACCTCCACAAAGAAGAGCCGAGAGATATCCTGAAAAATCCCAAGTCCCTTTTTTCCCTAGTTAAACTTAAAAGTCCAAATTATATATTTTTCCATAGATAAAGGGTATATAACATCTACTGGACACAGTCAGTAGCTTATTTATAGGTTCATTTAAAACTACAAAGTTAATTTAGTTGTTGGCATATTATTAACATAGTAAATATTAAAAAAAAAAATTATCTACCACAAGTCAAATTACAATTCATCTTCCTTGATGCCAGAGAAGTTCTTCCTGTAACTCTCTCTTTCCTATCTTTCTCATTTAATGGCATAGATTAATGTCAAATAATTGGCAAGCAAAATTTCGAATCAACCTTTTATATCTGGTAGTCTATGATAAATAGAAACAGGTCCTATATTATCTATCCAACAATGAAGGATAGATATTTGTGGATCACCAAAAAGTGAACATTATTTTTTTTACTGAACAAGGCAAGAATATTACATTTTCAACCACCATATATTGACAAAACACAACTGTGCCGTCAAATGTTCTAAATCCAACTAATTTCTCCAAAAAAACAAAAATAAAACTTGGAACAACTTGGTGAGAAGAGAAGAAGAAATCTGCTAAAAACGTGAGACAGAGATCAATAGCAGATTGAGATGTAGAGAATAAAAACAATGTTTTTTTACTAAATAGGTTACGTATGTGCACCAAGTTAAAAAAAGTTATGACTGAACTTATATAAAAGCTAGTTAGTTAATATCCAGTGTGTTAGGTAGATGTTATTTTCCCATATATAAATGTGCACGTGTAAAATGGACTACCCATGATGGCCGCAAGCACAAAGCGATTATCCAGGCTCCAGACAATCATATTAACACCACGAGGAGTTGGAAGTAATCTCTGTCGTGGGCCTCCTCGAGGAGGTTGAGGAGGCATTGGGGGAGGAGGAACTTTGAGATGATAAGCTCTTGTCCAGCGCCCTATTTTTCCCTGAAAGGACTCAACAATTATGATAGAAAAGGGACCCATAGAGTGTATGAAATTGGAAATCTTGCCCAGCTAACTCACTTGAGATCTCCGTAATCTTGGAATCCAAATGATTGCACTGCCGTCACGGGAGCAGGTAACTATGTTCTCATGGCTATACCTAAAAAATATTAAGATTCAAGCGACATGAGCAAAATATAGATGCAAAAGATATGATCCATGTTCTATAAAAGAAAAAGAAATGCACAAATCTTTAGTAAAGAACTCGTTCACACCAGGAGTTTTTAAATTTAGGGACTTTTTCCTCCATAAAAGAGTCCAACACTGAAGATCTTGAAGTCACAGCAGTGCCACTGCATACATATGAAGCAGAAAAGATTATGAAAAAAAAAACAATTTATGTTAAAGTATATACTGTCAGCCCGTCACTGACTAACCTAAACTGTACGTAGTTGACATCATTTTCATGACCAGCCAATAAATCAATCTCATGATATGGTTGCTGCGAATCATCCCCACTGGGTTTGCCAGCACTCCAAACCTGCAAGGAGATACCTCTTTAGAGACCAAATTAACCAAATCTGTCACAATATTTATTTTGAGATCTCAATAGTTGGTACATTGGTGAAAAAGAAACTTAGAAGTGAGACACTTCTAAGAAGCAACTCTGCCTTGGACACTTTTAACATGTGGCCAAGAGGCCCAAGACTTCTACGGCGGTCAACAGCCATGAACATTGAGACACGACTTCATTTTAGCACACTCAATAGCTTTACTATCAAGAAAGCAAATAGGAATTTTAAAAAAAAATCATAAAAAGTATATAATAAAGTATAGGATTTAGCAATTACTTTATATTCTAGGAAGATATTAATTTTAGACAAAATGGAATTTTGACAGTGATAAAAGTCTCACACATACCATATCTGCATATGAACACTTACATGTTATGTTGTGTTTACTAAAGGACTACAATCATGTTAATGAATACTATATGTACAAGAATATTGTATGTTAGACAATTTTCTTTGCTGAAATCTCCTTGCAATGTCCATGTCCTACAAATGCAGAATTTCTGTGCTGACAAATCTAAGTTGCATCATGTCATATCATATCGTGTCGTGTCTTACCTATTTCCATATTCCATAGATAGTGGTATTGAACAGTAAGAAAAATTATCCAAGTTTTATATTTGGCAGACATACTCTTGCAAAAGTATCAGAGCTACCAGTTACGAAGACTGTGCCATTAGCATTGTAAGCACAACATAATATTTGATGGCATTGTGGAGCATTACTCAAGGAGAGACCACTACTTGAGGGACCATTGCCTTTTCCTGTAAAAAGTTCAGCCTCCTGATTATGCTTGAAAAGCTAAAACTAATTTAACAACCAACAGAGAGTACCACAAGCTATAGTCTACCTGCAACAGCATTTGTTGGCTTTGCCAGGTAAATGCGTGGACTACACTGAGAGTATCTAGCATCCCAGATGCGACAAGTCCCGTCGTCAGATGACCTACAAATATTTGGAAATAGTGGAATGAGAAGCACAAAACTGTGAAGTCATTCATAGTAGTAAAGTAATGATGCGGTAGTTGTCTGCTGTGAGTAAGATGTATCAGGAAGTTTGCAGATCAACCAAGTCATTGCAAAGGGCGAAATTAAGTTACAGGAAATGCAAGTGTAGAAAACCTGAATGACAGTAAAAGCAAAAAGTATTAGAAGGATCATGAAATTGCACATAACCAAGTGAAATGAACATGTATATTTTACTGGAAGGCAGCATTCTTAAAAATGTTACACCAGCTATTTTATGTTTATTTCCGCCTTCTTTTGTGATTAAGCAAAATTCTCCTTCACCCCCTACCAAACAATTTGTTCCCATAATTCAAGATAGATACTACAATTATGCTGAGCCATAAAGCAATCCGATGCTTGAGGTAAGGACAACAATTCAATTCTTCTGAAAATCCATGCCATAACCATCAAACTCTATCTATATACGTCATATGCCATAAATCATGGAAGTGAAAGTACAAACAGAGTAATGCTTCACATACAAAAGAACCTTACAAAAAACGGCTTACACAATGATGTGTCAGATTGTAATTAGTTAATGATCTACCATACATGTGTAGGCCAAATAGTGATAACTACACACAACCAACCCACATCATTTAGTATCCACCTTTAGTATTCAATATTTAGTCATGAAAGCATTATTGCAAATAGAGACATGAAAGAATTGGATATGACGGCTGGAAAATAGTAAAAGGAAAGGAAAGAACCAAAAAATATTAGATTTCTTAAACATAATGTAAAGAGCTGTACCGGGAAAGTAACTTGCGGGAAGATATATATAGAAATAATAATCTGATCAAAGCTACAGACTATAATATTCTTTTTTTTGGTTGTTGTTAAGTATGATTAATTCTGAATCTTAAGGTATGTCATCTTATAATAAGCTCCCAGATAATAAAACATATATCCTAAGACTTGCGATGTAAAGCTTATTAGTAATTCTCCAATAACCAATTAAAAAGATCACTTCTCCATGTCCATTGCAATCCTAAAACCATGCGAGTTTGCACTGCCACTCAAAGAAGATGCCTGTGAGACACCCTCAAGTTCTGTAATTTGAAGGGGTCTCTGAGAATTTAAAAGCCCGAAATCACTTTCTTTGTCCCTGAACAAAAGGAAAAATCAGACGAAATCACCATGGAACTGAACCTCCTCAGTTCTACTCAATCCACTACCAGGAAGAGGAAAAATCGCTTTTTTATCAAGCCCTATTAGCTACTATGCGGGGTAAAATAGTGAAGGAAGAATGTATCTGAAGCTTGAAAAAAGTGCTTGTAATTCTTGGCATATCATTTGTCAATATATGTTTGGGCCTACTAGATCTTTCAAACATGCTGCATGCACGTATGAAAGCAAGCCCATAAAAAACCATAATGGAAACCCACTTTTACAATCCAACAAAAATACATGAAAGCATGCATAGCTAACTAATATTTTATGAAATCTAACTAATAGATGAATATTTTTAAGTAGATGTAGTGGCCTTCCAGGTTTCCCCTTGTGGTCCTAGAAGAGTGGGACATTTAGCCAACAAACAATTAGAATCAATAAAAGTTGAACCCCCAAATCACGTCGAACATCCAATACTGGTACTTCTCTAAAGCTACCAGCTGAAGTAGACCAAACACGCAAAGAAGACCACCCCTCTCAAAGACGGGTAAAGAGCTTACTCGGGTGAGGGGTTCGTGTCCAGGTTCAAAACTTCTTGTTAAATTTAGCATAAGGAGACTCTGCATCAAGACTGTCCAAATATAGCATATTGATACACGGACATTTAGACATGTATTGCCTGATAAATTCAATATTATATAATATAGCCTGTATGGTTAATGTTCAATGTATACACAATTTCCATATTGAATGGGAATAATGGGTTAGAGTGAGGAAGAGGTGTTTCCACCTTTTTCTTCATTAGTGAATACAAGCTTTTACTTTCTCTTGAATATAGGATTAGAACGTCCAATTTCGGACCTGGTGTGGGCACATATCTCATACCCTTGTTCAAGAGACAAGTGTCCGACACGAGTAGTTCAACCATTCAGAAGAGTAATAATTGTGCAATTTCCATCGACTTATTACTACAACTGATTTATTTCTAGTTACACGAGTAGTTCAACCCATTCAGAAGTGTCTAATTACAATTAATTTTTTTCTAAAAATAATTTAACAATAATCTCTTCCGATTTCTATCAACTTTCTTGGCCCGTTTTGCATCAACAATTTTAGGTAATCAACAAGCCAAAGTGTGGTCAATAGACATTCGACAATATATAAGATATGTTCCTCCACATAATCGAGGCAAATCTGAACTATAATACATAAACAGCACAGTGCTTAAATTGGCTACTTAGGTGGAAAGACTGATACGAAAAAAAGATGCAGAAATTGGGCTTAGAAAGACTCGGAATGAGACTCACGATAAAAGCTGGTAGACAGAGCCAGGCTTGGGACTGAATGCAATAGCAGTAACAGCTCCCATATGTCCCCTCAGAACAGATATAGGCAGCCCATCTGGCAGGCGCCACTGCAACATAAAGCAACATATTAAAGTTCAAAGTTGAAAGCAGTTCAATATATTTTGTTGAGTAGGAAAAGCTCTTACAACTCGAATGCTGAAGTCATTTGAAGCAGATGCAACCAAAGCATTGTTGGAACTTACAGCCAAGTCAGTAATGTCACCCTTTATAGTGAAAAAGACAACTAGAATATGTGAAACAAAAAAGTTTCATAATAACACCTTGCATCATATGTTATATGGACATTCTAAGTTTGAACTTACTTCATGTCCACGGCAGCTGACTAGGCAGAACCCAGTTTCCATAGACCAAATCTTGACCAGACGATCATCTGATCCAGTAATCACATATCTCCCAGAGCGATCAAATATTGCTGCAGAATACCAAGTCCAAATGTTTATAAAAAAAATATTTCCTACTTCTGGCTCGAATATCACTGACATGAAAGGAAGAAAAAGCCAGTCAGCCAGATCTACTTGGAGACTATAGCAAAGTTGAAAGGCAGACTGGAAAAGGGACGTTGTAAAAAACAACATTTAGAAACATTTGAAGTAATTTTGATACTCACAACCATCAGGAACTAGTATTTTATTGACATTAAAATGACACAAAACAAGACAATAGCGTATAAATGAATGCAACACCTAGAATGCCAAATCTTCATCGTAAATCTAAGAATGAGAAAATCATACCACAATAGACAGCATTCCTATGTCCCCTTAGCTTCTTTATGTTTTGCATCTTTTGTACCATGGTTGATGGTTTAGCAATAGCATAACACGCAAACCGAATGGAAGGAGCACGGTGATGTTTCCGAAAACCACCTCCAATTTGCCTCAAATTTAGGCTACGTACCTGATCAGCCTGCATGTGAGGCCAACGAAGGTAAGCTGGAAGAGGCTTCTCTTGCATGTCTGCTTTACTTTCAGCACCTGTAATACAAGACAGAGAGATCACATCAATCGAGTAATTGAGTTGTAGGGAAAGAAATACATCAGTTCTTTTAAATTTACGTCCATCAGACAGCCTGCACATGATTGCTCTACACCACTTAGGAATAAGAACACTACAATACTTAGTAAACCATTTTTAATTTTACACGAGGGATGAAGAAATACTTGGATGCTAGTGCTGACAAGTAGAAGGTTTACTACCCCTCCAAAGTAATCAACCCCTAAAAATGATCATTAGGTAAAGTATCTTTCACAATAATGAAATAAGGTGCAATGCTCTTGCAGTAGCAAATAGGCCCCAGGGCTAAATATAAAAGAAAAAAATGAAATATAATTTGGTATAAAGCAGGAGCCCGAGGTGAAACGAAGTCAAAAACTGAGAATAAAGTTTCAAAAGTACATACAACCCAGAAGCGAAAAGGGACCAACTCCAAGCAGCGTAGGAACATCAGCAGCAGTAGGATCACATCTTTCGCTTATATTCGCAATAATGACTTGAGTCAGTATCAATTGTTTCAGCAGCTTCAACAAGTGATCCTTTTCAATGTAAGAATACCTAATGGAGTAAATAAAAAAATTATATACAAAGAACAAGGACTGTAAGTTTTATAAATAGCATAAATGAACCCTACTAAATATCAAATAACTGAAAAGGAAAGAAAACTCATTATTGCAAGGAACAAAAGAACCACTTAGCCTTGAAAATAACATTCATATACTCTAACCATTAATATATATAATAGAATATTACTTCATGTACGCAAACCAAGATAACTCAATGTTTTTCATTAATTTTCTGCACTTAATTCTTAAATTAACTTGCTAGGAGAAATGATTTCATTGCCTCAACCATCTTCTGAGTTCCTACAATGTGATCTTTACTTGGGGGTTGGAAACTTTCTATTCTGTACATACTTAATCCTAAGATTTTTGAAATTAATAAAGTGGGCATAGTCTTTGGAACAATAAATGGTATCTTTATTACATTAGCTAAAATTTATTTGATCTTATTCATTCATATCTCAACAAAATGGACTTTACCAAGGCTAAGAATGGAACAACTATTAAATCTTGGATGGAAATTTCTTTCACCTATTTCTCTCGGATCTATTATTAAAAACCTTTTCCCAACTTCATTCATCAGAGATTCATCCCTTACCAACCCAGATGGTATTTTTTTTACAACTCCTGCAGAATCTTAAACATCGCTTATCCTTGCCCATTTATACTCCTGAATTGCGTCCCATGTTTCACAACTAATCCTTTAGCCACAGAAAAAAGTACAAACTGCAAAGAACCCTCTTTACTGCAGCTCGCATTCTTTTGGCATCAAAGCTAGTAGGACAAGATATTCACTTGTCCCTTTTCTTGGTGTAGTTCAGTGCTGCTTTTTTAATTCCCATACTTGTCTACAACCTGCTTAGTTTCTCAAGCAAAGATTTGACATTACATCTAACTGTAGTACAATTAATCCCATAAATGTGCTTGTAAGGGTGAATAGTTCAAATTGCTAATCAATGCTTACTATGTTTTTTTCTGTCCACCGTGATGAACACTAACCCAAGAAACATTTGCCATTTATCACCAGATCAAATGTCAATCTGGCGCACCCTTGTGGAGTTCATATAACATCAATGTGAAAATGACATGTATAGCTAGATGGAACACCCTTTACTCAAATATCCTCAAGATTCTTGCTCATAGGGAATATAAAGATCTTATTCAAGACGCAGCTAACTAATGAAATCCACTAGAAGTTGAGCAAGATTTGTAATAAATAATATGACTTTGCGAACAACATACGTGAAGTTCTATGTATAGAAAGAATATCTAATTTATCAGAAGTTCAGCTAAGAATACCTAATGTCTTATTAATTAGTTGGCATGTTCAGTGAGCATAGATGAAGTTAGCGTCATACAAATTAATGAAGTTGGTGTTCTTTAAAGAAACTGCAAAGAAGATTGTTATTTGTCTCCACTAGGTAATATGAATATTCATCTTTGGCATCATATAGTAGACTATAATAAAATAAAACAGCTCCAGCACTAGACATCTATAAAATCCAAATAGAATGACATAGACAAATGAACTTAGAAGTCTCCAACTGGATGTAAAATCAAAGCCTCAAGCATCTAGTTCAAAAAAATTATTTGAAAAAGACATAAATGAGGCAGGAAAAATATAAAAAGCATATTTAATACCTTTCAACAACTTCATCATAGGTTAAAGGGAAAGAACTGCCATTGTCATTTTCATTCCCACTGAATTCACCACTCCTTGAATACCAAGCATGATATCTCCTAGGTAGGAGCTGATGTTCCCCAAGTTCACTCCAGAACTGTCTGAAAGTTCTCTGGCATGGCCCAGCAGATAAAAAATGCATAATTAAAAAGTAAACTTCACTAAGGTCAATATCCAAATCCGTTCTAACAGGATGACCAGGAGCTCCGTCCTTTTCTTCAAATTGAGCCTTTGCATGCACCTTGTGTGAATAATTTAGAGAAGCCATACTTAAAGAAGGTGTATCATTAAAAGACGTGCACTTCTGGAAATCCATGCTTCAGTGCAACCTGAAGCAGCATAACAAGCATCCTCTTAAACTCCTCATCTAAAGTTAGCACAAACACTATAGAGAGATCAAAGACAGCAAGACACATTAGAAAAGCCAGACAGCTTTCAATATCATTCCAAGTAAAAAATGATTTCAACTCCAATGATAAATAGCAAAACCTTCGTCCCACTTATGTGTGCTCTTTCAAAAACAATGCAAACTGGAAGGATCTTGAGCTGTCTTGACAATACATTCAAATGTTATATGATGAATATGTTCTTCAAAATTACACGGATTTTGAACATATCGAGAGCATGTTTATACATAACATTTTAAATATTTTTTCTATTCTCAATGAAGAAGTTTACACAATACTAATCAAAGAAAGAGAATAATTGTATTAAGTATAGGAACAAAGCTATATAGTTACTATTGTGAATCTTGTATGCACACTATGTATATATTCACAAAGGAAGATGAAGCTTGTCTATATAGGCTGTAAACCGACTTAGGCTGTGTAAAACCATGTTAACTGTGATATGATTATTTAGTATTTACAATAACAGCCGTCTCTCTCTCCCCTCCCCCCCCCCCTGTGTGTATATAAATAAACATATGTATATGTATATATATATATATATATGTATGTTATACATATGTATATGCGTGTGTGTGTGTATATTTATACTTGCGTATTAATTTTTTCAAATGCAAAAGACTTTATCATAGAGGGGTTTTTTATTTTTAAAGAAAACTGGATAGAGAGAAAAAAACACAAATTCTGTGAATGCATAAAAAAAGAATAGAAAGGAGAAAATCTGGGATTGCATAAGAAATGCCAAGAAAAACTTACGAGAAAACAAATCCAAAGTCTATAAAGTCCAAATTCTTTTATCAGAAGATTAAGTGAACGTAACACTTATGCTACTGATACACAAGTACTAACCATCATTAAATATTAGGTTCATATGTAACGATCGCTACCATTTCAGAGCAACAATGAGTTGTGTCAACAATTGGCTAGCGTGATCTTTAATAGATGTTGTATTGTAGCGGTGAGAAAAACTAGGAATGCTTTAAAGATCATTGGACAGGGAAAGTTCCTAAATTCGGGTACTGACCAACTCATTCTATAACAAACTTTGAGAACATGTGTGACGCCCCCAAAATTAGGTATACGTCACCCATCTTGGGTCGTCACTTACATGGTACATAAATTCAAATACAAACTTAATTATACATCTGTCGTGTAACATACGACAATACATAAACTGAGAGTTCTAATAGGAATATTGTCATTTAGACAATATCCATACTCAAGGAGTCCTCATTACATTTATTGTCACACTATTTAACAGAATAGTGAGGACTACTAATGCTATCTTCGGGACCATCACTCTTTTCCCCGACTCGTCCTAGCTATATTCTCATTTCCTGAAGAGAACAGTGAAAGAAAGGGTGAGCTCAACTAGCCCAGTAAGAAATATTATAACTAAGATAATGCAGAATAAATTATCAATAGTCTTCAACAATGTTAAACTGATAAAATACAATAGACAACAGTTTAACTGCAGCGGAATATGCAATCCATTAAAAGAGTCAAGTAGAAAATAAAGTCTACTATCTTTTAGGTTTTAAAAGGTTTTCATCAATTTTTATCACTAAGACTCAGTTTAATGAATAAACCACAATATCTAATCATCCATGCATCACTGGCCAAGGATTTTCATCAAATTATCAATCGTCACGACTATACCGAATCACCTCGGTCATAATCATACCAAAACTATCCATCATCGCATTCATGTGCCAATCGAGGACTTTTGTCACATCATTTATATCAAGCCATGATTATACCGAATGATCCTCGGTCATAATCATACTAAGTTCATCTACGACGTAAGCCAAAGATAACATAATATAACATGAGGATGATGACAATGACAATGACATAATAATTCAATAAAACAAGTTCACGAATTAATTTATTCAGAACTAATAACGTCCAAATTGTCAACATGACATCGCTTTGTAGAGTAAAATTCAAGAATGATCGGAAGAATATTTCCATGAAAAGATATTTGGATGAAACGCAAATATCAAGGATATTCTACTAATTTCATGGAGTATAGAAGTCAAAGTTTTAACCAATTGGGTATAATAAAGAATGGATTAACAAAAGAAATCACCACGCATGCGTACTTGTGATGGCAAAGTTATTCCAACGAGAATAATAATAACGGAACCGAAGTCGTGAAATTCACACCGATGGATGTTCCAATGAATAATAAAGATGGAACTGGATCGGTGTAAAACACATGATAGGATATTCCAATGTAATGATAAAGAGCGGAACCAGTCCGGTGTAAAACACATGAGCAAGGATGTTCCAATGTAATAATAAAGATTTTAATCAGTCCGGTGTAAAAACACACGCATGTGATGTTCCAAATGTAATAATAAAGATGAATAATGAAGAATGTCACCAAGTATAGGGTAAACCACGATACAAAAGTTATTCCAATGTAATAATAAGCAAATGGAATAACAACGATTCTCTTCATGAATAAGAAAGAATAACACCCCTTACGGGTACAACAAATAATATTCCTACCTTAAAAGAACTGAATATTGGAAAAGTGAAGTAGCAGTAATACTTTTTTCTTCTTTCTCTATAGTTTTCTCTCAGAGTTTCAATGAATTCGTAAGAAATAATGAAGGAATGAGCTTTCTATTTATAGAAAAAGCGAGGGTGGCTCTTGGTATTAACAAAGGGTCAAAATGACTCTTGGTAATATCAAGAGACAACTACTATTCATGAAGGGTAATTAACCTTTGGAACATCAAGAGGCGCTTAACTTTTGGTAATATGAAGGGACAAATACTACTATTTGCGAAGGGTAATTACTATTAACGAAGGTAAATACTATCGACGAAGGTAAATACTATATTCGAAGGTAAGGTAATTACTATTCACAAAGGTAATTACTATCGACGAAGGTAAATACTATCGACGAAGGTAATTACTATCCACAAAGGTAATTACTATTCACAAAGGTAATTACTATCGATTGAAGGGACTCTTAGATGATGACATATGGGCCCCCATAAAATAATCAAAGTTACCACAAACGCCTCATAATGTAGACTTTATATACATCAAGGATTGAATAAATATTACCACAAATCATTTTATTTTTAATCAACACATATTTAATCTTTCAACAATTATTAATCATTTATAACTTGTCGCCTCAATTAATAATTTAATACTATAACATATTATATGAGATGATATTGTGACAATAATTGAATCAATAATATAAGAGATATGATGTAGCAATTATCAGTAGCAATAATTGAGCATAGCTAAGTGACTTCTCACGTAAAGATCAATAATCAATATCGTGCTACTATACAACTACGCCAGACATCGTACATTACTTTTACTAGCGGGTAGTTCAACAGTTTTATTTGCAGAACACCTCTGTAGTTATTTTTATAGAAAAATAATTTTGTCGCTTTTAACTACGACAATACTTCCATTCATGGGGTCCACTAATGATTGAGCCGTCGCATTTAATATTCCCCGACAAAAGAATATTCCCCACCAAACGTAATATTTTATAACAACTTACTTACTTTTGCAAAATTTATAAATATTACCCACAACTATAACATTATATCAAATTTATTCCATAATATTCAAAAATAATATTTATAAAAAAAAATTCATCTTTATTTATAAAAGCTGGGGTCTTACAACCTCCCCTTCTTATGAAATTTCGCCCTCGAAATTAGGGTACGATGCACGATACGATAAAGTGGTGAGGATACCTTGAATACCTTTATCGTTAAAAATATTAAATTCATCTTCTAATCCTACCAAAGATATTCATTAACAATTCATTTTGCACTACAGCCAAAGATATACAATCAGTAAAACCAATAATGTCGAGACTCACCTTAATAGTATCACGACCACGAATTATCGTGATATTCAGATATTTTTAATTACTACCATGATTATACCGAATAATCCTCGGTCATAATCATACCAAGTCCATCAATGTACTACTACCAAAGATGACTTTTACCACATCCATGAATTAATATTTCATTATCGAGACTCATTTCAATAATTAATCCACATCATCGAATTATCCCCGCACTACGTGCCAAGGATATTCTTTATTATCACGACCACGAATTATCCACGACTACGTGCCAAAGATAATCGATGTATTCATTAATATCGTGACCACAAATTATCCATGCACTACGTGCAAAGATAATCGTGTATTCATTAGTATCACAACCACAAATTATCCATGACTACTACCAAAGATAATCGTGTATTCATTAAGTATCACGACCATAAATTATCCATGCACTACTACCAAAGATAATCGTGTATTCATTAAGTATCACAACCACAAATTATCCATGCACTACTACCAAAGATAATCGTAGTATTCATTAAGATCACGACCACAAATTATCCACGCACTACTACCAAAGATAATCGTGTATTCATTAGTATCACAACCACAAATTATCCATGACTACTACCAAAGATAATCGTGTATTCATTAGTATCACGACCACAATTATCCATGACTACGTACAAAGATAATCGTGTTTTCAATTACGGTTATGATTATATACCAACAATCTCGGTCATAATCATACCAAGTCCATCTACGCACGTAAGCCATGATGACTTTCAACACAATATAAGCATGAGGATAATGATATAAAGAATCAATCAAATGAGATAAAGGATAAATATTAAACATTTATAATATAATTTATCCAGATTCAAGAATATCCCCATGTTATCAATCACTTAATAATCTCATAATCTAATATCATTATAACAATATTTTAATCACTTCTTAAATTTATAAACAATTTATTTCAATTGTTTACGCTTTTACCATATAATGCATTTAATCATTCAAAATGTCATACTCATAAGATATCATCACCAATGATCAAATCCTCATCAAAAAAAATATGCATATACTCTATATAGGATTCTCTAGCCATAAAATCCTATTTTCAACTTTGTTACTTCACATAACATATTTAACTCATATGTTCAGAATTAAACTATTTTCATAGAAAATACCAAATCGATCCCAAATATATTTCTTTTTCGGGATTTAGCATAATATAGTCCCATAATGAACATACATTTTCTCGAATTTTTAAAATTCATTTACTATTTTTCAAAAATCAATTTCTAATTAATTCCTTTAGAAATTAGCTACCTCAAGGTTAACTCCGTAAATCCCCAAATCTTGGCGGGACCTTACACATGTTAATGTGAGCCTTGATTTAAATTTCATGGTCATCTGAGTTGTAGAACTCGGTTATATCGATTTTTCATCGGAAAAACCAAAATATTGAAATGGTCATAACTTGCTCATTTTAAGTCGTAATAAGCTCATTTTTGGACAGAGTTACCTTATACCATATACTTTCATTTCCCAAAAGGCTAGAATTTTTCTCATAATTTAAGTGGTCGAAAATGCCCTTTTAAAAATAAAATCAGTAGCTTTTTGAAATTTCCAGCTTTTTCATTCTTTATTAAAATCAGTCCACACGTAAATCTACAACACCTTTTCCAGTGATTCCACTTGGAGATGCTACAAAACTCTTAGATCTAACTCTAGAACTTGACCACACTGAAAAATTCAAAATATATTAGGAGATATGGTCAATTGAATTTCATGTTACGTTTTTCACAAAATCTGATTTTCAACTCTTTGTGATTTCTAAGAAACTTTCATATTTTCTCATAATAACCAACATAACTCATTATAACACTTACTAATACCACGTATACCCATGATTTTCATTAGTCCAATGCTTTTATTATGACTTTCATCATAATCCACGTAAAAATGATCCTTTTAGTTGAACAAATATTTGAGGGTTTAAGAAATGGGTTTTTGTCTTTGGGGTCAATACAAAATTCGATTTCACGCCTAGGGGTAGGTTAGAAAGTCTTCAAGAATACGTCAAGAAATTTATTAATGATAGAAATATCATTCAAAATCGCGACTCTCATCCAAACTTGGATAATACGTCACATTGATACCAATGTGACTTCTATCCTTTAACCTAGATAGCACCTCATAATGATGCCTATCAACTCGCCATCTTCTTTCATGATGTCGCCTAGAGAAAGTCGGCCTCGGTGCATTCCACACAAGGAAGTCAACAACGAAAGGTTCAGGATCTTTACTTATGGCTCGATATGACAATGATTGACTTTAATGGTTTGGTTACTTGAATTCGCACAACAAAGTTGGTTATGAATATAAAAGCTAACAACCCTTACGAAAAACATGATGATTAGTTAACCAATTGATTCCTAAAATCACATCAAAGGCCAAGATTTTTAAAAAATAAGATCGACAAGTAACGTGAAAGTGTTTATTTGAATCAAACAAGATTTAAAAACAATAGAGGTAACAAAGGCTCCTACTAACGAAGTTTCAACCAATAAGTCAAAGTCTAACTTCTCCGGAGTCAAATTTAAACGTTGAACGCAAAGCAAGAGAGAGATAAAATAATGGGTAGAACCCAGTATCTTATAAGGTATAGACTTCGTAATTTATAATTACCTAACTCGTGCTAACTTCGTTCGTAAGTTACTCGTTTTTTTTGAGAAGTCGCGAAAAACGCTCTCCCTTACACTACCGATTTTGACTTTTCTGGAACGGTCTTTGGTGCCTCCATTCTAGTTGAACTTGTCTTTGGTGAACGACAAAATCGGGCTAAGTGACCTTCTTTTCCACAATTATAACATGCTTTAGATGACATCATGCGGTTTGATACGATATGTCCTCCCTCCGCATTTGAAACATATGATAGTGGTCGTTCTCCTTCCTTAACAACGGGTGTTTGGCCGACGTCTTTCCATCATTGTTGAATTTCCTCTTCTTGAAATTTCCATTCCTATTATCTTCGCCATGGTTACCACCGAAATGATAATTTCCACGATGGTTATCGTTGTTCGGATGGCCGTTACCCCTGACGATTATTATTGTGTTGTTGGTCGTTACCTTTTTGGTTGTCTTTGACTCATTATCGCGCTCCAATAATCGAGCCCTATTCACAATATCTCGAATACAAACAAAGTTTATGAGAAATTAGGTATCGACATATATCGGGTTTCAAACCTCTTAAAAACATTCGCGCCATTCGCTTCCTCATTATCGACCAAATGGGATGCAAACCGAGATAACTTCGGCAAACTTAGCCTCATCATCGTGACACGGCCATATTATTTTGCTCCAAACTTGATAAACTCCACCTCCTTCATGTGACGCGAATACTTTCGGAAAATACTTGTCGTTGAACAACTTTTGGAACTTCTCCCAAGACATCTTGAGTATGTCGATGCTGGTACGCTTTTACTGATTCCCACCAAGAATCGCTTTCTTCACGCAACATAAAGGTGGCAAATGGAACCTTTTGCTCCTCCGAGCATCCCAAGACATCAAATATCTTGGTGATCTCGCTTTAACCACGTCTCGCCTTAAGTGGTTTCGCTTTCCAAAAACTCCGGTGGTCCCAGCCTCGAATCGCTAATGCGGTGACCAATCGTGGGTTGTCATTATTTTCACCGCTTTATGAACAGGAGCCTTCATCTCGATGTTGCATGAATTCTAAAAACTCCTAAACGCATCGTTGCGTCATCATTTGATCGGTGTTGTTGTTTATAGGAGGATTATCGCCATCTCGCGACATTATCCTCGATAATTGATCATGGAGACTCAAGCGGCCTCTCGTGCTCCATTGCTTATCACAACATTTTTGGATGCCATTTTCAAATCGCCACAAAACAAGGGTTAATTAACATGTCACATATTATCCCTATACAATCGACCGACCAATTAAATACCAAATAAACTTATGTAGTCATACTAAGCGAAGGAATTTCCCGCCTCTCCTCCTAGTTCTTATCTCACATCTTAGCTGAGGATCATATCCCTAAGCTCGATACCAACCGTGACGCCCTAAAATTGGGTATACGTCACCCATCTTGGGTCGCCACTTCATACGATACATAAATTCAAATACAAACTTAATTATACATCCGTCAGGTGTAACATACGACAATACATAAACCGAGAGTTCTAATAGAATATTGTCATTTAGACAATATCCATACTCAAGGAGTCCTCATTACATTTATTGTCACACTATTTAATGTAATAGTGAGGACTACTAATGCTATCTTCGGGACCATCACTCTTTTCCCCGACTCGTCCCAAATTTATATTCTCATTTCAAGAGAACAAAGGTGAAAGAAAGAAAGGGTGAGCTCAACTAGCCCAAGAAGAAATATTATAACTAAGATAATGCAGAATAAATTATCAATAGTCTTCAACAATGTTAAACCGATAAAATACAATAGACAACCGTTTAACTCATAGGTGATGAATACGCAATCCATTAAAAGAGTCAAGTAGAAAATAAAGTCTACTATCTTTTAGGTTTTAAAAGGTTTTCATCAATTTTATCACTAATACTCGGTTTAATGAATAAACCACAATATCTAATCATCCCGCATTACCACGGCCAAGGATTTTCATCAAATTATCAATTGTCACGACTATACCGAATCACCCCGGTCATAATCATACCAAAAACTATCCATCACGTGCATTACGAAGCCACCGAGGACTTTTTTGTCACATCATTTATATCAAGCCATGATTATACCGAATGATCCTCGGTCATAATCATACTAAGTTCATCTACGCACGTAAGCCAAAGATAACATAATATAACATGAGGATGATGACAAATGACAATGACATAATAATTCAATAAAACAAGTTCACTTAATTAATTTATTCAGAACTAATAACGCCCAAATTGTCAACACGACATCGCTTTGTAGAGTAAAATTCAAGAATGATCGTAAGAATATTTCCATGAAAAGATATGGATGAAACGCAAATATCAAGGATATTCTACTAATTTCATAGAGTATAGAAGTCAAAGTTTTAACCAACCGAGTATAATAAAGAATGGATTAACAAAAGAAATCACCACGCATGCGGTACTTCATGATGACAAAGTTATTCCAACAGTAATAATAATAATGGAACCAAGTCGGGTGAAATTCACACCGGCTGGATGTTCCAACAGAATAATAAAGATGGAATCGGATCGGTGTAAAACACACGAGATAGGATATTCCAACAGAATGATAAAGAGCGGAACCAGTCCGGTGTAAAACACATGCATGTGATGTTCCAACAGAATAATAAAGATTTTAATCAGTCGGTAAAAAACATACGCATGGATGTTCCAAATGTAATAATAAAAGTGAATAATAGAAGAATGTCACCAAGTATAGGGTAAACCACGTATACAAAGTTATTCCAATGTAATAATAAGCAATGGAATAACAACAGTTCTCTTTCATGAATAAGAAAGAATAACACCCCTTACGGTAGTACAACAAATAATATTCCCTACTTTAAAAGAATGAATATTGGAAAAGTGAAGAAAGCAGAATACTTTTCTTCTTTCTCTATAGTTTTCTCTCTGGAGTTTCAATGAATTCGTAAGAAATAATGAAGGAATGAGCTTTCTATTTATAGAAAAAGCGAGGGTGGCTCTTGGTATTAACAAAAGGTCAAAATGACTCTTGGTAATATCAAGAGACAACTACTATTCATGAAGGGGTAATTAACCTTTGGAACATCAAGAGGCGATTAACTTTTGGTAATATTGAAGGACAACTACTATTTGCGAAGGGGTAATTACTATTAACGAAGGTAAATACTATCGTAATTGAAGGTAAATACTATTGACGGAAGGTAATTACTATTCACAAAGGTAATTACTATTATCGATTGAAGGTAAATACTATCGACGAAGGTAATTACTATCCACAAAGGTAATTACTATTCACAAAGGTAATTACTATCGATTGAAGGGACTCTTAGATGATGACATATGGGCCCCCCATAAAATAATCAAAGTTACCACAAACATCTCATAACAGACTCTTTATATACATCAAGGATTGAATAAATATTACCACAAATCATTTTATTTTTAATCAACACATATTTAATCTTTCAACAATTATTAATCATTTATAACTTGTCGTCTCAATTAATAATTTAATACTATAACATATTATACAGATGATACTGTGACAATAATTGAATCAATAATATAAGAGATATGATGTAGCAATTACTGTAGCAATAATCGAGCATAGCTGAGTGACTTCTCACGTAAGCATCAATAATCAATATCGTGTGCTACTATACAACTACGCTGCATACATGTACTTTTACTAAGCGGGTAGTTCAACAGCTTTTGACCAGAATACCTCCGCCGTTATTTTTTTATAGAAAAATAATTTTGTCGTTTTCTAACTACGATAATACTTCCATTGTGGGGTCCACTAATGATTGGGCCGTCATTTAATATTCCCCACAAAAAGAATATTCCCCGACCAAACGAATATTTTATAACAACTTGCTTACTTTGCAAAATTTATAAATATTACCCACAACTATAACATTATATCAAATTTATTCCATAATATTCAAAAATAATATTTATAAAAAAAAATTCATCTTTATTTATAAAAGCTGGGGTCTTACAACATGGTGGTGTTTAGGAGTTCAAATATAATTGTAAATGTTTAACAGCTGATTCCACTAGAGAGGTGATCGTTAACACGATATCCTAGCAGGAACTAGGAAGTTTTTGTGTCAGCTTACTTACCATGATAATAAAAAACTATTTAAAATGTCGGCAACACTCATGAGAAGCAGAAAAACGATACATTAAGTATGTTGTTACATCTCTCTATAATAGCTCAATCTCTTAGAATAGCTGGTTATTAACATTGTACATTAGTTTGGTTGAAGATTCATCTTTCTTGTTAGTAAAGCTGAACTCGTCTATACAACTCAAGGTTCAGTAAAGTAAATATGAAGTTTCTAGTTCACAGAATCTATGCTAAGATAACCTTAAAAACTAATATACTGGAAACTGGTATCCCTTCAAGCTTGCTTGATCATCTGCAAGTATGATCGATGGCAGGCAGCAAAGCAATCATGGTCTAGTAACCAACATTATTTTCTTCCTTTTCAATAACTAATTGTATGTATATCAGTTGATAATCCTCCACAAGAGATCAACTAACAATAACATTGATGACAGACTAAGTTGCATTAAATGTTGAGGAAAAGGCTACTCGGCCAATTTAATAGCTTATTGATGAGATATAAGGAAATAATTTCAAGGATTCACCAACGCTAATGAATTGCTGTTATTGGAAATGATTCATCAATAGATAACAAGTTGGTTCTTCAAATATACGAGGGACGAGCAAAGAAGACGTGCTACATATGTTTGACGTAAAATATTTTCCAAACCTCATGATTTATGCACATACGCAGGCAGCTTTCCTTTTTCTCCCTAAGGGTAACTTATACAAACAGTCATAATTCCATGCATCTCTACACGTCCACATATAACTTAAATATATATACACACACATGTATATAACATGAATACACAAAATGAACATACTAGCAAGGGAAGCCCTACACTAGGGGCGGTGGGGGGGCAAGGGACTTTAGTGAAATTTCTTCTATAAATAGGGATACCTACTTGCATGTTTAAAACATGTAGTTCATAATAATTAATACTTCGTTCACTTCATAAAAAAGATTTCCATCTTGATTTCTTAAAGTTGATTTTTGAAATTTTAGATTTATAAATTAATGTGAAATTAATATAAATTTAGATAAGACAATCATAAATACCATTTCCTCCGATCCACAAAAGAATCCTATTTGCAAACCTTATGAATTTCAAGGATATGTTTTTGTTTTATGTTTAATCAGAGTTTTTAGTTTGATAATGATGGTATGATAATGTAATTGTAATGATAAACTTAAAAACATTGCGTCAATTTTGCTACCATTAAAAATGTAAATTCCTTGTTCTAACATATCAAGTTAAATAATATCTTTATATTTCAATTGTAATATGTCTCAAATAACTTCACTAGATATTAACAATTCGTTGCTTATATAGTTATATTGTTATTATTTTTCAAAAGAAAAATATCAAAAGATCAACACTCTATGGATTATAAATATTATACGTAAAAGTTTATCACGTGTTTATTTAATTATATTTTCTCTATGCATAGGGTTAATGACTTCGTTTAAAATATTTCTTCTTTTTTTTGTGCAAAAACTCTCCTCCATAGTTGAAAATTTCTGGGTCCGACACTGTTGTAGCATCATTGTGCTTGCTTCCGAATTTCACGTAAATGTCTCTTCACTGATCATACAAGTTTACACTAAATCAGCAGATAATATTTTTAGTATAGTGTATTAGAATGTTTTCAGGTGTGAAGCATGTTCCCCAAAATAAAAAACAAGACTTCCACAACATTTTAAGACTTGTAAATCATTTTGTATTATACTTTGCCTTCTTGACAAAACCCTGATACCATACATACATATATATATATCATAAATGTATTAATAAACCAAGGTAAAAGTTAATGCAGCAATTGAGACACTGTACTATAAACTATATTACTTAACAACTCAATTCATCCATCAATACTTCTAAATAAATAACAAACGATAACATTAAAAAAATGTATAATCTGTTCAACTAGGCTAAACTAACTTTTGGTAATCGAGTCGTACCCAAAAAAAATCAATTTTTATGAAGAAAAAAAATCTAAAATTGTTCATAACTAATAAATCCAGTATAAGTTATTTAGTAGTATAAGATTTGAAGGTTTATTCAACTACAGATAATCTATTGTTCCTACTGAACAGATTGCCGCACTTACCAAAATTAAAAATAAAAACAAATCCAATAATCCACATTCGATCAATTTAGCATAACAGATTCTGTATCTTCTGCTCCAATTTCTCGGCAGTAAAAATGAAATTCAAGCTGCTAAGTTAATGAGTTTTATATGCAAAGATCCAAAATATATACCTTTTCTCTAACAGAAAATCGGCAGGGATATGATGAGCAGTTGTATGGATATTGGGAAATTCCGGAACAACGAGCTTGGAGTCCGTTTGGCTACTGAGGAAAATAGGTTGAGTTGGTTTGTACATTAGAATTGTGGCTTTTTCTCGGGGAGAGCGGAAAGATTAAAAATAAATAAATTTAAAGACAGATTCCTGGATGAAAATTTGACATTAAATTGTAGTTATTACAGTTTCCATAAAAAGGTGAATATGGAGTATCAGGGTTTTGTAGTAATATACAGTATTTGCTCTTCATCCAAAAAAAAAAAAAAAAAGAAGAAGCAATTTATTAGGTTTGCCGAAAGCAATTTATTAGATAATGGAAGGCAATAGATTTTCTTCCATTTTTACAATTTTTTTTCCTTATTGGGAAGGTTTCTATTTTACTTTTACTAATGTTCCGTCTGAAATTTTTAAAATAAAGTAATTAAGATTAAGATTAGTATTTACTTTTACTAATGTTCCGTCTATAATCTTAATTACTTTACAATATGTGCAGATCTTAACAAAAATTTGTTTATCATCTCAAATTAAATTGTGTTTGTATCTCGTTTATAACCATCTTATTATAATTATTTATTTATGGATATAAGTAGGATACATTTAAATTGAACGTTTCAATTTAAAAAGTCGAACATATATCCTTAATTTTGAAAAATGATGAATATTATTTTGACCCAACAGATGAATGGTCTGAATTTTTATGAAGTTCTGAAAAACTAAATATAGTGTAATATGTAAACTACCATATACCTTCGTATTACTTCAGAGATATTTTGGGTACTGTTTTGACAAGTTTCAATCTTGTTGGTTGTTTCTGAAAATACAAACGCCAATATAGGCAGTTAGAAAAGGGGAAAAAAATCAACTACTCCCATTATCCCATAATATATAACATCTTAAAATTGTACACAAAAATTAAAAAAATAATTATATAACACAAATATAATTTCAACAGCTTATAATACTCTTAAATCTTCATAATTATCTTAATTTTTAAAAGATTATAATTAATTATCATAAATTATATAAAATGACAAATAATTTTAAAAATAAAAACATCTAAAACATCATATATTATATATATAACTAAATGAGTAACTCATCAAGGGTAATTTTAAAAAGACAAATAATTTTAAAAAAATAAAATTATTTAAAACATCATATATATATATATATATATATTATGGGACGGACAGAGTAACATGCATTATTTCCACAGGACTTGTAAATTAATCACTCTTATATCTCATACTGATATCCTAATTATTATGGTATTTAAATGGAAAACATCAGATGATTGCAAGCTCAGCTTCCTCTATTAATAACTTTGCTTAGCTTCCTCTAATACAAGCTCAAATTGCCAATTGAAAAGTTACAATTATAACATTGTTTCAACTAGAAAGCTATAACAATCTGATACTCGTACAACTAGAAAGTTTGCCCAACTTGCATCATGACAATGATAACAAGAATCCCAACTCCATAACTCCTTGTTGCAGTTGCTGACACATAATGTACCAAGTAAAAAGACACATTAAGCATCAATAAATCTGATATCGAAAGTGTTTGGGTGTATCTGCCACACGTTTAATGCTGCATATTCCTCTAAACACTCTTTTAACTGGGCTTCACTGTATCCCTGCTCAGAAGTAAACATATCAAAAGATGAGGCTGCAGCAGCGGAATGTCATACAATATAATAATACCAAAACTAACAAATACTCCCTCCGTCCCTAATTATTTAACATTTTAGAGGTGGACACAAGAATTAAAATAATGATTAGAAAGCATTAAATATAATACTCAATTGTCTATAATACCCTTAAAACTTTTGTTGGAATAAAGTGAGAGAAAGAGTTAAAAGTATCAAAAAAATAAGAAGAGTAATGAGGGGTAATTTTGGAAAAATTGTCATTAATTCTCCTAGATTTGAACAAACGTCAAATAATTAGAGACAAATGAAAAACTCTAATAATTAGGGATAGAGGGAGTATTTGGTTTGTTAAGTAAAGTAGGAATGGTTGAATAGTTCACACTAGGAATTAATTGCACATAATGGCAGAAGAAACCTTAACAGAATATTCAGCTTCACACAACCAATGTTAAAAGTACAGGTCCTGTAAGATTATATGCTCAAAACTAGCTATACTAAAGAAAAGCAAAACCTTGTTCATGGGTTACAATTACTCAAATTTCAAAGTATAAGTCTGTTAGTGAAGGTTTCATATTTATGCTTATTTCCAGTCTGTTAGTGAAGGTTTCGTATTTATGCTTATTTCCCCCCTTTACGTGATTTATTTGTATCTACACAAGCACAAGCACATCCAGATAACATCCCTCTAATGCTTTGATGTTGACTTTGACCTTCACTGAATTCCTAAAACTCAAATGCTTAGTTACTAAATTCAACAATCATTACAAACTCATTTAACTTTCAGAGACTAACCTTTCTAGAAATCCAGTTGAGTGCATGGGCATAGCTGACATCCATCTTGTTAGTCCTAGCAGCTTCATCTCGCAAGATTGAATAAATATCAGAGATTGCATCCAGACCAGACTTCTGGCGATCATCTGAATACAAAGAAAACTTTGACATCTGCATTAAACGAAGTGCTTCATCCACATCACTCTGAGCAACAGTGTTTGAGAACCGGAGTCGTGCCAATGCCTGTAATAAAGTGAAATAAGATTTTGAGAACTTAACTTTGAAAGAAAAATAGCATACCAGAAGCCTCTATTACACTCTGGGGAAAAACATGCTTAAAACTTTGTCCAACCCACTGTTGGAGGTGTTGACCATTACTGGGTAGACATCCAGGAGTTAGTGCCCTTGCTTGACACATACCAAACCTAACCTAAACCTGATATCTCGGTACTCAGGTCAACCTTTAAAATGGGTAATTTAATATTGTACCCTATAATTACATTATTAGCTTAACAGAAAACAGGAAGAAACAGAACTTACAGCTGAAATTCGGAGAATGCTGAGCAGAGTTCTGATGGTTGTGTAGGAATGTGGAGTATTCGATCTTGCTTCTTCTTGCCTAATGCCGGAATAGGCAGCTGCAACATACTCCTCCAGCTCTTTTGGAACAGAAGGAGATAATATTCTTGCAGCTGAAATATATGCTCTGGTAAACATGACCAATGTAACGTCAGTGTGCCTTAAATCATGGGTTGTGTGGTAAATAATTTAATGCTAGAGGAAAAGCTAATCTAGTAGAATGTAGAAAGGTATTCTCAAACTACTCTATATTAATTATTGGAGCAAGTTACATATAACAAATATAAAAAATATCTTATATAAGATGTCTCATTTACCGAAGAAGAGAAGGTTCAAGTGGAGTAAACCCAAGAGCAGGAGATTCTTTATTTTGGTGGACGTAGACAACATGTCTAGCCATTTCAAGATCGTTATCCATATCTGCTCGGTCTAAGATTAACCACAGAAGATCAAATCTTGATAGAAGGGCGGGAGGTAGGTTGATATTTTCAGCTGGAGTTCTACGCATGTCATATCTTCCCCTTTAGCATAAAAGTAATAATGCAAAGCTTAGTATAAGAAAAGTTAGCAGATAAACTTTATTATTCAACTAAGAAAGCAAATTATTTTGTTATGTAGAAAATAGGGATAGGTAGGTTTCAAGAACAAAAGCAACACCGCAACAGGTTCACAAAATTTAGTTATTATTCGTACCAGGCAGGATTAGCAGCAGCAAGGACCGCGGTTCTTGCATTTAAGGATGTAGTGATCCCAGCCTTGGCAATGCTAACTGTCTGCTGCTCCATTACTTCATGTATTGCTGTGCGATCCGACTCATCCATCTTGTCAAACTCATCAATAGCACAAATACCCATATCTGCTAACACCTGAGATAAAAATGAGGGTTTAGTTTCAAGTACTATAGTGGCACAAATTTTTAGTCCATATTATTGACCACATACTATAGACGATATAGACATACTGCTACAGATCTCATGATCAGACCCATGCATATAGAATTCAGGCAAGCCTAGTTTAACTAAAAATAAAATCACATGATAAACATAGTTCCCCCTTACCAATGCTCCCCCTTCCAAGACCATCTCATTTGTTACTGGATCTTTCTGAACAGCAGCAGTTAGACCAACCCCACTACTTCCTTTTCCTGTAGTATATACACCCCTAGGTGCAACGTTGATTATGTGCTTAAGAAGCTGACTTTTTGCAACCCCAGGGTCACCCATTAAACAAATATGTAGATCTCCTCTTATCTGCAATCACATAAGAGGACTATCAACACTTTATTTTCCTTCAGCTGGAACGAGGAACAAGAAAAACACCAGATATTTTTCAGCAACACGGTATGGCCTGAAAATCCTAATTGATAATGAGGTAAATTTAAATGAAAATTTCTGGGAAGAAAAGAAGGATATCTGGAAAAATATGTACATCAAGGTCGAAATAAAGAATATAGGTTATATTGTCCAGTCCTGTTTCGTTTATTGCCATCATATCGATAGATAATCTTTCTAACAATGTAGAAGTCTACCATTAATAAAGCTTTGATCATAAATTCGGGCCCCGTGGACTTACCTTCATCCCATCTTTCAGCTTTTTGTGAGGAGCACCCACCAAGAGTAGAAGAAGAGCTTTTTTGATATCCTCATGCCCATAAATTTCAGGTGCTAATGAGCGGGACAACTTATTATAAATATCGCCATCCTCAGCCAGACGTGCAATTTGTTCTTCTTCGTCCCCTATAAGTTCGTAGCTGTTTGACAAAGAATAGGACCCATTATTGAGATGCTCTCAGAAGAGAATAATGAGCAAATGCCCTACTTCATAAGTATTCCGGTTCTATTTTAGCAAATGGCTATATCTTTTTCTAAAATTCTGTATCTTCAAATCATTAGAAAATGGTAATAACTTACTCCTCATATTTTTTCTTGAAATGGGAGACCGACATAGCCTCCAAATATGTGTCTGCAACTAAGCCCGCTCGCATTGCATTAAACCCAGTGTAAGGAATAGGAAGAAAAATCCCTGATAACTCAACAACATCACCAGGGGCTGCCTGAAAATTTGAGAAGATTTTAGGATAAAATTGAAGTTGAGCCTTTTTCTCTTTCATCCGTGAGGAGTTAAAAATTAACTAAAAAATTAGGAATGAAAGTTATGCTCTCAGACTCAAACAAATGCAGAGGGAAGTTGTAAACATGCCTCCATTCTAAACAGCTTCCACTCTTAGCAGATATTGTAAGGTATTAACATTATATTAGTTCATTCTTACATTCATTGATTTCATATTTATCATATTGAGAATGTTCAGTAATGATAATTTAAAGATGACAAGGACAATGCTAGGAGAAATGACATAACCAACAACTAAGGTCATGCAGGAGGAGCAAAATGTACATGAGAAGAGACAATAGGGAAAGACATGGTTGTGTACAGTGCAGCTAAGTTTTCAACTCCTGATAGAGTTAACAGAGAAAAAAGCATGACTTGTGTGGCTATATATAAATAGACAATATTTTATTTAGTACTGGAAGCCATTATTTAACTAGTATATTGCTGGTTCCACCCCAGCAATAGTCAATTAGCCAGACTATTTAAAACAATTTGGGCAGAATGATATCATATACTGAACGAATGTTGTTAATTCATTGACAGAATATTATACATATATAGCAAATATAATTTTATAAAGTACTACTGTATCCGTAATTCTACCTTTCTTGTAAGTTCTCCTCTAAGATGAACAGTCATTGTTCGTGGAATATGGCCTTTCGGGACATGTTCAGCCAACTCCTGAATTTTAGCCTGAAATCAGAAATGCAGCATTACAAGTTAAGAAATAAACAACCACTTTCAGTTAGGATAAATTTTAAATGACAATAATTATGATTATGGATCTCCTGCTAACTGTTGAGTGTACTAAAACAGATATTAGTACAGGTAGCAACCTCCTGGAACTTCAAAAATTTCGATGCTCTAAGTTGAAGGATGAGGTTCCCTTTGGCTCTGTTTGTTCTACAGCGACTAGAAGGGCACTCAAATAGTGGCATAAAGACTCGAGCAGTTACCTCCTGTTTATCACATAAACACTGGTTAGATGGAAATTTTATTGAAATTAAAACAAAAAACGACATTTACATAGAAATGTTCAATTCACTTGCCATAAAGATATGAATGACAACAGTTCTTCAATATTGTTCAGGCTTCCAAGCTGGACTGGGTTTAAGGTCTATTTACTCATTTGACTTAATGACGATCAAATGGGACATGATGCCATGTATGACCAAATAAACACCGGGACTAGGATATAAAAGAAACTCTCATCTACATCAAGCCAAATTTAAAGACAAATTTAAATGTGTTGCTCTGCATGACTTGTACTGTGAATACCTGGTAAATTTCAAAACCGCATTCTTCACATGTATACACAGCTACCTGCATCAAAGGTTTGACATCTGAACAACGCGTCACAATACCAGATATCTTCACAAGCTGGCCAATATTTGAAGCCTTGACCTCCCTAATTGTGAATGGTTGCCCCTTTGAAGAAGCTCTAATATACACTTCACTGTTATGAAGGAATTTAATATTAGAATAAAAACTAGAGCATAATCCATTAATTGTGTTGGAATTTTAGTTAACCACAACTCCAATATTGAACTAACATTGTCATAAATAACAGTAGAATAATACATTGTTTGTGGGTCTAATACCAAGTATCTAGTAATGTTTTAAACAAAATTTATATGCAACAAGTACAAGCTACTAATTTCTCTATTACGACTAACAAGGCTATAAAGATACTAAATTTATGGACAAAAGCTAACAAAATGGTGAAAGCTTACTAAAAGCGTTTAATTTCTGGAGGCATCCTCTGTTTGGGATCATTTCTTTCTGTGCCGTCAGGCTCTTCCTCAGTCCTTTGCGTCATCAGTATATCATGATCATCATCTGGAAGAGCTTCTGTTGGCTCTGGCATGAGTGAATCAACCGCGTCCGCAAAAATACCAATATATCTTTTGGTATTTTCAGTGACTCGTCTGATAAAATCTTCATCCAAGTCTTTATACTGAAAATTAGCGCAAACAAAACAACCGGTTTCCCACATTAATAAAAAATTGAAACTCTATGTTTTAAATGTTCATAAAAAATTAAGGATAATCAAAACTTACGTTAAATAGATCTTCAAGATCGATCTGGATCGACCTCGTTTTACGGTTCGCAACATCTTGCTGAAATGGAAATATGAGAAAATAAATTTAAAGGGGGAGGATTAGGTTAATGGTGGCGAGAATTAGGTTAAGGAAGTAGAGGGACTTACAAGGATGTCGATGTATTTGGCTTCGCCATTTGCGTCGGCATAGTTTGAAAGAAATTCTTTTGCGAGATCTGAGAAAATAAATTTTACTAAATGGTTAGTGTTAAATTAGATATATATATATATATGCATTATAGAGAGAGAAACATATGATTACCTGCGTCCCGATTGAAATCCATGGTATCACCTTCAGAGAGAGAGGGGGAGAGGGAGATGGGGTTAGGAATGAGGAGAAAAGTGAAGGTTAGAATTAGACCAGCAGTTTGGCGCCAAATGAAGAAGTGTGAAGGAGATATCTGGCGGGAAAATGAAGAGGGAAGTGCTGAAGTCTTTTTAGATCCAATCCCATTTTCTTTTGTTGGGTTTGGGCCGTCTAAGCCCAGTAGCCTATTATAGGCTATTTGGAAATTAAGAAAAGTGAAAGAAATAGCAGGGATATGTTTATTTGTTCTTTTTTAATATTTTAAGAAATTATTTTTTTCTCATAATTAGTCATTTATTTAATTTCGTAGACTATAATCTTAATTGGAGAAGTGACATAATCAAATGCCTTTAAAATTAATAATTAATAGTTCATGAAATTAAACAAAAACTAATCATAAAATAGTATGTCAAAATATTAAACTGATATAAATAGTCTTATCGCATCCATCATTTCTATAAATAAATATAGCCTAGAGTATAAAATTTATAGGATATTTTTTTTCTTTAGCATTTTGTTATCTGCTGTTGCACTGAATTTTAACATTACTAGCAAGTACAATTTTTATACTTTTAATAAGACTCATTGACACACTTAAATAAACTAACATTTTAAACGTTTTTCAATACCAAAAATTAAAAGCGTAACATTTTAATTTTGTTCGAATTGCCAAGTGCTTTGGTGTTTAGCTACTGGCTCACACTTTACTGGAAATGAATTCAATTATATATATATATATATATATATATATATATATATATATATATTGTTTCTACATTTAAAGGAAAAAATTATAAAGAACAAGTGAAGAATTATACAATGGTGAAAATTATACAAGCACCTGTTTGATTAATGGTGCAAATCTTCTGCATGTTTAGACACTTTCGAATAATTTTCAGTTTTTATCTCAATATGAAAATTGGTCATTCAAATTTCAATCGAGTACCAACGGCCTTCAGTTGGTGTACTATGGCTTGCTATCTTGCAGTCATGTACCTAAAAATAAAAATAAATAAATCAATCGGGTAAGTGGCCAAGTAGTTCTGATGAAACATTACTGGTGAAAAAAGAAACATAACAGGTAAAATATCTCAAGAAGAAGGGATGAAGCGAACAGTATTCCCAGGCATTGGTAAAATTAAACTAAAAAAAAATTACAACATTGAATATTTAAGCTGTGTTGGTGTGAGTTCGCAAGTTGAAGACTCGAACAAATACCAAACTCAAAAAATACAAAACCAATTACATTTCTGTTGTTTCTTCAGAGATGCTTTTCTTGAAGAAAGAAAAATTTAGAAAGCTTTAAGAAAACATCTGGTAGACAGGATTGCTTGAACCAGTTCATGTAACACTTCCCATAGATCCAATTCTTTTTGTGGGGTACAAACGCATAGATCAAATTCAAGTCGATGGATCAAACAACTGAGGATGAATACGAATCCTGAGAACAGCATTATAAAAGTATATATACAGTACTGATTGACCTTCCATCATTCTATGGTGAAACTGGGTTCTGTTCTGAACTCTTCGCCAACTTTGCTTGTACAAGTTTGTCCAAGATAGGGGGCTCCAAAGGAATTGGATCAAGACAACGCTCCGCTGCAGCAACAATCACCTGCTCAACAAGAAATGCCATGCTCACTTATTATACGTTTCTGTAGGCAGTATAATACAAGGTTCCAAAGTACAATACTTTTTAAAATCTATAATTGCTAGGACTAATTCTAATTAACTTATTCTATCCTAGTTACTTCTGTGTATATTGATGCATGGGATTCCAGAACAACTACGGTGGCTTGAGAAATCATCAAGCAATTTGTGTCTTCAGAAAAAGTTACTTGACAAAAGTCTAACTGACAGTTCAGAAATGGGGTCAGGTTTACTTCATTGCTACAAGTTACCCATAATAAGATTGAATGCAATCATAAATAGATGGAATTCTAGAAAAAGAAAATTATAGAGTCACGGGTACAAAACTACACTTGTCATCTTATTACCTCATCGAGCAAAAAATCAACAGCAGCTTCATCTTCCGCACTTTCCTTAAATGTAGTCCTTAGGAACTGAATATCCAACTGAATTTGTTGAAAGCCACTGCGATTAAATGTCTGGAGTCTGACAAACTCTTGCAAACTCTTCAAGCACAGTTTTAGAATAGTTGTAAGAACCGATCCCTGCAATTAACAAGATAGCTCAATCAATATTACTCCACTGCCAATATCAGTTTCTCTTAATTATGTACCTGTGTATGTTCAACTTTAGTGAAAATTTCCAACTTCTGCTTAAACAATTTTGCTAGATGGGTTTCTAGAAGCTGGCTCCTAGCCCTGTGTGTATTAGACCGGCTCAATTTATCATCTCTTAATGGATTACTGCGTGAAGAAGTTGTGCTTCCGTTGCTGTCAGTACGACGATGTTTAAGATGGGGTCCTTGAGGTAAAATCTGCTTTACTTCAGTTCCTATTACATCCAACTGGCACCACATGAGATATTCAAAGAAAGTCAGATATCTCACTGTAGGCTCTCAATCTACACAACCACCTAATCATGATCTCCAATGACTTCAAATTGAGAAGATAGAATCATACAGATACAACTCGAGACGAATTGAAGTACTCACCTCTTGAAGTAACAAATCAACAAACATATGCACTTCTCTGGGTTCCTTGTGCTGGGAAAAGAAAAAGTAAATAAATAATAGACATTAAAACATTGCCAAGCTATATATGTCTTCCAAACTAACTGCATAATTTCAAGAACTGTACTGACCTTGACCCAATTTGGTGTTATAAACCTCTTCCTCAGAAGGACTGATATTTTTTGTGTCCTCATATTTATATACTGGAAAAGAAAGAGGGACCACAATCAGTTTTTAAAACTATTTTTTTCTATGCCAGTGTAATAATAGTTCGGATATTGTGAAGCTAAAGATAATGCAGGAGATTAGCATGTTCCATATTATTAAGAGTCCATCCAGATTCCACATATATGTTTAATTATAGTATTCGGACATGCAGATATTATAATTTCTACAGTTCCAAATCAACATCAAGATGCCTTTTTACTCCCCTAAACACACCCCCCCAAAAAAAAAAAAAAAAACACTGACACTGCTTAGCAACAAAAGGGCAACAAATGTGCAATTCAAAATTTCAGATTAATGCTCAATCATGTTTAATGTACAGACTTACAAGCTTAGATACATAGTATATAGTCCTGTGCTATTTAGAAGAATATCAGGATGCATAATCACCGATATGTCTACTCAATCAAACCCATCAGCGGGTCTCACTTAGGCGGTTAGGCCTCTATAGCAGGGGCAGAGAGGATGAAAGATACCAAACAAGTGAAACGTTTAAAACAAACACACACTCACGGAGAGAGAGAGAGAGAGAGAGAGAGAGAGAGAGAGAGGATATGGCTGAGTCTGGATTACAAGAAAAGAATCATAATCAATGCAAATTTCATATATGAAAATACCAAAATTGTATAACAAGAATCGGCATAAAATAAGTAGCAGAGAAAGAAATGTCATCTTCTATTTGATACCGAGTAGTAATGCCAAGATAGATGTAAAAGAAGAAATAGTAACCCAAACACTGAGGATAAACAGGTATCAAAGCAGTGGTTTTTTTTTACTATTACAAAATTATAGAGATAAGCAAAGTCCCACTTAGAGCACATTAAGCCTTGAGACTCAACAGATAACCTTGGGGGCTACTCCACACAAATGTTGAGTCAAGAGTGGTTAAGCAATATCATAGTAATGCATATTATTTGAATAGTGATGAATCTCCTAACAATATTAACAGGTAAAGAATCTGCCAGATAAGCATTTAAATGGTTCTGAAAGTCACTTAGGAAGGGAAAAAGCTGATAGTACTTTGATTAAATAAGTTTTGAAAGAATATAAGTAAAATATCAACTAGAAAACCGTAGAAATTGGAATTCATACAAGGTGCAGGAACTTTTCACTGGATGAATGGAAGGTGCGACATATTTCTGCAGGAACAAAGGCAGGACCAGATCCATAACCTCTAGAACCAGCTCCAGAAAAAGAAGCAGCTATTTCCTGAAAAGTTATAGATGAAAGTTTAAAATAGCCCCCCCTCTGACTATGAAGTACTACAACTATGATAAATAGATCTCTAACACTTTACAAAAAGATTTTACTATTAGATGGCTCCTTGCCTCGGTAATTCTTGGGATGGCATTTTGTTCAATAAAAAGAGAAAGTTGAGCCATCACAAGAACAAGGCCGGCAATAACTTTGTCATTCTGTAACCCCTCTGCCAATCCTTGACTAGCGGAGGTATTTTTTCCTGAAAGTGAGAGGAACTGATCATCAAGTTTTCTGAAGAAATCTTGAAATCCTTCTTGCACCCAGTCAATAATCAACTCTTTCAAATTCAGAAGCAGGCCCAGATTTTCTTGAAGAAGCTGACGGAAGTCCTATAACATACAAATCAATTAGATTCAGAAGTAAATGATGTAGCATAATCTATATATAAATAATTTAATGAATGCTTTTTTAACATAATAACACAGAGAAGGTAGAAGGATTATACAATTGAAAATCTCATTATAAAATATTGGAGTATAACAGAAAGATGATTACTAAATCAGTAACATGCATCAGTGTCAAAATTTCTAGAACTTAATCATTCGCAAAGAACAATTACAGCCATACTTGCTTACACCAGCGCATGACATGGGGTTAAGATCATTCAGAAAGCTAAAGTAACACTTATTTGGATTGCAAGCTGGTTTAAGTGATAGAAACATGGTACTGAGGGTGATCATCTTTCAAGTAGGTTGGAAAAAGTTTGACATTATTGATGAAGGTGGCTACAGTAAGTTTTCAGGTTGGTGAAGAGAGATAAAGGCATAACTTGGTGAAGATGTTTGTTGATGAAGAACACAACATAACTTGTTTGATTTTGGGATGGTGCTAGGAAGGTGGCTCTGATACCCATTATTAGGATCAACCTTGATCCTAGACGTGATTTAGAACTCAAATAATAAGGCCAACAAACAATAGAAGTTAAAAGATGATCTCAGAAATTAAAAAATAGAAATGGAAGAAGAATAAGGCAGAAAATAAATAGAACTTGGGAAAGAAGATAGATATTGATAGAGATAGAGATAGAAATATAGAGAGGTGGACAGAAAGAATGACCAAGCCAATCTTCATTTAATTCATATTCATTTATAATATTCAAGTTATGAAATCACACCTTACATGCTTAGCCATTTATAGAACTACTAACATGATCCATAATGATAAAATGCACCATGAAATAACTACTCATGTGTTTTTACTTTGAGAATACTCGTAACTAATTAATAAGTCCCTAGACCTAATCTATAACTAATTAATGAAGAGTCTGATTTTGAAAGGGGTTTCAACCTAATCGTGAATCTGGTGAAGTCCATTGGCAGAAGATTCCAGTGAGCAGTGCTCTCTTGAGATAGTTGATTAGTTGAAATGCACTTTAGAAGCTAGCAAATACTAAGGGTTTTCCAATGTAGGGTACGAAGAGGAAGATATGTCCTTGTTTCTAAAGATTGAGAAGAAGTGGAGAGAGGTGGCACTTAAGGAGGGTTTAGCAACTGAGAAGTCAAGATTGATGATACAAGAGAAAGGGCTGTGTAGATTGGGTGATCTATGAACTATGGCAGGCGGCATTGCAGAGGTCAAGAGGTTGGGAGTGTAGGGGAACAGAGACTTTGCCTTCTTTTTTCGTAGAATTATTTATTGGAACTTAAGGGGTTTGAACAACCTTGATAGAGGAAGGATAGTCAAAGCTTTGAGGCCTGATATTGTTTATCTGCAGGAGACAAAGGTAGACCAGATGTCAAACAATATATTAGTTAGTATTTGGAAAGAAAGATGGGTTGGGTATTAGGTTAATGCTGTTGGAACTGCCGGGAGCATTTTAATTTTGTGTGACTCGAGTGTTGTCTAGATCTGATGTGTTGCAGGGGGCCTTCTCTCTGTCCTGTTTATTCCAATGCCTAAAGGATGGCTCCAATGGCTTCTCAGGGTGTATGACCAGGTTATTGATGTTGTTAGGAAAGAAGTGTGGGAAGAGTTAGCTGCCCAGTTAGGGATGTTAGCACCCGGATGGCGCCTTGCTGGGGTGGAAGAACCATATATAACCACCATTTAAAGCTAACAAAAAAACATCGGTGAAATGACAGCATAGGTGGAACAAGAAATCACTTTGCATAGATAAATGGTGTTCAACTGAAGTAGCTGTAGCCTGTGATTCTACATGCATAAACACAAGATATAACTGACGTGGAAGCTCATGGTTACCAGTAAGATGCCCATACTGCCTTGGATTACAGCTTTTTTACAGGCCTCTAGAGCAGCCTGCAAAGAGTTTTCCCCTTTTAAACCCTCCTTTTGCCTAGATTGGAATTTTGTAAGAGGATCTGCCAGTACAGTAGACTATGAATAAGAAATCCAATCATTTTTCTTAAAAAGTAAATAAGAATTCAAATTGTTAAGATAAAAAAAGATCCTATAGAAATGTTTTAATTGATAAAATCATGCAGTTAATGAGAAGATCCCATAAAAATGTTCTAGATTTGAGCAGATGGCACAATAAAAGGGAAACCAATCACATGGTTCAGAATTCTGAAATCAAGTCTTCGATAATTTATTCAATAATTCTCATCCACTACAAACTTATCTATGATTCTATATCAAACAATGCAAGCTTTGAACCAGATAATTATCATTGTAATAATTTTTTATTCTTTTTGCGTATCACTTGGGGGGCAACCAATCACTGTAATAATTTTAAACACAATAAGTAAAACTAACCGGAGATATCAAGTAGAAGATGAGAAAATGTGTTAGCAACATACTGCTTGACAGTGATTCGGGCAGCCTGAAACCATACAGGGTTTATCAGATACCTTCTCCTAATACGAGTACAGAGCACTACAAGATTATATTTTGAATGCGAGACAGAATATAAATGCAGGGTGATAACCATCTCTAATACAATTGAAAAACATGACAAGAAAAAGACCTCCAAAGCAAAATCAGGGAGAGCAGCCTCAGGTAAAACTTCATCCATCAGGAGCACATTGGTCCAAATACCACCTGTCAATGATGGCTTGATAATTGAACTCAGATTGCAATAAATTTAAAAAAAAAAAAAACTTGAACATGAAATAATTATGACATTGAATCAAGATAACATAGCAAAGCTTGAACTATTGAACAGAACTAATTGTATGAGAATAGCTGTGAAAACATAAAGACCTTTTGTCTTGTATCTTGATTTCACAAGTAACATGCAAAAATTTATCCAGCATTAATATGGTCATGGAACATGATAAAAATTATACTATTTCCTATGCAGGTGGGCCCATATGCTTAAGCAACTTAGAAGGCAACCACATGAACTTTGTTGACCCACCAACTTCTTTCTCCTAACACAAGCAACTGAGTACTGTAGCATAATACTGTCTGTTGCATACATATAGAGAGGAGAGAGGGGAGAGGAGAGGTAATTTAACTTAGATCGCAAAAAATCGAATATGGAGTTCAGAACTAAGAATATAAAAGCAAGTTTAGTAACTGACATACAAAGATTTAATTCTTAAAATACAAAGGATGCATAATTAATTAGATGAGGATCCAGAATAAAGTGAAAGATGGACGTTTTTTATTACTCTTACAAATATATATATATATATATATATATAAATATATATATATATATAGTCCGCTTCTCCAGCGAACTAGAAGGAGTGAACTAAGAGTGAACCGGCTATAGCGACGGGTTTTTTCGTCGCTATAGCATAGAAAACCAGTTTTTTATGTTATAGCGACGGGAAAAACCGTAGCTACAGCCGGTTCGCTCTTAGTTCGCTCCCTCCGCTTCATTTGGAGAAAGCTTTAGAGATATATATATATATATATATATATATATATATATATATATATATAAAAGTTATTCCTTCTCCCAATCTTCTCCTCCACAATATCATATATCAAGATCTCCATTTGTTTTTCCTTATTCTGTTTTAGCTGTGTTCCCTTTCACTAGTGAGAATTAGTGAATTAAAAGTGCTTTAGCACTCTGTCTTTATCATGATCAAGGGAGTGTTTGAGAAAACTCTAAATATTTAAGTAATTTGAATGAGCTGAATGAAGCAGAATTCTGAATACTGAATGAAAAAAGTTGTTTGCTAATTGACATGTTTGAAACATATGAATAACATATTTTTATTATTTTATCCCTCTGAAAAAATTCAAAATTGTTATAAATTTATATAATATTACTTAATATAATAGTTAATATTGTAAATAAATAATACTTTATTCAGCAATCATTCAGCCAAATAAATTACACTTGACCATTCAGCCCAAAAATCTGACGGATTTAGCCATTCAGGCGATTTTTATTCAAAACAAACACACTGAATAGCTGACCTATTTAGCCATTCAGCTCTAAACAAAACACCCCCTAAGGTCAGTTATCAAGCCATCAACCTGAAATAAGTGCAGATGCACTTGATCATCTGAACAAGCTCAATCATGGTCTGGATGATAGCACCTGACATAGCACCTAAATACTAGTGATATTTGAGAAAACTGTATGTGTTCAATACTTCAGCTAGATAGGAAATACTCCCTCCGTTCTCCAAACTATGTATTAAGTATGAAAAAAATAACTTGTGAAATGTGAAACAAAGACTAACTTATCTCGAGGAATTCCCGTGCTTAGAATATTTATTATAGTAATTATGCGGGGTCCGAATATAAGGGCATAACTGGAACCTGTTTTATATGATCTCCCAAGATTTGACCACCTTAATTTATGTGCAAATTGTACTTAAGACATATGACAGACGGAGTATATACCTTTTGTTCAGATTTTGGAAAAGAGGTTCAAGTGAAAGTGGGTGGAAAACGGAAGGAAAGAACTAGCCATTTTACTCTTAATATCAATTGATATATTCAACCTTCAATATTTCTATCAGGTTATGACAAGAGTAATTTGTAATAAATCCATTTGCCAGTTGCCACCCCTTCATAAGACAGACAACAAACAATGTAATTGTCTTCGTCTTCCTTTCAATATCCTTCCCTTTCTTCCAGTTGTACCAAACCAAACAAGGAAAAGCAGTACCCCTTCCCCGTACCAAACAAAGCATTAAAAAGTTTAGGGGTCTCCATCCTCCAGTTTGAATCAATAGGACCTCAAGCAATAAGAGAATTCCAAAGCAAGTAATCAGCATAGCAAGCCTTGTTTCATAGCAAATGGTAGTCTGTACTCTCTCATTCAGCAGACAGATACTTTTAGAAGAGGTTAGAAAACTTACGAAGTATTCCCAACAGATCTGCCGAAGAAATTTGTTTCACAATATGTTGTTGAGTGGCTTCAAAGTGCCTAGAGAAACAGATGTTAATCAGACACTCGTACATGAATAATATGAGACTTAAAACTCGTGCAAATAGAACAAAATACACTAAAGGCCAATTTAAAAATATTGCAAAGTCACCCATACTTTGTAACCAGATCCTTCAAAAGCCTGATTAGTTGCTCTCTAGAATCAGGAAATATTACTCGATAAGCGCGAACAGCTTCCACAAATTCCCGAGTTGAAGCCTAAATTTAGAAAAATGGATACTCATTCATTCATTCAATTGGTGTGGTAAGGGAAAGTTTATGTAACATAATAATGGTAATATTCAAAAAATGAAACAGCAAACAAATAAAGCTATGACAAGCAACATAAGATAAATTGAGTAACATCTGCTCCACAATTGCACCTCTTGCACTGTTGCACATCTGCTCCCCAATACATGAATTTGTTTTGCTATATTGCAGACTTCCTGAGGTTTATAATAGCATCAAGTACCTTACATCTACATCCCCCACCCCCTACCCAAATGAGAAGGGAAACAGACCTGTGTCAAGTTTTTTAGACATGCATTCTTTATTCCAAAAATACCCAAAGCAGAAGGAACAATACCAAAAGAAGGGAATTTTAAAAAAACAATAGTGAACGACTAAACATTGGGGGACTGGTGGTTTATTCTCCAATATAGAATGTGATGAATAAACCAATACATTCTTTCCATAGTCTATTTTCTCAAATGGTTAAAAATATGGACATTTTTTCTTTAGGAGAGGGATATTAAATGCTACAGCCTAGCTGGCAAAAAAGAAAATAAAGCTCATTCATTGGATAGGAAAACTTGATCAATTGAGTCTAATTCTCAAAATTTTATATAAAGGATACAATCCAGGTATTTGCATGTTTGTATCACTCCATGTGATCTACTAGCATAAATTGCCTACACGCATTGATCTTTCAAGTACTTGCAATGTATATAAATAATACTACCTCATTTCCAAAATATAAGATCACTTGCCTTTGTATTTTGTAACGAAAGGAGTTTTTTCTATATATATGTGCAGAGAGGCATACCAATTACCAACTAATTGAAGCAGATCTCTACTGTATCAAATTTTCCAAACTCACCTATCTATTATTCTAACACCGAGTTCAACTGAAACTGCAAGGATCCTGGTCACTTGCACTTACTAGTTGATGCGCTAGAGTAATTGAACTATATCCAACTGATTGACCAATTCTGTCAATCATTACCTAATGTAGTGTAGCAAAAATCTTCCATTTAAAACGAAATTTTTAAAGAAGTGAAAGAAGAATACAGAGAGGAGACCCAGACCAGATGAGAACAGGAAAATACAAAGTACTTGACAAAGGACTGTCTTCCAATATAGAATCTATATGGATAGTGAGGTAGCTAATCACAGAAGCCCACAAAGATGCAAGAGGTCCCTTTGTCCCAATTTTTTTTATAGAGTAGGCAAAAACAAAAAATCCAAGTATTACTTTGTGCCCATAAACCTTGAGAATCATAGAAAACGCCCATGGCTACACCAGCAAAAATCTTGCCACCCTTGCTCCTAACAAAACATGAAATCCATACAAAACAAATCCTTCACTGACCTTGGGCCTTCAATCCTCTGAAAAACACACAACAAACATGCCACTATTGCCATGCAGTAGAATGCTGAATAAAAGGTTGAAAGAGTTTTTATGAACAATTTAATGTTCAACTGCAAATTTAATGTGGGACTGAAAGTCTCAAAATCTCCTAATTTAGAGTATTTATGTATTAGATTATCCACACAAACAGGGAAGATGCATTATTAATTTATTATTAAAGCTACCCACACTTTCAAAGTGAGCTTGGGCCCTCAAATCAACCATAGGATTATGAAACTAAGAAAAAAAATTATGTATTCTCCAGGAGGCTAGATAAAGAATTTCCGGTAGATATCAAGCTAGTAATGTTATGCACACGTAATAAATAAATGGAACCATGAATCCCTAGATCTAAATCCAAATCAAGTGTTCCCACAAACAAACACCTCCAAGCATCCAAAACTAAGAAATTGATACATACATTACTCGTGTTAAAATTATAATTGAAGCAACATGAGGAGATTGTTTGCTCTCACTCACCGCATGAGCAGTCGCAGGAGTTAGGTCGTGAATTTTTCCTTGTTGAGGAGCTTCATCAGGATCAATCGGAACTTGGGTTATTTCTACAGAGTCGAGATTCAAATCCAGAAGGAATTGTTCCAACTTTTCAAGTAGTTTTTCCTTCAAACTGTCAACCTGTCAAAATAAGGCTAAACTGTAACATTAAGAATGTCAAGATATCCAATTAACAAAAATGTATAAATAGATGATAATAGGCAGAAGCAAAACTGTGAATAACTAGATGTTTCATACTTTTTTTCTCCCCACAGAGGTCACAGATTGAAACAAAACATGAGGACCAACTTAATGATAATTGAGTGTCACTCTTCTAACACTTCAATTTTCAGACATTAATTATTATTATTTTTTGCTATTTCTTTCATAAAAATAGGAACACTTCAGCCCTATTATTTACCCAAATGGAGTATATATATACATACATATATATATATATATATATATATATATATATATTCAGTTCTTTGTAAAAGGGCTCTTCAAAATGTCTGAAGTACCATTATCCAATTGGATACCTCGTACATTGCAGCATGGGTATGATAGGCACATGAATACATGTTTGGGCAGGGGGGAGTACCTGAATGTCAAAGCCAGGATGTGTCTGCCTCTTATCAAACACTTAACTAAGCTACATATCACCAAATAATGTTACACAAGAATTTTAAGTTACATCAATCTTTCTGGTCAAATGCCATTATCAAAATGTGACAAGCCCAAGCTTAAAGGCCATAAACAATGAAGACTAAATTTTGTATTCTTATTCCTCATAATACCCATGTTATTTATTATACTACCAGGTAGCGAGGTTTTAACATGGCTCAAGCATTATTCCCAAAATGTTTACGTTAGAACTGCCAAGAAGGTTTTGTTTAGTTTCAAGGAAAAACAGATGATTATAAATATATTTTACAGAATATTCAGTATAGTGCATATTCAGGGAATAGTTGATCTATAACTCTATATATTTATGGTCTCGAACACATTATTAAGAGTTGAAGAAATACAAAGGTATGACATCTGACTAGGTATGGGTTTCCAAAGTTAAGTAAACCAACACCTTTTCTGAATATCTCAACTACGACATTGTCGCGTTTGATCCAACATATCTTTGTTCAGTCAAGTAAAATGCAACTGTTTTGTAGATAAATGAAAAGGACAAGAGGAAGTTCCAAGGCGTCGCCTAGTCAATTAAGGCAGTGCTATGCCTTGGTTACATGCTCTAAGGCGAGTACCTTAGGTGGTAAGGCTTCACCTTTGTTTGTATGGCGAGCACCTTTGACAACTTGAAGGAAAGGCGTACGTCTTAGAGAGAGAATATCAATGTATAGTTTTAAGAAATAATAATAAATAATAACCAATTCGGGTTTCCAATATAATCCAGATAACCAATTGAATCAGATCAGTCGATCGTTAGCAACAGCTAGGTTTCGAACCAAACAAGAGAGAGAGATATACTACTGTGATGGCAATCATGACTTGAGGTGCGACCTCCAATTTCAACTGCCTCTAGGATTTGCGACCTTCGATTCTAATTTTCTTTGTTCTCCTACAACTAATTAACAGCTTCATCTATCTCTTCTTGTTCTTTTTTTCCTCTTTAGTCTTTACTTAATTAATACTTAATAGAACATCAAAGGAAAATCTAAAAATCTTAAATACCTAGTATTAGTTTTTACTTGATATTTACTAAGCTACTATTTCTTTTATGTTTTTATTAAGCTATTGCCTATATTTTTTTTCATTTAATGAAGGATAAATTTATTCTTTTGGTTGATTACTTAATGATTCTCTTTTTCATTTAATTGATTGATTATAATTGGAATTGTATACCTAAGTGCAATTTGGAGATGTTATCTTCAGTTCATTTGTGTTATGTAGATAGTTAAATGGTGGATTGCAAACGACTTATCACCTTATCGACTAAGTGAGCGCCTAAGCGCTTAGAATCCTAACCATAGCCTCACCTTGATAACTATGAGGGGAAGTCACACACCAAGCATGTGCCCATCTGCTAATGTATTTTAAAAGAAACAGTATTATATCATTATTACCAAACATACAGAACTTTTTCTTTTTAATAGGTAAAGTCGAAAAGAAAATTTCAGAACATGACGAATCAAAAAATATTTCTCAAACTCATCACTTCTATTTGACCCTCGCACACACGCTCACGCTCTTCCTTTTTTGTATCACATATTTGCCTCTGCCACAATTACCTGTAGTGACATCATCCATGCATCCCTTCTAGAGTCATAAAAGACAAAGACTTTATTATAAAAAAATAAAAAAGAAGATTTTATTGATGAAGAAAGAAGAATTTACAATTATGTGGAGGACTAGGAGTCCTTCAAAAGAAAACCAAACAAAGCAAAGAAAATGAGTGGGAACACTATGAAGGTGTGACAAAGAAACTTTGCCAAAAGCTCCCAATACATGAACCTAAAGAGAAGAAAAGAAAGACGCTCAATCCCAAAGTATATCAATATTCATTGCCCCACCACAATAAATCCTACCATTCCTAGAAGATAAAGATATAAAAGTACACAACATGAAAACAATGATTTTTTCATTGTCTCTCTGCCCTTTGGATTTGACAATTAGACAAATTTGACTCCTTTACACATACGCACATGGTGCATATACACCAAGTACACGTGGTGACATATTCAGCAAAGCCTTCATATAATTACCATGGAAGAATGAACAGTGCAAGTTACAGAAAACAAGTAATAAATACACTTGTGTAGATGATGAGATTGCAGAAAGAAGACTGTATACCGGGAAATCCAACCGCTTCAAAAGCATTACAGCTTCAGCTCTTGCCTGTATTGACTCAGAATCTGAAAATACCTTTCCCTGAAACAAATAGTTTAAAATGTTGGGCGAACTTTAAATTTAATTGTGCATCACAAACAGGCCTCAGCAATCTAGCGAGTTACTTTTTTTCATAGTATTTGGCAAGTTATAAGTAATTCGGGTTATAAGGTAAAAAATCGTGCACTTTTTTTCTCATTCATCAAACTTTTGTCAAAAGTGGCAGGTTCAGGCATGTCCTAGGAGCACATAACAGACATTCATCCTCAGATCTTGAAACATCAATTTTCCATTACTTGCCTCACCACAAAGTAAAGACAGTAAGCATGGAGGTGTGGAACTTTATAGGGGCCCCAACCAACTACTGAAGAACAATAACATTAAGTACACTAATGACACTCATCTCAAAGCAATATTTACCTCTGATGCTTAAACATCAACCAGGATATCTTAGAAGTACATCCCTGTAGGGTCCATAAAAATAGTTGAGGTCTGGACATACCAGAATCCTGCCTACATGACAAGGGCCTTCTAAACTGAAATTATCTATTTATTCTTGAGAAGTACAGTAATTATAGGGAGACGCATATACAAATGGAACAAAGCCTCAGAAAGACGGCCTTTATACCAAAAATATGTATATAAAAATAAAAAATAAAATCTCCAAAACTATTCAACTTTACAAACCCATAATAAACTGACATTATTATTATGATAAACATGCTAAAAAACTTTACAGTTAACCACAATCAGAAGTTTCTGGTTCAGCGTCATCAATGAATACTGAAGATCATTCCTATACAGCGAACAAAAAATTAAAACAGAACAAGTTCATGAGTCTGCTCCTTGTTGTATAGCATCAAACAAATATATGTAGAATTTGTATGTATGCAAATATTCACACTGGAACTACTTGAAACTAGCTGTTTGGGTCGCTCTTGTTATACAATTCTACTTGGGCCATATTATTATGTAAACCACGAGCCATCATGTAACTTCTAACCACCTCAACTAGTCTTCTTTTGCCTACAGGTTATTCAACCATTTCCAACAAGATTTGAATAACTATCAACCATCTTAAGTAATTCCTAATCATGTACTCAATTGTCAAAGGGGTTTACTTAAGCCAAAACAACACTAACAGCTTACAAGTAAGCTGTAACTGTAGATACTAATAAAAGGATAATTATAGCAGAAGAAACAATAGCCTACCTGCAAACCTTTTATAATTACAGATATTGCTTCTTCAGATGCTCTCTTACAATCCAGGAATGATGAATCCCCGTATGCCTAAGAATTAATAAAAATGAAAGGACTATCATTGAGTAAATAAAGATTTCAACACAGATGTAAAATAAACCATGAAAATAACAAGAGAACGGGAACAAAGACTGGCCCAACTATTGCACGGCATGGTAAGAGAAAAATAACCTTAAAAATTGGCATTGCTCCAGTGTAGAATCTCACTGCATCAGCATAGGCTTCGGATTTGATACACTTTCCAAGTCTGGTAGGTAGATCATATATGAACTGCTCTTTTCCACATAAGATGAAATCTGTGTAACTCATACGTGGCCAAACAACAAAGTTTACAGAATGTATAGGACATGATATAAGAATTACATCTATCCCGTTAGAAAATAAACCACATTAAAAAATCATAAGTTGCACAACTGGTGCATTGATAAATTGTGTTGACTAATTTTCTTTCATAAATCAAAACATCCACAAGCATATGATACTATAATTGACTGGTGAGTGAAATTCAAGCTGCATGGGTTCACAGTGCCCAACATTCACAGAGGAGCAGCTAATCATATGTTGAAATTGCTTGGATTACAAGTCCAGGAGTAAGTTGATGAGTATATAATGATTGCGCTTTCTTTTCAAAGGCAACCCTTTACTCCTTTGGAAAGACAGGTTCTAGTCCACCCATGGCAAGTCCTTTGGAAAGACAGGTTCTAGTCCACCCATGGGTTCACAGTGCACCACAGTCACAGAGGGGCAGCTAGTCACATATTGAAATTTCTTGGATTATATGTTAGGAGTTAGGAGATGAGTAATTCATGATATCACTTTCTTTTCAAAGGTAACCCTTTACTCCTTTGGATAGACAGTTTCTAGTCCACCCATGGGTAGTAAGTCAATAACTAAATGTGTTTTAGCTATACACAATGAGAGGTGCAGGCACCTAAAGTTTGACATTTACCTGAACTTTACGCAGAAGATTACGCGTGCGATGCAATTTTTCTATATGCTCTCTCTTTCCGAATAGAGAAGTATTGACCCCATCACTTCTAGATTGCACAGACATTATCTGCAGTCATGATTAAAATTTGTAAAGCTTTGAATCAAGTTCATTGTTTGTGTTCTCTTGTTAGAAATGAGAAAACGAATTCAACAGTAATAATATATTTTTCTATGCATGACACCTTTTCTAAGAGCTGCTCCATGTTGACTTCCATGCCCACAATATTACTTTTCATTCTGAAATAATCCATATTTAAAACATGAATTAAAAATGGCACAACAACATTAGAAATTTAGAATTAATATCAACACGACTAAATTCATGAATTGGACTAAGCCAATATATACTTCTATTTTGTTGTTATTGTAGTCAGATTTGAGATTAAAAATCTAATCAACTTGCAAATATACGCAAACACTATTATGCTGAAACTGCTACCAAGCAACGAAACAATGTAGTAAAGGGGTAAGTCCGACCTTTTAATTGTGTCTGTAGCACTGATAAATTTGTTGTAATTTTCATATACTAACATTTGCAAGTCAGTGTCAAGATTCTTTATCTCAGCAGCCATTTCAACGTGTCGGTGAAGCAAACCATCCAAATTTGACTTTTGTACCTAAACATAAGTAAGAGTTGATTTATCATTAATAAACCCACACTAGAAACTTAAGAATACAATCATAGGATGGGGATTCTTTGTGACCAGATTCACCGTACCATTGACACAATCCTAAACGTTGCTAACAAAATGAACATATTGAGCATACGATAAAAAACTTTGGAGCCAAAAACAGCAGGCAAGGGCTTAGTTTAGTTGAAAGATTAAATTGCAACATTAACTATCAATAGATTTACTAACTTAATCCCTCTTTATAATTCAGTTGGGTTGTACTGAGTCAAGCTGACTCGTATTGTGGAATCTACAACATATAAATGAGAAGCAACTGTTCCAACTTCCAAATGTGAATCTCTCCTTAAAATTTAAATTGTGTCTGGCCTCCCTTGGAGGTTGTTATTAGTTCAAAGGGTCTAAATTGACTGTCATTAACTTAATAAACTCAAAAGTAACCTGAATTGATAAATGACTTCGATTTAATAGAACTGATTCCCATACAATTACAGCATTACATTTTCAAAAAAGAGGCCTTAATAAACGATAAATTCCAATCACTTAGTCAAAAAACTTATAGTTATCACCTGAGATTATAGGCACAACACGTCCAAATGAATAGTAAAAAGGGTTGGTAAATCAAAATCATTTATTTTGAACCAATGTGCATTTCCGCATCAGATTCATATATAATTTCATGCATAAATGTGTGCATTAGTTGGTTGATGGATCTGGAAATCGATGAGAGATCGAAAAAGTAATAATTGAGCTTACTAGAAGATTCATGTACTGATCTGCATCAAAGGAGGTGGTGTTGATGGTGTCGAGCGTGGCATATCGTCCAGAAGTGTTGGCCGGAACTGAATCAGATGAAGGATCTTGAGAGTAAAAGCTTGACAACAGATCTCTCATCCTCTTCGCCTTATCGTCCAACGGCAAATTATGTACCTCCATTTTTCTATCAAGTTAAACTCTTAACTAACTTAATCCCTTCTTTTAAAGCTTACGAGATCGCGAAAGATGCCGGAAGGTATCAAGTGGCGCGATCGGAGAATGTATTAGAACTGAACCAGGACAGAGGATTGAGGTTTATTAAGAAGAAAATTGGACTACCAATTCGCTCAAATATATATTTCTTAATTCGCTCAAATGTCATTCGACGTCGTTTGCTGGCTTACGGAGCCATGGGAGCATTCTCATCTCTACCAATTTGATGTAAAAGTCATTTAATTAATATTAGTATTAGTAATAAAAAGACAAGTAATAACATTATTATCAACAAAGTAGGACAACGGATGATAAATAAAAATTATGATCAAGTCGCTACAAGTTGTAGCGGTTGGTATATAAAAAAAATAAATTTCATTTTTATCATTCTATTTCTCAAAAAATGGGCCCACGTTATAAAAAATATTAAGACCAAACTGTTACAAGTTATAACAGTTGGTATATAAAAAAAATAAATTCATTTTATATTTTTCTATCTGACAATATGGGCCCACATTAACAAGTTAATTTGACTTTTATTGATAGAGTATGTTGTTTAGGCCGCTAAATGTTGTAGCGGCTGACAATATATTTTTTTCTATTTCAGCCTTCCATTTAATTGATATACGACTGACAAGTTGGTTACTGAAATAGTGTTTTATAGTAACCAGTTGGTTACGGCTGACAAATTTTTTTTTCTAAAAAGCTAAAAGTAGCGGGGGTGTCATCATAGGCTAATATATCTCAAGAATGATGATTTTTTAATTTTTTGAAGTTATCATTACTGACGATCTGTTCGTCACCAATACCTCATTGTTGACGGCTAGTCGTCGTCAATGACCTCATCGGGAATGACACTCTTGTCGAAGGCGAGCGACAAGAGTCAGAGGCGACGACTTATTATACTGACGGGGAAGGCGACGGATTACGCCGTCGCTTAACGACCTCATCACGACGCAGAATAGAGTCGTTCAGCGACATTATAGTAACTCGTCGACAATGACCTATTTTTTTGTAGTGTTATATATATATATATATATATATAGGGGAATGATCCATAGCATTTATTTGCTATGAACCAAAATGTGGCATATAGCATATATACCGTTGGTTTAACAAATGAATGGTTGTGATTTTATTTATGAACACGTCGCGGACGTGATTAATAAAAAATTAAGACGCTTATGCCCCCACCTTTACTTTAGTCAAGACAAACAGCTTATATACATCCGCTAGTCTTACTAGCGGAGTGACTCAAAATATGGGAAAAGGTAATACGCTATAGTGCCTGGTACACAGCAACATCAATTCAATAACAACACAACAACTTGCTGCACTGCAATACCCAGTACTTTGCTGCACCTTGCTGTGACGCCCCCAAAATAGGTATACATCACCCATCTAGGGTCGCCAGATACATGGTGCAGAATACAAATACAATCTTTAATATACAACAAGAAAGCTGTGAGATTTAATACAAATATTGTCTTCTAGACAATATCCACTCTCGTAATAAGTCCTCATTATATTTATTGTCATACTATTTAATGTAATAGTGAGGACTACTAATACTATCATCCGGACCATCACCCTGCTTCCCGACTAGCCCCTCGCTACGCTCTCATTTCTCAAGAGAACAGGTGAAAGAAAGGTGAGCTCAACTAGCCCTCAAGAAGAAATATTATGACTAAGATAATGCAGGATAAATTATCATTAGCCTTCAACAATGTTAAACCGATAAAATGCAATAGACAACAAAGTTTAGCTGCAAGCCGGAATAAGCAATCTATTAAAAGAGTCAAGTGAGAGAATAAAATCTACTATCTTTTATGATTTAAAAAAAAATTCATCACTTTTATCATTTGAGACTCAAATTTTAATAAATAATCGACGTCATACCAAAGACTACTACCAAGGATATTCATTAGGGTCACGACCACAAATTAACCATGTACTACGGGCCAAAGATATTCGTGTATTCATCAATGGTCATGATCATGCCAACAAATCGGCCCATCAATGCACTACTAGCCAATGAAGACTTTTACCACATCATTTGTAACATACTGGCCATGATTATACCTAATAATCCACGGTCATAATCATACCAAGTCCATCTATGCATTACTGAGCCACGATGATGACTTTAAAAATATAAACATGAGGATGATGACAATGATATTAGAATTCAATAAAACAAGTTCAAGAATTAGTTTATCCAGAACTAATAACGCCCAAATTTGTCAACATGATACTTCTTTGTAGAGTAAAATTCAAGAATGCTTAAAAGAATATTTCCATGAAAAGATATCTTTGGATGAAGCGCAAATATCAATGATATTCCACTAATTTCATGGAGTATGTAAGTCAAAACTTTAACCAACTTGAGTATAATAAGGAATGGAATAACAAAAGAAATCACCGTGCATGTGATAGGTAAAGACAGGCGGAGTTATTCCAATGAATAATAAATATGGAACTGTGTCCATGCGTGAACGCATGAGATAGGATATTCGACAAAATAATAAAAGACGGAACCAGTCCGGCCAGTAAAACACATGTATGTGATATTCCAATAGAATAATAAAGAATGGAATAACATAAGGATTTCACCAAGTATAGGGAGTCAACAGATATCAAAGTTATTCCAACGAATAATAAAGATGGAACCGAGTTCTACAGTAAAAGCGCATGTGACAGGATATTCAATGTAATAATAAAGAATGGAATAACATAAGGATTTCACCAAGTATAGGGTATGCCGCTTATACAGGTTATTCCAATAGAATAATAAAGAATGGAATAACTGAAGTTCTCTTCATGAATAAAAAGAATAACACCCCTACCAGTAAAAAAGACCTTTGGATATCGAAGTAGTGAAGTAGCGCAGAATACTCTTCTTCTTTCTCTCTATAATTTTTCTCTACAGAGTTTCGGTGAATTCATAAGAAATAATGAAGGAATGAGCTTTATTTATAGAAGAATGGATTGAATAGTAACTAATTTACGAAGCGGTCCAGATTGATTTACTTTTAAACGGACGGTTCAGATTGATTTACTATTAAAACTTAAAACAACGGTCCATACTGATTTACTATTAAAACTTTAAACCAGCGATCCATATTGATTCATTATTATAACTTTTCACCAGCGGTCCATATTGATTCACCAATAAAACTTCAACCAACGGTCTGAAAAATTAGCACATCTCCTCATGGAATAATATTGTACCCAAATACCCGAATGAACAATGCTAGAGTGAATAGTAACCGGGTGAATAGTAACCGGGTGAATTGTAACTCGTGAATAATAACTCATGAATAGTAACTCGTGAATAGTAACTCATGAATAGTAACTCATAAATAGAAACTCGTGAATAGTACTCCAACACGAAAAGTTCCCCGAATACCCGATTGAACAATATAACCTCCAGACATCAATTATCATCGGAATAGATGTTGATTTCTACTAACACAAATAATTCCAACACAATGAAACTATCAAATTCATCTTTAATCAACACGTACTTATTCATCATTAATATTATAACTCACAATATTTAGCAACCAGGTTGTTCCCAAGAAAGAGAGGGCTTTCCAATAAGGATTTCTCCCTATTGGTGGCGGAATTAGGTGACCAAACCTCTCCTCGATGTAACTTCAGACATTGTAAATATTGCAATTTAATAATATGAATAACTTTATCGTCTCAATTATTGATTTAATAATATAACATATAATGCGAGATGATCTTGTGACAATAATCGAATCAATAATATGAGAGATATGATGCAGCAATTACTGTAGTAATAATTGAGTATAAATGAGTGACTTCTCACGTAAGCATCAATAATCAATACCGTGTGATACTATGCAACCACGCGTGTGACGCCCCCAAAATAGGTATACACAACACCCATTCTGAGTCGCCAAATACATGGTACAAGAAGCAAACTACAACTTCAATAATACAAATGTCGTGTGAAATACGACAATATATACTGTGAGTTTAAATATAATATTGTCTTCTAGACAATATCCACATGCAAATAAATCCCCATCATAATTATTGATTCATTATTTTACAAAATGGTGAGGACTACTAAACAACTCTCTCTAGAACCTTCATTCCATACCCCCGACTAAGACTCATTACATTCTCGCCTCCCGAGAAGAAAAATGGAACAACAAGGAAAAGGGTGAGCTCAACTAGCCCAAGTAAAGAATATTATGACTAAGATAATATACAACAAATTATCGTTAGTCTTCAACAGGAAAAATCGATAGAATACAATGTACAACAAGTTTCATATCAATATTCGCATTGAAATAATAATTCATGTAAGAGTTACGTAGAGAATGAAATCTACTATAATCTATGAATTTAACGAGTCCATCATCAATATTTTATCCTGTAACATCAATCAATATGCATCACGGAATCAAATATTCATCTTTGCACTACTGAGCCAAAGATATTCATCGATTGGTCATGTTCATTTAAACACATTCATCTTTGCACTACTGAGCCAAAGATATTAATCAATCCATCATGTTCATCTCAACACTGTTCATCTTTGCACTACAGCCAAAGATATTCTTCAGAAATCATTCATCTTTCAAGGCTACAAAGCCAAAGATATTCAATAATATCATCATTTAAGACCGAGGATGATGAAAAATATTTTTAAAAACGAATCCAATTGAAACAAAATGACAAGGATTAAGGATTAAGGATTCAGTACTTGGTTTTATCCACGCCCAAAATACCTCAAAAAATAATCATAGTGGTGTAAAATTCAAGAATGATCAAAACATGGATACAATCGAGTTAGTATCCGAATAGATGTTTTAGACGAAAAGAAGAAATTTTATTTTTCGGTGAATAGTCATCAGATATCGTGAATAGTGCAGATACGTGAATAAGAACTCTCACACACCAAAAGATAGAAATTCCACAAAAACATCTTCACGCTTATTAATAGTACTCGTGAATAGTAACTCGTGAATAAGAACTCATGAATAGTAACTCGTGAATAGTAACTCATGAATAGTAACCCATGAATAGTAACCCCAGACATGAAAAAGTTCCAAATTTGATAAAACTTGGATCAACATTTCAAAGATAATGATATTGAAGAAATAATATCATTACTGAAAAAAAATAATATCACTTACCTCAAAGAATCGAGACTTGGAAGGAAAGGTCGGAAGTGATCTTTGAATGAAACTTATCTTGAACAACAACTCTCAAAGTATCTAAATACTCACAAAATACGCCAATATATATAGAGAGAGAAAGAGAAAACTTTGTTTACGGTGTGATTTTCAATTCTAACTTAAATTTCTATTTATAGGAAAATGTTAGCCGTAGAAGGCGAGACTTGACCTTTACACGATGGCTTTACTCGCTACTAGTGCCACCCACCACATTTGAAATAAAATTCAGCACATTTTTTCACCAACCACAAGTGGGGCCCACTCAATTCTAGAATTTTCCACCAAAATCAATTATAACCCTAATTTCCGAATCGGTCACCTCTTAAAATTCATAACAAATCATTCGTTCATTTTAACGGTTCAAAATTTGTGGACATATACTCAACTTATGTATGTATAACATATCCAAAAATTACAACGATCCAACGGTCGATTAAAAATTATAACTCACATAATATATCGTAAAAATATCGATTTGATTTTTAATACCTCCATTCAAACAAAAATCGATAAAACACCTCAACATTAAATCCTTCAATTATAACCACATATAATAAATAAATCCATCATTTATATCCATATCAAATAAATATTTTCTTATCATATAAATCAATAATTAATTATTCCCAAATAATATTACGAATCACAATTATGATAACAGACGGTTCAGGAAAGAGGGGCTTTCCAATAAGGATCTCTCTTCTTGGCGCGCATGCAATTAGGTGACCAAACCTCTCCTTAGGCGAGAACTTTCTAGACATTGCCAATAATGTTATCTAATAATATTATTCAAATAATATGAATTATTGATCCGATAATGGGAAATCTTCGCAGCGGTGACAATTATTGAAACAGTGAATAATATAAAATACCAACGCAAAGAATTATTGAATCAATAAAATAAAAAATCTTGATAAAGAATTCTTGTGAAAATTATTGAGTAGTGCCTTCACGTAAGGATCAATAATTCAACAATCATCATGCAATCTGGTGCTTCTTTGTGCAACCACGCCAGACATCGTATTTTAAACCACGGGTATTCCAATGATCTTACTCAGTAATAACTACGTAGTTATTTATAACCACCCAAACTTTGTCGTTTTCCTCATCCAATCGACTTTCAGTTATGGGGCCCCACACATGGCTCGCTACCTTGGTCGCATACGAATATTCACAAAGCGAATATTCCACGACCAAACGAATATTCCCCACCAAACGAATATTCCCAAACAAAAATGAATATTTTATAACCACTTGCTTATTTTGAAATATTTGCGTATTTAACCCTTAACTATCCACATTAATCAAATCAACCCTTACTATTTCAAAATAATAAATAAAGGAAATTCCTTTTTATTTAAAAATTTTGGGGTCTTACAATAGCGTATTCTTTTACTTTTTTACTACTAGGGTAGTTCAGCAGTTTTAACAATAACACCTCGTCGTTATTTATAAAATATTTTTGTCGTTTTCTCAATTCGACAATAATTCCATTGTGGGGTCCACCAATGATTGTGCCGTTGTACGAATATTCCCGACAAAAAGAATATTCTCCGACCAATCGAATATTTTATAACAAATTACATACTTAGCAAAATTTATAAATATTACCCATAACTATAAAATTATATCAAATTCATTCCATAATATTCAAAAATAATATTTATAGAAAAATCATCTTTCTTAAAAAAAAATTGTGGTCTTACAACCTCCCTTTCTTATGAAATTCCGCCCTCGAAATTAGGGTACGTACCTGGTATGTCGAAGAGGTAAGGATACCTTGATTTTATTTCAGATTCTAATTCCCAGGTCATTTTCTCAACATCGTGGTTCTTCCACAAAACTTTGACTTGAGGTATAACCTTGGAGCGTAGAATATGTTCCTTTTTATCCAAGATTTTAACAGGAACCTCCTCAAATGTTAAATCTTCCGCTATTTCGTCCGGTTCTAACTCAATAATGTGGTTCAGGTCTTTCACATATTTACGTAACATAGATATGTTAAAAACATTATGAACACGAGACATACTTGGCGGTAAAAGCGAGTCTACATAGCTACGATTCCTACTCATTCGAGGATTAAAATGGGCCAATGAATCGAGGATTGAGCTCTCTCTTTCCGAATCTCGTAACTCCTTTCCGTGGAGCAACACACGTAACAACACATGATCTCCAATATCAATTCCACGTCCTTTCGATGAAGATCAACATTAACTCTTTTGTCGATCTTGTGAGGTTTTTATACGTTGTCGGATCGTTTGAATCTTTTCCGTAGTCATACGTACAACTCCGGTCCCAACAACGTTGCTTCACCCACCTCATCCCAAAGATATCTTGGAGAGCGACACTTTTTCCATACAACGCTTCGAATGGAGCCACGCTAATACTTAACGATAAATCGTTGTTGTATGAAAACTCCACCAAGCAGTAAGAACTTGTCCTAACTTCCTTGAAGTCAAGGACACGAGTCTTAATAAATCTTCAAGAGTTTGAATAGTCCTCTCTGATTGTCCGTCCATCTGAGGATGATATGCCAAACTAAATCGTAAATCCGTGCCCATAGCTTTTTGCAAACTAACCCAAAATCTTGAAGTGAATCTTGGGTCTCGATCAGAAACTATGGATATTGGCATACCATGCAATCTTACAATCTCGTTTATATACATACTAGCAAGACGTTCAAGTGTATAAGTTTCTCGTATGGGTAAGAAATGAGCAGACTTAGTCAATCTATCAACAATGACCCAAATCGCATCTATGCCTTAAGAAACCTTGGGAAGACCAGTAACGAAATCCATGGTAATGTGATCCCACTTCCATTCGGAATTTCAAGTGGTTGCAATGGACCTTTTGGCACTTGATGCTCGCCTTTGACTTCGTTGACAAGTTAGACACCTTGAGATAAATAACGCTATCTCTCTTCATATTGCTCCACCAAAATGTATGGCGAAGATCACGATACATTTTGGTACTCCCGAGATGGATTGCAAGCGTGTGTGTCAGTGCCTCCATCGTGATTCTATACTTTAAATCGGGGTTGTTAGGAACACAAAGTCTGGAGTTGACTCGAAGTATTCCTTTTTCATCGATTTTTGCTTCCGGCATAGCACCTTCTTGCACTTTCTTCCTCATACGCATCAGCTCCAGGTCTGTAGCTTTAGCAACTTTAATTTATCAATTAAAGTTGGTTCTACTCGTATATTCGCTATCATCACATGGGTCCCTGGAGTCTTTAACTCTATCTTCATCCTTTGCAAGTAACTCAAAATGGGCCTTTGCGTTGTCAATATCGCACTCGTACCCGCATATGATCTTCTACTCAATGCGTCAGCTACCATGTTCGCTTTTCCAGGATGGTATTGGATGGTATGATCATAATCTTACATTTCAAGACAGCGTCGTTGTCGCATGTTGAGTTCCTTTTGAGTAAAGAAATATTTGAGGCTTTTATGATCCGTAAAGATTTCTACTTTCTCCCCATACAAGTAATGCCTCCAAATCTTTAGTGCAAAAACAATTGCTGCCAACTCTAAATCATGAGTATGATAATTCCTCTCATATTCTTTGAGTTGTCGAGAGGCATAGGCTATGACTTTCCCATGTTGCATGAGAACACATCCTAAACCTTTGCCCGAAGCATCATTTGTAGATGACAAACCCTCCGAGCCGGATGGTATTGTCGTAACAGTCTTGAAATAAGTCTCCTCTTGAGTTCTTGAAAACTCTTCTCACATTCTTCGCTCCAACCGAACTTTTTATCTTTCTCGAGTCAATTTGAGTCGATGGAGTAGGGATTCGAGAAAATCCTTCCACGAATCTCCGATAATAACCAAATTTAAACCGAGAAAGCTACGTACTTCGATCATTGATTTAGGTTGTTCCCGACTTTGAATAGCTTCAATATTTCTTTGGGTCAACAGATATTCCATGACTTGATACCACGTGCCCAAGGAATGCTACTTTTTAAGCGTAACTCGCATTTCTTCAACTTGGCATAAAGCTTATATTCACGAAGCTTTTGGAGTGTCACCTCAAGTGTTGCTTTTCATGATCTTCACGGCTTTTGGAATAAATAAGGATGTCATCAATAAAGACGACCACAAAGTGATCCAAATATTCCTTGAATACTCGGTTCATCATATCCATGAAGGCGGCGGGAGAGCATTAGTCAATCCAAAGGACATGACTAGAATTCATAATGCCCGCATCGCAAGTTCTCAAAGCCGTCTTTGGAATGTCGTGATTCTAATCTTCAATTGGTGATATCCTAACTAAGATCAATCTTTGAAAAGAATTTGACGCTTAAGAATTGGTCAAAACAGTCATCAATACGTGGCAATGGGTACCTATTTTTATGGTGACATGGTTCAACTCCCTATAATCAATACAAAGTCGATACTCCCATCTTTCTTTTCACGAATAGAACAGGAGCACCCCAAGGAGAAATACTAGGGACGAATAAAGCCGATGTCTAACAATTCCAGTGATTGGGTCTTTAACTCTCGAAGTTGATAGAGTCATTCGATATGGGGCTTTGGAAATAGGTTTTGCATGGGTTCAAGTCGATACAAAATTCAATTTCACGCCCTGGGTAGGCTGGGAAGTTCTTGAGGAATACGTCGGAAATTCATTAATAATAGAAATATCATTCAAAATCGACATATTTTGTTTAGATCCGTGACATGAGCTAAGAAAGCTTGACATCCGTTTTTCAATAAACGAATAGCTTTATGGCTTGAGATGACAGTGATTGATTTTAATGGTTTGGTTGTTTAAATTTGAATAATAGGTTGGTTAGGAATATGAAAGCTAACAATCTTACGAAAATAATCAATTTTTGCATGATGAGTAGTTAACCAATCAATCCCTAGAATTACGTCAAATGCAAGTATTTTCAATGAAATAAGATCGACAGGTAATGTGAGGATACCGATTTGAACCAAACAAGACTTATAAACAGTGGATGTAATGAAGGTTTCTCCCAACGGAGTTTCAACAACTAAGTTAAAGTCCAATTTCTCCGGAGTCAATTTTAAACGTTGAGCGCAAGTAGGAGAAATAAAAGAATGGGTAGAACCCAGATCAAATAAGGTATATACTTCATTAGAGTTTATGATAAGCTTACCGTGATGACCTCATTCGGGTTCCTTGCTTTCGGGAGGTCACGATAACGCTTCTCCCCTCAGACACAAAGCTTTGACTTTTTCCGGGACGACACTGTGGTGCCTCCTTCCCCAATTTGGACTTGTCTTGATTGAATGATAAAATTGGGCTAGTGTTCTTCTCTTCCATAATTGTAACATGCTTTGGATGGCATCCGTGGCGCCCCAAAATAGGTATACATCACCCATTACGAGTTGTCAATACATGGTACGTAAACAACTACAACTTTATTATTACAAAGAAGAAAGCGTGAGTTTGAATACAAATATTATCTTCAGACAATATCTATACTCAAATAAATCCTCATCACATTTATTGATACATTATTTTACAAAAATGGTGAGGACTACTAAACAATTCTTTCTAAAACCTTCATTCCATACCCGAGCTTGCACTCGCTATATTCTCGCCTCCCGAGAAGAAAAATGGAACAAAAAGGAAAGGGTGAGCTCAACTAGCCCGAAAGAAAGAATATTACGACTAAGATAATGTGACGCCCCCAAAATTAGGTATCGCCACCCATCTTGGGTCGCCACTTACATGGTATATAAATTCAAATACAAACTTATTAATATAAGCGTAGGTATGCAATACGACATAAAGCGTGAGTTTGAATACAAATATTGTCTACTAGATATTATACAAACTCAAAAGGAGTCCTCATTACAACTATTATCACACTATTTCACGTAATAGTGAGGACTACTAATGCTATCCTCGGACCATTACTCCGCTCCCCGACTCGTCCCCAACTATATTCTCATTTCTCAAGAGAACAAAGTGAAAGAAAGGGTGAGCTCAACTAGCCCAAGAAGAAATATTATGACTAAGATAATGCAGAATAAATTATCATTAGCCTTCAATAATGTTAAACTGATAAAATACAATAGACAACCGGTTTAATCTGCAATGAATACGCAATCCATTAAAAGAGTCAAGTAGAAAATAAAGTCTATTATCTTTTATGATTTAAAAGGTTTTCATCAATTTTATCACTAAGACTCGGTTTAATGAATAAACCACAATATCTAATCATCCCCGCATACCTGGCCAAGGATTTTCATCAAATTATCAATGGTCACGACTATACCGAATCACCCTGGTCATAATCATACCAAAACTATCCATCATTGCATTCTGTGCCATCGAGGACTTTTGTCACATCATTTATATCAAGCCATGATTATACCGAATGATCCCCGGTCATAATCATACTAAGTTCATCTATGCACGTAAGCCAAAGATAACATAATATAACATGAGGATGATGACAATGACATAATAATTCAATAAAACAAGTTCAAGAATTATTTAATCCAGAATTATTAACGTCAAATTGTCAACACGACATCGCTTTTGTATAGTAAAATTCAAGAATAATCGGAAGAATATTTCCATGAAAAGATATCTTTGGATGAAACGCAAATATCAAAGATATTCTACTAATTTCATGGAGTATAAGTCAAAGTTTTAACCAATTTGGGTATAATAAAGAATGGAATAACAAAAGAAATCACCATGCATGCGGTGCTTGTGATGTATGCAGTTATTCCAATAGAATAATAATAATCGGAACCAGTCGTGAAATTCACACCGCGAGGATGATCCAAATGAATAATAAAATGTTGAATAATAAACAATGGAACCAGTGGTGTAAAACACACGCATGAGGATATTCCAAATGTAATAATAAATGCGGAATAATAAACAATGGAACCGGTCCGGTGTAAAACACACAAAATGAGGATATTCCAATGAATAATAAAGAATGGAATAATGAAGAAGATCACCAAGTATAGGGGATTCCAGCGTGATCTGAGTTATTCCAACAAAATAAATAAGAATGGAATAATATAAGGATTTCACCAAGTATAGGGGTATCTGGCGTACATATGAGTTATGTATAGGGTATGCCACTTTTACAAAAGTTATTCCAATGTAATAATAATGAATGGAATAATGAAGTTCTCTTCATGAATAAGAAAGAATAAACACTTACTTACGGTACAACAAATAATACCCACTACAGTAAAAGACATCGGATATCAAAGTAGTGAAGTACCGTAATACTCTTTCTTCTTTCTCTCTATAGATTTTCTCTCTATAGCTTCTCTATATAATTCTCTCTCAGAGTTTCAATTGAATTCGTAAGAAAATAATGAAGGAATGAGCTTTATTTATAGGAAAATTGAATGCATAGTAATTAATCCATGAACGGTCCAGATTGATTTACTTTAATCTGATCATCCATATTTAAAGCAAAATCTTTTAAATAAAATATCATATATTCTATTTGTATAAAAACATTTTACTATGCAAACACTATGCAACACTATGAAAAAACACTACGCAACACTATGCATAATAAAATATAATATATTCTATTTATAGAATAACTTTAATAAAGTATTCATTTTATATAAAAGATGTTTTCGCTTTTATTACGTTAATAATACTGAATAAAACAAAACGTCATTATCGCTATAATAATTCATATTATTAATCGACAATAATGGAATCAAACTGAGTGACTTCTCACATAAGCATCGATAATCAATACAGGTGTCTTTCTTATGCAACCACACGACATCGTACTTTTACTACCGAAAGTAGTTCAACAAAGATCAACCAGTAAAACTTTCGCCGTTATTTCAATAAAATATTTTTGTCGTTTTCTCAATCGGATAATAATTACATTGTGGGGTCCACCAATGATTGAGTTGTTATACGAATATTCCCCGCTAAACCGAATATTCCTAACCAATCGAATATAATATAACCACTGCATACTTTGCAAAATTTATAAATACTACCCACAACTATAATATTATCTCAAATTCACACCATAATATTAAAAATTATTTCGACAAAATTTAAATCTTTATTGATAAAATTTGGGGTCTCACAATCTCCCCTCCTTATGGAATTTAAGCCCTCGAAATTAGGGTACGATACTGATATGATAAAGAGATGAGGATACCTTGAATACCTTTATCGTTGAAAACATTAAATTCATTTTACAATCCTACCAAAGATATTCATTAATAATTCATCTCGCACTACAAATCCAAAGATATACAATCAGTAAAACCAATATCTTTGAGACTCACTTAATAGTATCACGACCACGAATTATCCATGCACTAATCGCCGAGGATATTCGTGTTTTCAATTACGGCCATGATTATACCGAATAATCCTTGGTCATAATCATACCAAGTCTATCAATACACTACTACCAAAGATGACTTTTTACATCCATGAATTAATATTTCATCACGAGACTCATTTCAATAATTAATCCATATCATCGAATCAATCTCGCACTACGTGCCGAGGATATTCATTAGTATCACGACCACAAATTATCCATGACACTTACCAAAGATAATCGTGGTATTCATTAAGTATCACGACCACAAATTATCCATGCACTACTACCAAAGATAATCGTGTATTCATTAGTATCACGACCACAAATTATCCATGCACTACTACCAAAGATATCGTGTATTCATTAGTATCACGACCACAAATTATCCATGCACTACTACCAAAGATAATCGTGTATTCATTAAGTATTACGACCACAAATTATCCATGCACACTACCAAAGATAATCGTGTATTCATTAGTATCACGACCACGAATTATCCATGACTACGGCCAAAGATAATCGTGTATTCATTAGTATCACGACCACAAATTATCCATGCACTACTACCAAAGATAATCGTATTCATTAGTATCACGACCACAAATTATCCATGACTACTACCAAAGATAATCGTGTATTCATTAGTATCACGACCACAAATTATCCATATCCATGCACTACTACCAAAGATAATCGTGTTTTCAATTACGGTTATGATTATAACGAATAATCCCTCAATGGTCATAATCATACCAAGTCCATCTACGCACTAGTGCCACGAGATGACTTTCAACATAATATAAACATGAGGATAATGATATAAAGAATCAATCAAATGAGATAAAGGATAAATATTAAACATTTATAATATAATTTATCCAAGATTCAAGAATATCCCCATGTTATCAATCACTTAATAATCTCATAATCTAATATCATTAATATTATAACAATATTTTAATCACTTCTTAAATTTATAAACAATTTATCTCAATTGTTTACGCTTTACCATATAATGCATTTAATCATTCAAAATGTCATACTCATAAGATATCATCACCAATTATCAAATCCTCAAAAAAATATGCATATACTCTATATAGGATTCTCAGCCATAAAATCATATTTTCAACTTTGTTATTTCACATAACATATTTAACTCATATGTTAAGTAATTAAACTATTTTCATGAAAAATACCAAATTAGTCCCAAAAATATTTCTTTTCTGGGATTTAGCATAATATAGTCCCATAATGAAAATATATTTTTCTCGGAATTTTTAAAATTCATTTACTATTTTTCAAAAATCAATTTCTAATTAATTCCTTAAGAAATTAGCTACCTCAAGTTTAACTCCAAAAATTCCCAAATCTTGGCAGGACCTTACACATGTTAACGTGAGCTTCAAGTTTAAATTTCATGGTCATCTGAGTTATCGAACTCCCGGTTATATAGCGTTTTTTCGAAAAAACCTAAATATTGAAATAGTCATAACTTGCTCATTTTAAGTCAGAATGAGCTGATTTTTGGACAGGAGGTACTTTATACCATATACTTTCATGTCCCAAAAGCCCAGAATTTTTCTCATAATTTAAGTGATCGAAACAGCCCCTCTAAAATCATGGCAGCAGTTTTTTCGGTTTTTGTAGCTTTGCACTCCTTTGCTAAAATCAGCCCACACAAAAATCTACAACACCTTTTCCAGTAATTCCACTTGGATTAGTTAGGTAACTCATAGATCTAACTCTAGGACTTGACCACACTCAAAAATTCAAAATATAATAAGAGATATGGTCAATTGAATTTCGTGTTACGTTTTTCACCAAAATCTGATTTTCAACTCTTTGTGATTTCTAAGAAACTTTCATGTTTTTACATACTAACCAACATAACTCATCATAAAACTTACTAATACCACGAATACCCATGATTTTCATTAGTCCAATGCTTTTATTATGACTTTCATCATAAACCACGTAAACCTGTTCATTTTAGTTCAAGAAATATTTGAGGGTTTAAGAAATGGGTTTTATCTTTGGGGTCAATACAAAATTCGATTTCACGCTCTAAGTAGGCTAAGAAGTCTTCAAGAATACGCCAGAAATTTATTAATAATAGAAATATCATTCAATCATCGTGACTCTCATCCAAGACTTGGATAAGACGTCACATCGATACCAACCATGACTTTTATCCCTTAACCAGATAAGACCTCACAATGATACCTATAACCTTGCCATCTTCATTCACGATGTCGCCTATAAAAAGTCCGCTTTGCGTGCATTCCACACAAGGAAGTCAACAACGAAAGGTTCGGGGCTCTTTACTTATGGCTCGATATGACAATAATTGACTTTAGTAGTTTGGTTACTTGAATTCGCACAACAAGTTGGTTATGAATATAAAAGCTAACAACCTTACGAAAAAGAATAATGAGTAGTTAATCAATCGCTTTCAAAAATTACCTCAAAGGCAAGTATTTTTAAAGAGATAATATCGACAGGTAACGTGAAAGTGTTTATTTGAATCAAACAAGATTTAAAAAATAGTGGAGGTAACGAAGGCTCCTACTAACGAGGTTTCAACCAACAAGTCAAAGTCTAACTTCTCCGGAGTCAAATTTAAACGTTGAACACGACTAGGTGAAATAAAAGAGTGGGTAGAACTGGTATCTAACACGGTATAGACTTCGCAAGAGCTTACGATTAACTTACCCGTGATAATTTTATTCGTGTTCCTCGTCACGAGAAAAAACGCTCTCTTAAACTACTACTTTGGTTTATGTCCGGGATGACCTTTGGTGCCTCCATCCTAGTTGAATTTGTCTTCGATAAACGACAAAATCGAGCTAAGTGACCTTCTCTTCCACAATTATAACATTCTTTGACTGCATTGCGATTCGGATCGATGTGTCCTCTCCTCCGCATTTGAAGCATATGATAGGTGGTCTTTCTCCTTCCTTAACAACGGGTCTTTGGTCTTGACGTCTTTCCATCATTGTTGAATCTCCTTTTCTTGAAATGTCCATTCTTATTGTTTTGGCCTCGATTACCACCAAGTGGTTACCATATCTCCGCCCATTGATTCCTCCACGCTTGTTGTCACCGCTCGATGACTACTCTACCATTTGGTATTATAATTTTGCCGGCTACTCTCTTTTAGTTCGTTGACTCGTTATCGCTACTCCACTAATCGAGCCCTATTTACAACATCCGAATAAAAACACGGTTTATGAGAAATAAGATGTTGGACGTATCTCCGCTTCAAACCTCTTAAAAATATTCGCGCCATTCTCTTCATTATCCACCAGTGGGACGAAACCGTGATAACTCCGCAAATTTTGCCTCGTATATTGCGACACTGGCCATATTGTTTTGTTCCAACTTGATAAACTCCACCTCCTTCATGTATGGCGAATACTTTCGTGAAAGTATTTGTCGTTGAACGACTCTGGAACTTCTCCCAAGATATCTTGAAGACAAAGAAGTTGAGTACGTTTTTACCGATTCCCACCAAGAATCGCCTCTCCGCAAGAACATAAAGGCGGTGCAAAAGGAACCTTTTGCTCCTCGGAGCATCCCAAGACATCAAATATCTTGGTAATCTGCTTTATCCATGCTTCCGCCGGAAGTGGTTTTGGCTCTCCCCTGAAAACTCCGGTGGTCCCAGCTCCTTGAATTGTTTAGCGGTGACCACCGAGAGTTTTTCGTGTTTCCACCTATGTTTTGGATGAGAGTTTTCACCGATGTTCGCATGAATTCTAAAACCTCTTAAACGCATCTGCGTCGTTAATCGATTGATCGATGTTGTTGTTTTGGGAGGATTATTGCCATCCTGTTGCACATTGTCTCGATTATTGATCATGGAGAATCAACAGATCTCCGTGCTCCATTGCTATTCTCAACATTCTCGGATGCCATTTTCAAACACCGCCACAAAATAAGGGTTAATTGACATGCAACATATTATCCCTATACTCACCGACCAATTAAATACCAAATAAATTTAGGTAGGTCATACTAGCAAAGAATTCCCGTCTCTCTCCCTCCTAGTTCTTATCTCACATCTTACCCAGGATCATATCCCTAAGCTCGATACCAACCGTGACGCCCCCCAAAATTAGGTATACGTCACCCATCTTGGGTCGCCACTTACATGGTACATAAATTCAAATACAAACTTACTTAATATAACTGCCGGTGTACAATACGACATATACTGTGAGTTTGAATACAAATATTGTCTACTAGATATTATACAAACTCAAAAGGAGTCCTCATTACAACTATTATCACACTATTTCACGAATAGTGAGGACTACTAATGCTATCCTGCGGACCATTACTCCGGTTCCCCGACTCGTCCCCAGCTTATATTCTCATTTCAAGAGAAAAAGTGAAAGAAAGGGTGAGCTCAACTAGCCCAAAGAAAATATTATGACTAAGATAATGCGAATAAATTATCATTAGCCTTCAACAATGTTAAACCGATAAAATACAATAGACAAACCGGTTTAATCTGCTAAATGAATATCGCAATCCATTAAAAGAGTCAAGTAGAAAATAAAGTCTATTATCTTTTATGATTTAAAAGGTTTTCATCAATTTTATCACTAAGACTCGGTTTAATGAATAAACCACAATATCTAATCATCCCCGTATATCACGGTCAAGGATTTTCATCAAATTATCAATGGTCATGACTATACCGAATCACCCCGGTCATAATCATACCAAAAACTATCCATCATCGCATTCATGTGCCATCGAGGACTTTTGTCACATCATTTATATCAAGCCATGATTATACCGAATGATCCTCGGTCATAATCATACTAAGTTCATCTACGCACGTAAGCCAAAGATAACATAATATAACATGAGGATGATGACAATGACATAATAATTCAATAAAACAAGTTCAAGAATTATTTAATCCAGAATTATTAACGCCCAAAATTATCAACATGACATCTTTGTTTTTGTATAGTAAAATTCAAGAATAATCGTAAGAATATTTCCATGAAAAGATATTTGGATGAAACGATTTATCAAAGATATTCTACTAATTTCATGGAGTATAGAAGTCAAAGTTTTAACCAACTGGGTATAATAAAGAATGGAATAACAAAAAAGAAATCACCACGCACGGTGCTTGGCATGATAGACAAAGTTATTCCAATAGAATAATAATAACGGAACGAATGTCGTGAAATTCACACGCAAGCGGGATGATTCAATGTAATAATAAATTTGAATAATAAACAATGGAACCAGTCAGGTGTAAAACACATGCATAAGATATTCCAATGTAATAATAAATGCGGAATAATAAACAATGGAAACCAGTTAAATTGTAAAACACACGCATGTGATATTCCAATGTAATAATAAAGAATGGAATAATGAAGAAGATCACCAAGTATAGGGGATTCAGTGACTGAGTTATTCCAATGTAATAAATAAGAATGGAATAATATAAGGATTTCACCAAGTATAGGTATCTGGCGTGATACAAAGTTATGTATAGGGTATGCCACTTTTACAAAAGTTATTCCAACAGAATAATAATGAATGGAATAATGAAGTTCTCTTCATGAATAAGAAAGAATAACACTCTTACGGTACAACAAATAATACCCCTTACCGTAAAAGACACCGGATATCAAAGTAGTGAAGTACCGTAATACTCTTCTTCTTTCTCTCTATGATTTTTCTCTATAGCTACTCTCTCTAATTCTCTCTCAGAGTTTCAAAATTGAATTCGTAAGAAAATAATGAAGGAATGAGCTTTATTTATAGGAAAATTGAATGCATAGTAATTAATCCATGAACGGTCCAGATTGATTTACTTTAATCGACGGTCCATATTTAAAGCAAAATCTTTTAAATAAAATATCATATATTCTATTTGTATAAAAATATTTTACTATGCAAAAACACTACGCAACACTACGCAAAAAACACTATGCAACACTATGGATAATAAAATATAATATATTCTATTTATAGAATAACTTTAATAAAGATTACATTTTATATAAAAGATGTTTCGCTTTTATTACGTTAATAATACTGAATAAAACAAAACGTCATTATCGCTTATAATAATTCATATTATTAATCGACAATAATGGAATCAAACCGAGTGACTTCTCACATAAAGATCAATAATCAATACCGTTGTACTACTATATGCAAACCACTGCGACATCGTAGATTTTTACTACCGAGTAGTTCAACAAGATCAGCGGTAAAACTTCCGTAGTTATTTCATTTAAAATATTTTTGTCGTTTTTCAATCAACAATAATTACATTAATGGGGTCCACCAATGATTGAGTAGTCATTGTACTGAATATTCCTCGCTAAACCGAATATTCCCCACCAATCGAATATAATATAACCACACTGCATACTTTTGCAAAATTTATAAATACTACCCACAACTATAATATTATCTCAAATTCACACCATAATATTAAAAATTATTTCGACAAAATTTAAATCTTTATTGATAAAATCGGGGTCTCACGGATAATATACAAAAATTACCGTTAGTCTTCAACAGGGAAAATCTAATAGAATACAATAGACAACAAATTTTAAATCAATATTCATAATGGAAATAATAATTCATTAGAAGAGTTAAGTAGAGAATCAAACTACTATCTTTCTATGTATGAATTTAAAAGTTCATCGTCTATCTTTTATCCCCTGTAACATCAATCAATATACATCTTGAATCAAATATTCATCTTTTGCACTCTGAGCCAAAGATATTCATCGATTGGTCATGTTCATTAAACACTGCTCATCTTGCTGACTACTACCAAAGATATTCTTCAGAAATCATTCATCTCTGCACTACACAGCCAAAGATATTCAATAATATCATCATTTAAGACCGAGGATGATGAAAATATTTTTAAAGAAAGCGAATCCAAAGTGAAAAAAAATGACAAGGATTAAGGATTAAGGATTAGTACTTTGTTTTATCCGTGTTTAAAAAATACCTCAAAAATAATCATAGTGGTGTAAAATTCAAGAATGATCAAAACATGGATACAATCAAAGCTAGTATCCGAATAGATATTTTGGACAAAAGAAGAAATTTTATTTTTCTATTGAATAGTGTCAGTATCGTGAATAAAGGCCGTATCGTGAATAAGAATCTGACACCAAAAGATAGAAATTCCAAAAAAAACATCTTCACGCTTCATGAATAGTACTCGAAAATAGTAACTCATGAATAGTAACCCCGACATGAAAAAGTTCCAAATTTGATAAAAAGTTCCAACCAATATTTCAAAGATAATGATATTGAAGAAATAATATCATTTGAGAAGAAAATAACATCCCTTACCTCGAAAGATTAAGACTTACTATTTGGAATAAAGGGTATAGTCTTTGAAGGGAACTTGCACCGTCTAACAATACTCAAAGTATACTCACAAGAATCGCTCAATATATCGAGAGAGAAATGGGAGAAACTTGGGTTTACATTGTGATTTTCAATTCTAACCCAAGCACCCTATTTATAGGAAAATGCTTTAGAACACCAAAGCAGTAAAAATTGAATATAATATTAATATATTTTTCACATTTTCTTTAGCCCACCTTAGACAACTGATCTCAGCCCATTTGAATCACATGTGAGGCCAACTTAGTTGCAAAAAACGTTTTTCTCAAAATAATTAATTAAAACTCCCAAAAATTAATTATTTCGGAACTTCGGAACTTTAATAATTCATAATAAATAGCCCTTTTATCAGAAAATTCAAATCTTGCGAGTTTTTATAGGAAATTCAATTCTCTACAACTTTGCAGAAGAAAGTTTTTCAAATTCCAAACAAAATTGACCAAGAAATCCATAAGCAGACGATTTTCTGTTTATAATCAAATTTGATTCGATAATTGTGTCCACCAACACACAAAACATGTGTTAAACATTTAATGCCACAAAATACTCTTCCTCCTCATATACTCATATATCCCACATTTATTGTAAAATTATCATCGTTAATATATTATTAAAATAATATATTTAAATGAATTATTTTATCGAAAAAGATAAAATATTAATTTTCAACAATTGTCACATTAAAATTTTCTCCATCTATATCCTCATAAAATCAATATTTTCCTCATCATATAAATCAATAATTAATTATTCATAAATAATATTCTGAGAATCACATTATCGACAATGTGCGGTTCAGGGATAGAGGGGCTTTCAATAAGGATCTCTCCTTCTTGGGCTTGCAATTAGATGACCAAACTCTCCTTAGATGTAACTTTCTAGACATTGTCAATAATGTTATCTAATAATATTATTCAGGATAATATGAATTATTGCTCAGATAATAGAAAATACGATTGTAATGACAATTATTGAAACAACAAAGAATATAAAATGTCAACGTAGCAATTATTGAATCAATAAAATAAAATATCGAGCGATAATTATCGTAACCATTATTGAGTAGTGCCTTGATAATTGGTGCAATACTGAGTGTCTTCTTCAACGACAACGACGTATTCGTGTGTTTTAACCATAAGGGTATTCCAGCAGTGTTAGCGAAATAACTACGCATACTTATTTTTAAACAACATATATTTGTCGTTTTCTTCATCCAATCGCTTTTCAGTTATGGGGCCCACATGGCAGGTCACGTCGTCAAATATTTAATATTCCCCGACGATCTGAATATTCTATAAACAACAATGAATATTTTATAACCACTTGCTTATTTTGAAATATTTGCGTATTTTACCCTAACTATCCACATTAATCAAATCAACTCTTACTATTTCAAAATAATAAATAGAAAATTAAATTTCATTAATAATAAGTTGGGGTCTACAAAGATCGCCATATTTGAATGATATGTCCTCCCCACGCATTTGAAGCATATATAATAGGTGGTCGTTCTCCTTCCTTAACAACGGGTGATGGTCGACGTCTTCCCATCATTGTTGAATCTCTCTTTTTGAAATGTCCATTCTTATTATTTTGGCCATGATTACCACAGAAGTGGTTACCATTTTGGCATGTTGATTCCTCCACGCTTATTATCACCGCCGATGATCGCTTATCACTTTGGTATTATCATTTTCTAAATTTCTCTTTTGGTTGGGTTGATTTCATTATCGCGTTCCAATAATCGAGCCCTATTAACAACATCTGAATACAACCACGGTTTATGAGAGATAAGGTATTGACGTATCTTAGGTTTCAAACCTCTTAGAAATATTCGCGTCATTCTCTCCTCATTATCAACCAAATGGGGATATAACCAAGGACAACTCGGCAAACTTGAGCTTCGTCTTTGTGACACGGTCGTGTTGTTTTGCTCGGCTTGATGAACTCTACCTCTTTCATGTGTGACGAATACTTTCGGGAAAGTACTTGTCGTTGAGCGATTCTTGAAACTTCTCCCAAGACATCTTGGTGCGGCGGGTTGAGTACGCTTTCTGATTCCCACCAAGAATCGCCGCCCGCGCACATGAAGGTGGCAAAGAGAACCTTTTGCTCCTCGGAGCAACCCAAGACATCAAATATCTTGTTGATCTGTTTTATCTACGTCTCCGCCTTAAGTGGTTTTGGCTCACCAAAAAACTCCGGTGGTCCCAGCTTCTTGAACTGTTTGGCGGTGACTTTCCGAGAGTTGCCAGTGTTTCCACCTGCATTTTGGACAGGAGTCGCTCTCGCCTGATGTTGCATGAATTGCATAAAGCCTCGGAACATTCCATCGTTCATCATTTAGTCAGTGTTGTTGTTTGCATGAGGATTATCGCCTTCCTGATGCACATTGTCCTGATTATTGATTTGTGGAGAGTCAATGGTCTCCTGTGCTCCATTGATGTTCTCAACATTCTCGGATGTCATTTTCAAAAACTATCACAAAACAAGGGTTAATTAACATATCACATATTAACCCTATACTCTGACCGACCAATTAAATAACAAATAAACTTAGGTAAGTCATACTAGTGAAGGAATTCCCCGTCTCTCCCCTCCTAGTTCTTATCTCACATCTTAGCCAGGAATCATATCCCTAAGCTTTGATACCAACTGTGACGCCCCCAAAATAGGTATACATCACCCATCTTGGGTCGCCAGATACATGGTGCAGAATACAAATACAATCTTTAATATACAACAAGAAAGCTGTGACTTTTAATACAAATATTATCTTCTAGACAATATCCACTCTCAGAATAAGTCTTCATTACATTTATTGTCACACTATTTAACAGAATAGTGAGGACTATTAATACTATCATCTGGACCATCACTCCGTTCCCCGACTAGTCCCTGCTACGTTCTCATTTTTCAAGAAAACAGTGAAAGAAAAGGTGAGCTCAACTAGCCCAAAGAAGAAATATTATGACTAAGATAATGCGGGATAAATTATCATTAGCCTTCAACAATGTTAAAGCGATAAAATGCAATAGACAACAAGTTTAACTGCAGCGGAATAAATAATCCATTAAAAGAGTCAAGTAGAGAATAAAATCTACTATCTTTTATGATTTAAAAAATTTTCATCACTTTTATCATTTGAGACTCAACTTAATAAATAATCCACGTCATCCCCGTGCACTACTACCGAGGATATTCATTAGGGTCACGCGACCATAAATTATCCATGCACTACTGGCCAAAGATATTCGTGTATTCATCAATGGTCATGATCATGCCAACAAGCGTCCATCGATACACTACGGAACAATGGCGACTTTTACCACATCATTTGTAATATTACGGCCATGATTATACCGAATAATCCTCGGTCATAATCATACCAAGTCAAGTCCATCTATGCACCTTTTCTGTGCCATGGAGATGACTTTTTAAAAATATAAACATGAGGATGATGACAATGATATAAGAATTTAATAAAACAAGTTCAAGAATTAGTTTATCCAGGAACTAATAACGTCCAAATTGTCAACATGATACTTCTTTGTAGAGTAAAATTTAAGAATGCTTAAAAGAATATTTCCATGAAAAGATACTGGATGAAGCACAAATATCAATGATATTCCACTAATTTCATGGAGTATAGAAGTCAAAACTTTAACCAACTGAGTATAATAAGGAATGGAATAACAAAAGAAATCATCGAGCATGTGATAGATAGCACATGCGAGTTATTCAACAATATAATAAATATGGAACCGGTCAAGGCAGAAACGCTTGACGAGGATATTAAAACAAAATAATAAATACGGAACCGAGTCCAACAGAAACGCTTGCATGCAGACGGGATATTCAACAGAATAATAAAGAATGAAATAACATAAGGATTTCACCAAGTATGAGGGAGTCCAGCGTATCTGAGTTATTCAACGAGAATAATAATAAAGATGGAACCGGGTTCGGCAGTAAAACGCATGCAGAGACGTGGGATATTCCAACAAAATAATAAAGAATGGAATAACATAAGGATTTCACCAAGTATAGGGTATGTCTGGCGTATCTGAGTTATTCAATAGAATAATAAAGAATGGAATAATGAAGTTTCTTCGTGAATAAGAAGAATAACACCACTTCTAGTAAAAAAGACTTTGGATATCAAGTAGTGAAGTAGTAGAGAATACTCTTCTTCTTCTCTCTATATAATTTCTCTCTAGAGTTTCGGTGAATTCGTAAGAAATAATGAAGGAATGAGCTTTATTTATAGAAGAATGGATTAAATAAGTAACTAATTCTGAGCAGTCCAGATTGATTTACTTTTAAGCAGACGATTGATTGATTTACTATTAAAACTTAAAAACTGGTCGTTCATCTTGATTTACTATTAAAACTTTAAACCATCGATCCATATTGATTCATTATTATAACTTTTCACCAGCGGTCCATATTGATTCACTAATATAACTTCAACCAACGGTCTGAAAAATTAGCACATCTCCTCATGGAATAATATTGTACCCAAATACCCGAATGCACAATATTAGAGTGAATAGTAACCGGGTGAATAGTAACTCGTGAATAGTAACTCATGAATAGTAACTCGTGAATAGTACTCCGACACAAAAAGTTCTCCGAATACCCGATTGAACGATATAACCTCCAGATGTGACGCCCCCAAAATTAGGTATACATCACCCATCTTGGGTCGCCACTTACATGGTACAGAATTTAAATACAACTTATTAACATAAGCATGCGTGGTACAATACGACATAAAGCGTGAGTTTAAATACAAATATAAATCTACTAGATATTATACAAACTCAAACAAAAAGTCCTCATTCTGATTATTATCACACTATTTTACAGAATAGTGAGGACTACTAATCTTATCTTGGGACCATCACTCGTTTCCCGACTCGTCCCATTTATATTCTCATTTCACGAAGAAACGGTGAAAGAAAGGGTGAGCTCAACTAGCCCAAGAAGAAATATTATGACTAAGATAATGCGAGAATAAATTATCAATAGTCTTCAACAATGTTAAAGCGATAAAATACAATAGACAACCCGGTTTAAGCTGCGGTGAATATCTGATCCATTAAAAGAGTCAAGTAGAAAATAAAGTCTACTATCTTTTAGGTTTTAAAAGGTTATAATTTGAGACTCGACTTTAATAAATATTCCACATCATCGAATCACCCCGCACTACTGACGAGGATATTCTTTAGTATCACGACCATAATTATTCACGCACTTACGGCCAAGAATATTTGTGTATTCATTAATGGTCATGATCATGCCAACAATCATCCACCAACGCACTACTGACCCATCGAGGATTTTTATCACATCATTTGTAACATTACGGCCATGATTATAATCGAATAATCTCTCGGTCATAATCATACCAAGTAAAATCTATGCACCTACTGTGCCAGATGACTTTCAACATAATATAAACATGAGGATGATGACAATGATATAAGAATTCAATAAAAGCAGTTCAAGAATTATTTTATCCAGGAATTATTAACGCCCAAATTAGTAAAATTCAAGAATGATCGGAAGAATATTTCCATGAAAAGATTTGGATGAAACGCAAATATCAAGGATATTCTACTAATTTCATGGAGTATAGAAGTCAAAGTTTTAACCATTTGGGTATAATAAAGAATGGAATAACAAAAGAAATCACCGTGCATGCGGTACTTGCGCATGAAGCAAAGTTATTCAGCAGAATAATAATAACGAACGGTGTCGGTGAAATTCACGCAAGCGGGATGTTCCAGTGAGAATAATAAAGATGGAACGGATCCGGTGTAAAACACACGAGATAGGATATTCCAACAGAATGATAAAAGAAGCGGAACCAGTTAGGTGTAAAACACATGCAGCAGGATGTTCCAATGAATAATAATAAAAAGGCGGAACCGGTCCGGTGTAAAAACACTTGCATGAGCAGGATGTTCCAATGAATAATAATAAAGAGCGGAACCGGTAGGTGTAAAAAAACACACGCAGGATGTTCCAAGCGAGAATAATAGAAGAATGTCACCAAGTATAGGGTAAACCGCGATCACAAAAGTTATTCCCACGAGAATAATAAGCAATGGAATAACAACAGTTCTCTTCATGAATAAGAAAGAATAACACCCCTTACTTTTGGTAGGAGATTGAATCTGAAGCGGTGTAGTAACAAAATACTCTTCTTCTTTCTCTCTTATTCTTTCTATACTTCTCTATATAGCTTGAATGAATTCGTGAAAATAATGAAGCCCTCAGCCTCTATTTATAGAAGATTTCTAGCTTAAGACTCGCCGTGTGAAAAAGCAAGTGGCTTGACGACTAATGATGTGAAAAGAAAAGTGGTTTTTGGCGTCAGAATGTGAAGCGACAAGTGGTTCGACGCTTTAATGTGAAGCGACAAGTGGTTCGACGTCGGTAAAGGTAATTACTATTAACGAAGGTAAATACTATTGTGAAGGTAAATACTATTCTGAGGTAATTTCTTATTGGCGAAGGTAAATCTTATTCACGAAGGGTAATTACTTATTGGCGAAGGTAAATACTATTAATGAAGGTAATTCTTATTCCGCTGAAGGTAATTACTATTTTGAAGAGATTCTTAGATGATGACATATAGCCTCCCGTAAAATAATCAAACTTACACAAATCATAATAATATTTAATCTTGACAATTATTAATCATTTATAACTTGTAAATCTCGATTATTGATTTAATCTTATAACATATTATCGGATGATCTTTGTGATGATAATTGAATCAATAATATAAGAGATATGATCACGTGATTCATGTAGCAATAATTGAGCATAGGTTGGTGACTACTTACGTAAGCATCGATAATCAATCTGAGTGTCTTCTTATCTGACCCAGCGTATTCTTGTACTTTTACCGGCGGGTAGTTCAACAGCTTTTAACGGTAACACCTCCGTAGTTATTTTTATAAAATATTTTTGTCGTTTTCTCAATCAAATGATAATTACATTGTGGGGTTGTGAGACCCCAGATTTTATCAATAAAGATTTAAATTTTGTGAAATAATTTTTAATATTATGGTGTGAATTTAAGATAATATTATAGTTGTGGGTAGTATTTATAAATTTTGCAAAGTATGCAAGTTGTTATAAAATATTCGTTTGGTCTGGGGAATATTCTTTTTTGTGGGGAATATTAAAGACGACTACTCAATCATTAAGTGGACCCCATTAACGGAAGTATTGTCGTAGTTAGAAAACGACACAAAATTATCTTTCTATAAAATAACTAGCAGAGGTGTTACCGTTAAAACCGCTGAACTACCCTAAGAGTAAAAAGTACAAAGAATACGCCTGAGTCAGATAAGAAATACACGATATCGACTATTAATGCTTACGTGAGAAGTCACTCAAATTTACGCTCAATTATTATACAGAATGTCACGATCATATCTCTTATATTATCGATTCAATTATCATCACAAGATCATCTCAGATAATATGTTATAAGATTAAATCAATAATCGAGATTTGTTATAAATAATTAATAATTGTTGAAAGATTAAATATGTTGATTAAAAATAAAATGATTTGTGGTAATATTTATTCAATCCTCACGATGTATATAAAGAGTCCATGAGACATTTGTGGTAAGTTTGATTATTTTATGGGGGCCCATATGTCATCATCTAAGAAGTCTCTTCGTCAATAAGTAATTACCTTCGTCAATAGTAATTACCTTTGTGAATAGTAATTACCTTCGTCGATAGTAATTATCTTCGTCAATAGTAATTACCTTCGTCAATAAGTAATTACCTTTGTGAATAGTAATTATCTTCGTCAATAGTAATTACCTTCGTCAATAGTAATTACCTTTTGTGAATAGTAATTACCTTCGTCAATAGTAATTACCTTTACCAGCGTCGAACCACTTTCGTTTTCACATTTAAAGCGCCGAACTACCGTTTCACATACAAAGGCCGAACCACTCTGTCGTTTCACATTACGTTAATAATTCTCGGATAAAATAATTCTTGAACTTATTTTATTGAATTATTATGTCATCATCATCATCCTCGTGTTATATTATGTTATATTAGAACTACGTGTATAAATTAACTTAGTATGATTATGATCGGGGATCATTCGGTATAATCGTGACTTGTTATAAATGATGTGATAAAAGTCCTCCGGTGGCACGTAATGCGGTGATGGATAGTTTTGGTATGATTATGACCGGGGTGATTCGGTATAGTCGTGACCATTGATAATTTGATGAATATCCTTGGTAGTAGTAGTGCGAGGGGTGATTCGATGATGTGGATTATTTATTAAAGTTTGAGTCTCAATTTATAATGATGATGAAAAACCTTTTAAAACCTAAAAGATAGTAGACTTTATTCTCTACTTGACTCTTTTAATGGATTGCTTATTCATCGCAGATTAAACTTGTTATCTATTGTATTTTATCATTTTAACACTTTTGAAGGCTAATGATAAATTATTCTCGCATTATCTTAGTCATAATATTTCTTCTTTGGGCTAGTTGAAAGCTCACCTTTCTTTCATTTTTCTTCTGTGAAATGAGAACATATTTGGGACGAAGTCTGGGAGCGGAGTAATGGTCCGAGGATAACATTAGTAGTCCTCACTATTCGTGAAATAGTGTGATAATAGTTGTAATGAGGACTCCTTTTGAGTTTGTATAATATCTAGTAGACAATATTGTATTCAAACTTCACGGTTTATGTCGTATTGTATACTACAGTTATATTAGTAAGTCAGTATTTGAATTTATGTACCATGTAAGTGGCGACCCAAGATGGGTGACGATACCTAATTTTGGGGCGCCATGGGGTCCACCAATGATTGGTAGTTATATTTAATATTCCTAAAAAGAATATTCCCCACCAAACTAATATTTTATAATAACTTGCATACTTTGCAAAATTTATAAATATTACCCACAACTATAACATTATATCAAATTTATTCCATAATATTCAAAAATAATATTTATAGAAAAATTCATCTTTATTTATAAAAGTTGGGGTCTTACACCAGACATCAATTATCATAGGAATAGATGTCGATTTCTACTAACACAAATAATTCCAACACAATGAAACTATCAAATTCATCTTTAATCAACACGAACTTATTCATCATTAATATTATAACTCACAATATTTAGCAACCAGGTTGTTCTCAGGAAAGAGGGGGCTTTCCAATAAAGATTTTTCCCTATTTGGCGCAATGATTAGGTGACCAAACCTCTCTTGTGTAACTTACAGACATTGTAAATATTACAATTTAATAATATGAATAACTTTGTCGCCTCAATTATTGATTTAATAATATAACATATAATGCGGATGATCATTGTGACAATAATCGAATAAATAATATGAGAGATATGACGCGTGAATTATTGTAGAAGAATAATTGAGTATAAATGAGTGACTTTCACGTAAACATCAATAATCAATACCGGTACTACTACGCAACCACGCCAGACATCGTATTTTTACTACTTCTAGGGTAGTTCATCAGTTTTAATAATAACACCTCCTCCGTAGTTATTTATAAAATATTTTTGTCGTTTTCTCAATTAAATGATAATTCCATTATGAATTCCATTAATGATTGTGTCGTTGATTTAATATTTATTAAATAAAAAAATAATATTCTCCCACCAATCGAATATTTTATAACAAATTGCATACTTAACAAAATTTATAAATATTACCCATAACTATAACATTATATCAAATTCATTCCATAATATTCAAAAATGATATTTATTAAAAAATCATCTTTATTAAAAAAAAAATTAGACTCTTACACTTGCTGCACTGCACTTCAATATCATGGGACTGCACCTTGCTGCACTGCAATACCCAGTACACAACAACATCAATTCAATTAAATTAGTTGAGTACTTTGCCAACATTGACAAGAAGCGGTCTTCTCTAGGTGCAGAAGTACAAAAATGGGCATATCAATTTTATGATTCAACTCTGCAATAAATTGCAACTTGGACAATATCCACCAACTCAAATGATAACAGACCAGCATCAGGATACCGCCTAAAAAACCCAAGCAAACCTCTTCTTCTCCATGCATAATTCCACAAAACCAGGAGTACGGCCGGAACAAGAACAGCCACAAGAATCACCGACTTTTTCACCGCCACCATCAAAAACGCCCCCACCACCAAACCCATTACCACCACCACCAAAAACACCCACATTGCCACCTTCGACACCTTAAACCCCAATTTCCCCTCACTCAAACTCGTCACAGCCGGACCATACACCGCCTTGCCGGCTGACTGCGTCGGTTCCAGCTGACCCGACCTCCGCCTTGCGCTCAACACCAGCGGCCCTGACGTGATTAGCCCCGTGGGCTGCAGCTGAACCATCGGGCCAGACGATTTCAGAGGGATGAGGCCGGAGTTCGGGCCGGATGACACCGAAATTTGCGATGCATGGAAGGCTTCTTTCCCTTTATTTCTGCTATACATACCCATCAAATTTATAATACAATTATAGTTAGATATTAATTTCTCTATAATATTAATTCATATAATTAAAGTAATTATGAAAAATTAAGAAAACTAATAAAAACAAACATAACTTAATTAATTAGCTGGTGTATTCAAGAAGGGTTAGGCTATCGCTAGCACCAGCAGTGATGGAATCCTCATACCCCTTCATTGGAGAAGCACCTCCCAGTCATATCAGTATTCTTATCTAAAAAAATAATCTTAATATCACATAAAAAAAATATCACATAATATTTACATAAACACATATATTGAAGTCTCACATATCAGAAGAGCTCTACAGTATACATGTGTGAGTAATATTTTTTTATGTGATAATAACATTGTTATATCTAAAAATATATATTTTATTCGTATTTATATCCATACTTGGCAGAGTTCTTAAATATGATTTGAATTCAATATTAAAAAATTATTTAAATTTGTATATTATTTATTTTTGAATAATTATTATCTGTCAAATATAATTTTAGTATTAATTAAAAATTTAGTTGTGGTAGTGTGATATTCAAAATGGTAGTGATAAAAATAAGATACTGTTATATACACACCCTAAATTATTAGTTAAACACCTAAAAATAATAAAATGACTATCGCACCCTTGATAAATAAGGAATTATTTCACACTTCTCAATTTAGCCTTTTTCTATTAACATAATAAACATAAAATAATACCGATTATCAAATATAAAGAAGTAAAAGTTGTTGTAACATATAATTGAACACTACATAATGTTATAAAAAAAGTATATTAATTTGATGAATGTCATGATTTGAATAATATTTTGATAGAATATACGACAACTTATTGAATACAATAATTAATTCTTCTTATTTTTTTTTCCCTAACAATATTTTATCATCTTAAAATGTTAAACTCACTATTTTAAAATTAAATATTATAAGATTTAAACTTTGTATAATAAACTAGCATGAAAATATCAGCACTGTAATACAATAAATTAAATAGAAGTTAATGTCCTTAATTTCAAAGTGCCTAGTATCAAACTGATATGCTCATCCGAAACATATGGTATCAAATCAAAGTATCTATAGGGTAAGACTTAATTTTATGAATAAAAATATATTTTTATAAATATTATTTTGAATATTATGGAATAAATTTGATATAATGTTATAGTTGTGGGTAATATTTATAAATTTTACAAAGTACATAAATTGTTATATAATATTCGATTGGTGGGGAATATTCATTTTAAAGCAGAGGAATATTAAATGACAAGACAATCATTAATCGACTTACAATGTAATTATTTGTCGGATTGAGAAAACGACAAAAATATTTTTATGAAAATAACGGCGGAAGTTTTTACAGTTAATTTGTTGAAACACCCGGTGTTAAAAATGCTGAGAATAAGCGTGTTTTGCATAGTAGACTTTTGCGGTATTGATTATTGATGCTTAATTGAGAAGTCACCGGTTTTGTTCAATTATTGCTTTGATGAATTGCCGTGATAGTATCTCACGTTAATTGATTCAATTATTGTTGATATTTAATAATTGAGATGACGAAGTTATTAATATTATTATTTGCATTATTAACGATGTCTACAAGTTCGCCAAGGAGAGGTTTGGTCACCTAATTGCGCAATTAATGGGAGAAATCCTTATTGGAAAGCACTCTTTCGCAGGAGCGGCGCGCAGTGGATTAATAGTGTGAATAATAATAATGATGATGAAGTTTTGTTTTATTATTATTATTAATGTAATAAAAGCAGAAAGTTTTTTATATAAAAATGTAATACTTTTATAAAGTTATTCGTTTTATTAAATTTAATAAGTAAAATCTTTTTATATAAAACAAAATACTTTTTATAAAGTTATTCGTTTTATTAGACAATAATTAGAATATATTATATTTTATTACGATAGTATTTGCGATAGTCCCAAAGATAAAGTGTTTCAGATAGTAAAATCTTTTTAAAAGTTATTCATTTTATTAGATTATAAATAAAATATATTATATTTTATTATAAACCAATCTGAACCGTCCGTTTAAAGTAAATCGATCTGGACCATTCATGGATTAGTTATTATTCGATCCATTCTTCTATAAATGAAGCTCATTCCTTCATTATTTCTTACATTTAATTCAATTTGAAACTCCGGATAGAGAAGCGTAGAGAATTATTCTTCTTTCTTGGCGTATTTCTTTAGCGTTTAAGAAAGTTTTAGCGTAGTGCAAGTTTCTTCAAGTATATCCACCGCTACTTACTGGTGAAATCTTCTTCTTTATAAGGTAAAGGATATTATTTTTTTTTTTATATTCATGAAGAAAACTTACATTATTCCATTTTTTTATTATTCTCATTGGAATAACTTTTGTATCTGCTCACCCTATACTTGGTGATTTACATTTGTTATTCCATTCGTTATTATTACGTTAGAACATCCTGTCACAAGGCTTTTCTGTGGGACTGTTAAAATCTTTATTATTACATTGGAATATCACATGCGTGTGTTTCTACCGACCTGGTTAAAATCTTTATTATTTTGTTGGAATATCACATGCATGCTTTTTTCTCTGGGACTGATTCCGATTATTTATTATTCATTGGAATAATCATACATCGCAATCTGCATTTGCGTGGTGATTTTTGTTGTTATTTCATTCTTTATTATTACTGTTAGAATATCCTTATCGGTGCGTATTACGCTCGACCGGTTAGATTATTTATTATTCATTGGAATAACATACATGTGAAATACCGCGTGCGTGGTGATTTCTTTTGTTATTCCATTCTTTATTATACTCGGTTGGTTAAAGTTTTGACTTTATACTCTATGAAATTAGTGGAATATCCTCGATATTTGCACTTCATCCAATATCTTTTCATGGAAATATTCTTACGAGCATTCTTGAATTTTACTCTACAAAGAAGTATCGTGTCGACAATTTGGACGTTATTAGTTTACGGATAAATTAATTCTTGAACTTGTTTTATTGAATTCTTATATCATTGTCATCATCCTCATGTTTATATTTTATTGAAAGTCATACGTGGGCTGTAGTGCGTAGATGGACTTAGTATGATTATGACCGAGGATTATTCGGTATAATCATGACCGTAATGTTACAAATGATGTGGTAAAAGTCTCTCGTTGGCCCGTAGTGCATTGATGGACGATTATTGACATGATCGTGACCATTGATGAATCTGTGAAATATCCTTTGCCGTAGTGCATGGATAATTTGTGGTTGTGATCTTAATGAATATCCTGGTCGTAAATGCGGGGATGTTGTGAATTATTTATTGTTTGAGTCCCACCGATAAAAGTGATGAAAACTTTTTAAATCATAAAAGATAGTAGATTTTATTCTCTACTTGACTCTTTTAATAGATTACGTATTCCATTCATTGTAGTTAAACTTGATGTACTATTGTATTTTATCGGTTTAACATTGTTGAAGACTAATGATAATTTATTTCGCATTATCTTAGTCATAATATTTCTTCTTGGGCTAGTTGAGCTCACCCTTTCTTTCACTATTTTCTTTAGGAAATGAGAAGCGTGGCTAGGACTAGTCGGGGAGCGGAGTGACGGTCTGGATGATAATATTAGTAGTCCTCACTATTACGTTAAATAAAGCGTGATAATAAATGTCTTAGAGGACTTATTACGAGAGTGGATATTGTCACAGAAGACAATATTTGCATTAAAACTCATGACTTTCTTGTTGTATATTAAAGATTGTATTTGTATTACGTACCATGTGTATTGACGATTCAGAATAGGTGATGTATACCTATTTTGAGGGCGTCACAAATATACTTCACTGTTATTTTTAAAAAAAAAACTTAATTAGCTATTTTATGGGATAAAATCATTTTAACCGTATATATATATATATATATATATATATGTGTGTGTGTGTGTGTGTGTGTGTGTGTGTGTGTGTGTGTGTGTGTTGAAGAATAAATTAGACATTTGATAGATGGTTGAACTCATTTCACACTAAATGAGGTTATATTAGTCATTTTATTACTTTTGAGTGTTCAACTAGTAATTTAGGGTGTGCATACATCCGCTCCTAACAAATCATGTCATGTCGCTTTATAGTTTTTGTGACGCCCCAAAATAGGTCCATTCCATCCAACCTATTATTCGAGTCGCCAAATACATGGTATGTGAAATAACTACAACTTTATTAATACATTTGTCGTGCAAAATACGACAACATATATATATCATGTGAGTTTAAATACAATTTATTGTCTTCAGACAATATACATACCCAAATAAATCCTCATCACAATTATTTATACATTATTTTATAAAAAATGGTGAGGACTAATAAACAACTCTCTCTGTAACCTTCATTCCATACCCCCACTAGTACTTCGCTACATTCTCGCCTCTAAGAAGAAAAATGGAACAACAAGAAAAAGGGTGAGCTCAACTAGCCCGAAGAAAGAATATTATGACTAAGATAATATACAACAAATTATCGTTAATCTCCAACAGGAAAAATCTAATAGAATACTGATAGACAACCAGTTTTAAATCAACAAGCTAAATGAAAATAACAATTCATTAGAAGAGTTAAGTAGAGAATGCAAACTACTATCTTCTATATATGAATTTAAAAGTTCATCGTCGATATTTTATCCTGTAACATCAATCGATATATATCGGAATCAAATATTCATCTTTGCACTGAGCCAAAGATATTTATCATTAAGTCATGTTCATCTAAACACTGTTCATCTTTGTACTACGGGCCAAAGATATTAATCGAGAAGTCATGTTCATCTCAACACTGTTCATCTTTGACTACGGGCCAAAGATATTCATCAAGAAATCATTCATCTTTTTTACTACTGGATCAAAGATATTCAAGTAATATCATCATTTAGGATGAGGATGATGAAAAATATTTTAAAGGAAAGCGAATCTAGTGAAACAAAAGAAAAAATATTAAGGATTCGTATTTTAAACAATCCAAGTTCAAAAATACTTCATAAGTAATCAAAGTGGAGTAAAATTCAAGAATGATCAAAACATGGATACAATCAAAGCTAGTATCCATAATAGATATTTTGGACAAAAAGAAGAAATTTCATTTTTTTCGAATTGAATAGTGCAGTATTTGTGAATAATTGTCGATATCGTGAATAGTAACTGGACACCAAAAGATAGAAATTTCACAAAAAACATCTTCACGCTTCGTGAATAGTACTTTCGTGAATAAGTAACTCATAAATAGTAACTCGTGAATAAGTAACTCATGAATAAGAACTTGAAGCGTGAAAAAGTTTCAAATTTGATAAAATTTCCAACCAATATTTCTAAGATAATGATATTGAAGAAATAATATCATTTTCGAATAAAATAACATCCCTTACCTCGAAAGATCGATCTTACATTTGAAACAGGATATAAAGGCTATGACTTGAACTTGCATCATATATAACAATACTCAAAGTATACTCAAAATACTCACAAGAATATGCTCGATAATATAGAGAGAAAACTTGAGTTCAACGGTGTGATTTTCAATTCTAACCTAAGCACCCTATTTATAGGAAAATCTTTAGAACACCAAAAGTAGAAAATTTAATAAATTAATAATATATATATATATATATATATATATATTTTCCAACGCACACTTAATTTGCCTAACATCACCCACCAACCATTACTACACAAGACTAACAACAACAAAAAACGTTTTTCTAATTTTAAATATTTTAAACTTCCGAAATCAATTATTTTGAACTTGAACTTCAATAATTCATAATAAATAGCCATTTTATCAGAAAATTGAATCTCGTGACTTTTTATAGGAAATTCAATTCTCTACAACTTTGCAAGAGAAAGTTTTTCCAAATTCCAAATGAAATTGGACCGAAATCCATAAGCAGACGATTTCTGTTTATAATCAAATTTCGATTCGATAATTGTGTCCACCAACACACAAAATATGTATTAAACATTTAATGCCACAAAAATACTCTTCCTCCTCATATACTCATATATCCCACATTCATTATAAAAATATCACCGTTAATATATTATTAAAATAATATATTTAAATGAATTATTTTATCGGAAAAAGATAAAATATTAATTTTCAACAATTGTCACATTAAAATTTTCTCCATCTATATCCACATAAAATCAATATTTTCCTCATCATATAAATCAATAATTAATTATTCACAAATAATATTACAGAATCAAGATCTTGGTGATCGGTAGTTCAGGAAGAGGGCTTCCAATAAGAATTTCTCTTCTTAGCGTGTAATTGGGTGACCAAACCTCTCTTGTATGTAACTTTCTAGACATTGCAATAATGTTATCCAATAATATTATTCGGATAATATGAATTATTGCTCAGATAATGGAAAATCATCGTAATGACAATTTATTGAAACAATAGTAATATAAAATATCAATGTAGCAATTATTGAATCAATAAAATAAAATACTGAACAGTAATTACTTTAACAATTATTGAGTAGTGCCTTATTACGTAAGAATCGATAATTGGTGCAATCTACCGTGTCTTCTTCGTTCAACAACGGCAGATTAGTGTGTTTTAACCACCGGGTATTCCAACAAAGATAATTCGGTAATAATTACGTAGTTATTTATAAACAACTTATATTTGTCGTTTTTCTTCATCCAATCGCTTTCAGTTATGGGGCCCACAAAATATCAAGGCTGGTCGTAAATCGAATATTCCCACAAGCATCTGAATATTCCACGCACCAAAACGAATATTCTCTCGACAATAATGAATATTTTATAACCAATTGCTTATTCGAAATATTTGTGTATTTTACCCATAACTATCCACATTAATCAAATCAAGTACTTACTATTTCAAAATAATAAATGAGGAAAATAAATTTCATTTATTAATAATTTGGGGTCTTACAGTTTTAATTTGAAAATATATCTCTAATTTGATATATATATATATATATATATATATATATATATATATATATATACTGATCGGATTTAAAATTTTATTTTTATCAGGCTCACTTTCGCTTTCCCCCCATTTAGTGATGGATCGGTGACGATTCGATCCATCGCTATATATTGTCCGTCACTATATGTTATCCGTCATTAAAGCATTAAGGCGTTTTTATATATAGCGACGAATTTGAATAATCGTCCGTCCGATCCAAAATAAAAGGAAAGGAGAAGGTGAGATAGATATGAAATGTAAATTAAGATCCTAATCAGTATATATATATATATATATATATATATATATATATATATATATATATATATAATGTATCTCTAATTTTAGAACAAACTAAAATATATATTTCTAATTTTGGAATGGATGAAATATAAATATTATTCCATTTATTTTAAAATTAGATATACAATTTGAGGTAAAAACGACGATATATTAAATATTAAAATTAGTATGATTCATAAAAATTTAAAATAAATTAATAATTTTCTTTATTATATACTATACCATTATAATAATTATATTAAATAAAATTAAATAAATTCACAAAATATAACATTTAACCTCAAAATCAAATTAATGTCATTATCATATAAAAAGGACGTGCATATTATGGGGGCCGTAATATGCATGTGTAGGGGAATTCTATGTGATTTTTTTTTATGTCTAATTTTAGAAGCAATGCTTATCGATGTTTGACAGCTGGAAATCGACAAAACCTTCGGTATAAAACCCCCATTTTCAAGCCTTCTGTTGATTCATCCGAACTTTCTCCATATCGCCCATTGGATTTCGCCTTGCTGTAAGTTTCGGTTCTTTCCACTATGTTTTTCCTTAAATTTTTCTATCTCAATGTCATTAGACTGCTTAATACGTATGTTTTAATTCTCTGATGATTATTCGGCTTATAAATTATTTCAGTTCTAACAATTCATCTTATCATCAGATCATTCGACCGTTATTCTCCGCTCGAATCAGCGTGTATCGCAGATATTAATTTAGGTTTCGTGAGCCTCTAATTTCAATTTGTTATCTGTTTTTGGTGTTTTTGTTAGGTCATAGGTGATCCAATGATTCTAGGTGTTATACAGTCGAAACCCAACGTGTTGTTATAGAATCATGAATTATTATTACTCTGTCCTGTTGCGTCGAATTCGTATTCTTCATTCATTTTCCGTTGTATTCCTCTATTGGTTCTACGTTTTTTCATGAATTAGCCCTTTTGCATTCAATCTCAATTCTTCGCCATAAACCCTAGTTTTCTCCATTCAACTCTCAAAACCCCAAATCAAAATCAGATCAAACAATTTCATTTTCAGCATCCAAACAGACATTAATTGAAAAAAGGAAAACCAATTTAAGAAAGATGGCATCAGTCCAACAGCAAGTGAATTATTCAGCCTCTGCTGGTGACCAAGAATTCATGAACTTCGATGAAAAAAAGAGGAAGAGGATGCTATCAAACCGTGAGTCAGCTAGGAGATCACGAATGAAGAAGCAGCAGCGCGTGGAGGAATTGATTAGCCAAGTGAGCCAATTGCAAAACCAGAACAAGCTTCTTATGCAGAAGATCAATGAAGTCACAAATATGTTTGTTGGCGTTGCATCTGAGAATAATGTTTCGAGAGCTCAGCTTTCTGAATTGACTGATAGGCTATGCTCGTTGAATTCGGTCCTACACATTGCGGAGGAGATGAGTGGACTTGCCATGGATATTCCTGAACTGCCAGATACTTTACTGGAACCGTGGCAGCTTCCTTGTATGGTACAGCCTATCATGACATCCGCTAATATGCTCAATTTCTGAATACAACTGTGTTCGATGATATTGAAGTGCTGATCTATAATTATATTGCAGTTTTTAAGTTATGGCTTGGGTTGGTATATGGTTATGTTTATTGTTGGAGTCAGATATTAGTTTGGTTTGTTTAGGAGTCCTTGCTTAATTATATTTATACAGTCTTTTGGGATTTATGAATTTCAATTAATAATGTAAGTTGGTTTGTTTCAATCTTTTGAATGTACTAGTTTACTGGATATCATTAGGTTGATTTATCATCAATGAGATCATTCTATTACTATGTTACTTTGAATGTGTTTGAATTTCTATGTTTTGAGGATTCATATTTTGATCTCCTCACTCGGTGTCACACCTCAAACAACGGAAAACCTTGGGTGGCAAAATTCGAGTGGTATGATGAGGAATGCTCATTTGGGATTACTTGCTCAAATTCATTGAGTTTTCCACTTTATAATGTAGAAACAGGGTCAATGGCATTTGCAACGTAGTCTACTTAACTTGTGCCCAAGTCTGAAATGGATGCTATGGCCCTTGTTTAAATTTAGTATATTAGATTAGCGCTCTTGTAGGTCATCGAAGGTACCTAATGTGTAACTTTGAATTCATTAAAAAACAAAACATATACTCAGTTTGTGATGCTAACTACTTTGTTGGTCTTTTCTTTCTCATGTTTAGCTTCTTGGATGTTTTAAGTATATTAGAATTTAGAAACTCATTTGGATCCAGAAGCAACAGGGGCCATGATTGCTAAAAGCATGAACTTATGTTCTAATGCAGCCCCTAGTTTTGACACTTAAGGAAGAAATAATAAATCTAACTAAATTCTTTTTATTGGTTGATGAAGATCATACACTTTTAGCTATCTCTTAGTTGTTCTTTTTCCTTGAATTTCTTTGGATCAAGCCTTTCTTACCTAACTTTTGTTGGCCATGTTATCAGTTCTTGAATTTATTTGGATCAAGCCTTTCTTACCGAACTTTTGTTGACCATGCTAACAATATTAGTGGAGATAGTCGTTACTAGTTCTAAAGCCTTTCTTGTTTAACAGTCTAATTGTCACCAAAATGTAACATGATAAAATATAGAAGCTAAATTATAATATCTATCACTAGCTGATTTGAATTGGGAATAAGATTTATCGGAGAAAAAAAAATTATTGAGGAGCCACAAATAAAAAACTAATAGCCTTTATTGTTGTATTCTGCATTTTCCCCATTATTTTTGTATGATGCCCTTTCATCCTCTAGCAACAAATCTTTCAGAATATGCAAATGCAGTGCTTACAACTCTTTATATATAGATACTACTGGATAAGAGTTAGTTTGTCCAGAAACAAGGTGAAGCAAGTATTGCACTCCTTTTCCCACATCATATACCATCAGTCCCATCCCACTTCCAACCCAACTCCCTAACTGGCTTCCCACAAGAAAACCAACCCACCTAAGTTTTCCTTCTCCAATAATCCCCCCAACATAAGCCCCCAAAAATGTACCCGTTCCCCTTATAATCCCCTCTAATAAGCTACCCCCAACATAAAGGGTTTCGAAAAAGTCCCACCCTGATGATAAAATAGGACCCATAATATGCTTTGCCTCCATAGATGCACGGCTCGCAGCTGCATTTCCCTTTTCTTTAGCAGTCTTGATGGCTTCTTCAACACTCTGGTCTTCAGACGATGCTACACACATGGCTGCCGTAGTTTCGTCGGCTCTCACTTTATGTACATGAACTGCTCTGATGTAGTAGAGATAGAGCTTCAAAAGTTCTTTGATAACGCATGCTACGGTTCCATAGTTCATGTCAAAGAAGTTGAAGCATGTGAACCTATTGGTCCAAGTCTTGGAAGAAGACTCTTCACCTACTAATTGACGGCATTTTTCAGCTGTGAAGTGAAAAAAAGAAGAAGATCAGATCGGTATAATGCAGCAAATCAAGTCAGATAAATGTACCTGTGAAGCTCAGAACAAGGGTGCCAAACATCAAGAGGAATTGTAGCTTCATTTTCATGTGTTACAACACTTGTTCAGATCAAAGATTAGACGGAAAACTTGACTTAAAATTATTTTTTGAGTAATTGCTATAGAATGAAGCTTCTGGTCTTTAAAACATAGTAGGAAAAATAGAAATGAGGGAAAAGAATCTAGACATATGTGGAATAAATGGTGAACAGAAATTGAGAAGCGAAGTAAGCATCAAATTCCAGGAACCATGAAGTTCAAGAGTGAAGATAAAGGACTGTAACATAAATTTCTACCAAATACTGTAAATCTTTCTCTCTCTTTTTTTTTAATCTTTTGATCATCTGTGTATATAATCCTTAGCTATAAACTCATAATTCTTCCTCTGAAGATAAGAAAAATAACTATTTATTCTACCTCAATTAGAAAAAGGTGTCCTGCTTTTGTGATATATTTTTCTTTATTATTTACAAATTTTGATGTTTGCGTGAGACACACTTGAGCATAATTTTCTCAAATTTAAATTATTAATACTCCCTCAGTTCTAAAAATATTAAAATATGATAATTATTGTCAATTTAAGATATTTTCAAATCCAAAATTGTATTAATTTTTTTTAATTTTAGTTACTACAAATAATGAATATTGTAAACTGCCTAAACATATTGCTTATTGTAATATTTATTATTTTAGAATTTTTGATAAATTATTTTAATTTTGAATTTAAAAATATCTCAAATTTACTTTCAAAATTAACAATGATATTATAACTTAGATTGTATTATTTAATTGAGACCTGTAAAAGTGTCTCAAATTGGAGTAATAAAAGTTAAACGAAAGAGGAAAAAAGAGAAAGGCTTTTCATAACTTCAACTTCTTAAAAGTTGGAATGCTCAACTTGGTATCAATTATCATGCTATTTAAGAGTATACTGGTTGGAAAGTGATTATATATTGTTAATATTTATGTTAATTTTTTGATTATCAATTACCTAAATAAGTATTACTGGTAAAAGAGATATGTGTTATTAGTAGCGTCTTAATATAATTTTTAAATTTGGAAAGTGATATATATATATATATATAAATTTGGAAAGTGATATATATATATATATATATATATATATATATATATGAGAGAATCGATCTAAAAAGATATCTCTTAAATAGCATACCATGTTAAATAACATACCTCTTAAATAGTATACCGTTTTAAATAGCATACCTTTATTAAAATTACGCCGTTTTAAAGATTCTTTTAAAAAATAAGTGGGGCCATGGTGGCATTTTTATAAATAAAAAAAGGTGGATCACTTTCTTTTAATATTATTTTGTTTTAAAAAAAAAATCTTCAAAAGCGACGTAGTTTTAATAAAAAATATGTTATTTAAAAAGAGGTATGTTATTAAAAAAAGATATATATATATATATATATATATATATATATCTGTGATCCAGGATCTTAAGTTAATTTCTTATCCATCAAATTTAAAATTTCACTTTAGCGATGGATGAAACTGACGGTTCGATTAAATACAAATGTAAATACATCTTTTAGCGTATTTATATGTTGTTCGTCATTAAAAGTATAGACAACGATTATATATTAATGGCAAAACCGTCACGGGTGTGTCATTAAAAAAAAGTGAGTTCAGTGAGTTGGATAAAGTGTGATTTTAAGATCCGACTTTTTATATATATATATATTGTTAATATTTAGTTTGAGTTTTTAATTATCGATTATGTGAATAAATGTTAGTGATATTATTTTTAGAGAAATATATAATAAATGAGATCTTCTCATAATTTCTATTAATCTCGTATATAAATAAATTTTATAATTATAATTCCACGTATCAAGATTCAAATTACTTTTATTTTGAATATATTCAATGAGTACAAGAAAAGAAAAAAGAAGATATTTTCATAACAATATCTTAAAATTGGACTAACGTGGATGTCCATGATTGGTAGATAAAGTGATAAGAAATCAATGCTCACAAATCAATACACTCCCAATTATATTTGCCAAATGCTGCTCTTATTTTTAGTATTTCATATGCTCTAATAAGCCTAACAAACAATCACAAAAAGGGCAATAAAAATGTCTGCAACAATAGCTGGTGTTAGCCTATCAACCCCTAGAGTACTGGCCAACGCCTCATCAGACTCACCAAATTTCCAATCCATTAGGTCGTCTCCATGGCTGAACCAGCCGTGGAAGAGGTCCACCCGATTCGGAGCGGGTCGCATGGTTGTTCGACCCGTGGCAGTAGCACCGGACCTATCGGATAAGCTGGCGGAGAGCATCAAGCAAGCGGAGGAGGCATGTGCAGGGGACCCGGAAAGCGGAGACTGCGCGGCGTCGTGGGACGAGGTGGAGGAGCTGAGTGCAGCGGCTAGCCATTTGAAGGACAAGAAGAAGGGCTCCGACCCGTTGGAGGAGTACTGCAAGGATAACCCGGAGACGGATGAGTGCCGCACTTATGATGATTGATTGTTGGGACATGGGGTTATCATTTGTCTTTGAATAAACTTTAATTATTAATTGTTAGATGCTTTTTATTGTTTATTTTTAAATTTGTAAGTTAGGTTTTTTTTTTTTAAAAAAAAATTATTTGGTTGGAATACAACTTGGTATGTGCTGTAACCTAGTCTGTGACTATGAGTGTGTGATATCTCTCTCGGTATATACACAATACTTCCTTATTTTAGTTAACTACTAGATATAAACTCGCGCGTTGCGGCGAGATTATTCAATTTTTTAATAATAAATGTGTATATACAATTAATAAATTAAAATATAATAAAAAGATGACAAATTATTGTGCGATGATCAAATTTTACACAAAAACAAATAAATATACATTGTAGGGAATAGTGATGAGAGTTTACCAATTTGTGCATTACACTCTAAGTATGTGACTATTACCGGTTTGTATATTACACTCTAAGTATGTGACTATTGCTTCTGAGTGTGAAAAGAGTGTGCATGAGGCATATGTAGTATAGCGTGTAAATGTTGTTAAGCCTCCACATCATCTGCAAAAGAGAAGTGATGCCACCAGAAGCATAAAAGGAGAGAACTTGGAATAAAATCTAAAGGTCTAAAAAGAAACCATGTACCTGAGCAAACCTTGCAAGGCTGATATCTTTGTGGATTTAATAATATATGAAAAGTTTCCAACTACAGTCATCCACATATATGCAGCAATAAAAATTCGAATAGCATTATAAATTTCTGATGCAACAAAATAATGGTACATTAGAAATAACACCTGTACATGAAGAAAGATAGTCAGACATCACTGATGATGCGGACAATCCAAACAACTTTTACTTGGATCATGAGCAGGTTATTATAAGCAAGTTTATGTAATCAGTATACTCAGTTCATCCATCCCGGAAAGATAGTCTACGTTTTATATATATAAAAAAAAAGTTAACCATAAAAATTGATGATAATCGTGGACGCTCTAAAATTAGGATATCGTCACCCATCTTGGGCCGCCACTACATCGTGATACATAAATTCAAATCAACTTACTAATATAAGCGTAGGTATGCATATCGACATAAAGCGTGAAGTTTGAATACAAATATTGTCTCTTAGATATTATCAAACTCAAAAAAGTCGCCATTCATTGTTAATTATTATCACACTATTTATTTGGAATAGTGAGAGACTACTAATGTTATCCTCCTGGACCATTATTCATTCCCCGAGATTTCAAAACATAAAATTTATTTACCAAGAGAATAAAGAAACGGTGAAAGAAAGAATTAACTCAATTGGCAAAGAAGAAATATTATGACCAAGATAATGCGAGAATAAATTATCGATAGTCTTCAACAATTTTAAACCGATAAAATCTGATGACAATGGGTTTAAGCTATGAATGAATATTGATCCATTAAAAGAGTCGAGTAGAAAATAAAAGTCTCTTATCTTTAGGTTTAAAAAGGTTTTAATAAATTTTTATCACTAAGACTCGGGTTTAATGAATAAACCACAATATCTAATCATCCCTGTCTGGCGGTCGAGAATTTTCATCAAATTATCAATTGGCCATTACTATCTAGAATCACCCCTGGTTATAATCATCTAAAACTATCCATCATCGCATGCATTCGCCAATTTGAGGACTTTTTTATCACATCATTTATAATAATGCCCACGATTATATCGAATGATCGCAGTTATAATCATACTAAGTTAAATATATCGTAAAGCGTCAAAAGATAATATAATATATCGTGGGGATGATGATGATGACATAATAATTGATAAAACAAGTTCAAGAATTATTTTATCCAGGGAATTAGTAACGTCCCAAAATTGACAACAACATCTTTGTTTTGTAGAGTAAAATTCAAGAATGATCGGAAGAATATTTTTAAGTGAAAGATCTTTGGATTAAACGCAAATATCGAGGATATTCTACTTAATTTAAATGGAGTATAAGTCAAAGTTTTAACAATTGGGTATAATAAAGAATGGAATAATGAAAAGAAATCACCATGCATGCAGATCTTGGATGAGCGAGTTATTCCAACAGAATAATAATAACGGGCCAGGGTCGGTGAAATTCACACCGACGAGGATGATCCAACGAGAATAATAAATCTTGAATAATAAACAATGGGCAAGGGTGGGTGTAAAAACAACGCATGATGAGGATATTCCAGCGGAATAATAAATGCGGAATAATAAGCAATGGGCAGGAATTCCAGTGTAAAAGCATGCATGAATAGGATATTCCAAATGAATAATAAAGAATGGAATAATGAGAAGAAGATCACCAAGTATAGGGATTCACAGCGTATCTGAGTTATTCCAATGAGAATAAATAAGAATGGAATAACATAAGGATTTCACCAAGTATAGAATTGTCTGGCATATCGAGTGTTATGTATAGGGTATCTGAAACTTTTACGAGTTATTCCAATGAATAATAATGAATGGAATAATGAAGTTCTCTTCGTGAATAAGAAAGAATAACACACTTTAGATAAATGAATAACAAATAATACTTCTACCGTAAAAGACATTTGGATATCAAAGTAGTGAAAGCACCGAATCTCTTCTTCTTTCTACTCTCTATAGATTTTTCTCTATAGTTTTCTCTATAATTTTCTCTCTACAGAGTTCAAATTGAATTAAGTAAGAAAATAATGAAGGAATGAAACTTCATTTATAGGAAAATAGAATCGTAGTAATTAATCCATGAAGCAATCAGGATTGATTTACTTTTAATCTGATTAGTATATTTAAAGCAAAATCTTTTAAATAAAATATAATATATTCTATTTATATAAAATATTTTCTTATCTGAATATATACGCAACACTATTTATCTGTACTACGTAATAAAATATAATATATTCTATTTATAGAATAAACTTTAATAAAGTATTACATTTTATATAAAAGATGTTTACATTTTATTACGTTAATAATCTGAATAAAACAAAACGTCATTATCGCTATAATAATTCATATTATTAATAATGATAATGGAATCAAACCGGTGAAACTTTCACATAAGCGTCGATAATCAAATGAGTGTCTTCTACTACGCAACCACGTACATCATTTTCTTCTACCGAAGTAGTTCAACAAGATCAACCAGTAAAACTTCCATAGTTATTTCATAATAAAATATTTTTATCGTTTTTTTAATTAAATGACAATAATTACATGTGGTAACCAACGATTGACGATGATTAGTAGTTATGCGAATATTCTCGCTAAACCGAATATTAAAACCAATCGAATATAATATAACCACTGCAGATTTTGCAAAATTTATAAATCTACCCACAATTTATAATATTATCTCAAATTCACACCATAATATTAAAAATTATTTACAAAATTTAAATCTTTATTGATAAAATTTGGGGTCTCACAATCTCCTCCTTATGGAATTTTCTTCGAAATTAGAAGACGTCTTGGTATGATAAAAGGCGAGGATACCTGAATACCTTTATCGTTGAAAACATTAAATTCATCTTCGCAATCCGCCAAAGATATTCTTTAACAATTCATTAAATCTTTCTGACCATGTTAAAGATATCAAATCAGAAACCAATAATCTTTGAGACGCCGAATAATAGTATCACAACCTTGAATTATCCATGCTGACTCTTGGCCACGAGGGATATTCGTGTTTTAATTGATCGTGATTATCTTAGAATAATCCGGTGCCATTATAATCATACCAAGTCTATCAATCTTACTACTAAAGAAGATGACTTTTTTACCACATCCATGAATTAATATTTCGTTCTTTGAGACTCTAAATTTCAATAATTAATCCATATCATCGAATCATCCCCGCACTCTGGTAGGGGATATTCATTAAGATTTATGATTAACTTAATTATCCAATACTACTACTAAAAGATAATCGACGTAGTATTCATTAAGATTACGACCAAAAATTATCCATGTACTACTACTGGTAAAGATAATCGTGTATTCATTAAGATGTCGCGTAATAAATTATCCAATGACTACTACCAAAGATAATCGCAGTATTCATTAAGATCGCGACCACAAATTATCTATCACTACGCACCAAAAGATAATTGTGTATTCATTAAGTATCGCGTACCACAAATTATCCAATGACTACTACTACTAAAGATAATCGTGCAGATTCATTAAGATTACGTTATCGCGATTACAAATTATCCATGACTACTGATACCAAAGATAATCGCAGATTCATTAGTATCGCGACCACAAATTATCCAATGTACTACTGACCAAAAAGATAATCATGTGTATTCATTAAGATTACGACCACAAATTATCCAATGCGACTACTACGGTAAAAGATAATCGTTGTATTCATTAAGTATCGCGACCACAAATTATCCAATGACTACTACCAAAGATAATAATGGGTATTCATTAAGTATCGCGACCAGCACAAATTATCTATCTTGACTACGGTAGAAGATAATTGTGTATTCATTAAGATCAATGATAATAAATTATCCATGACTACTACCAAAGATAATCGCAGATTCATTAAGATCACGACCACAAATTATCCATGCTTACTACTGACCAAAGATAATCGTGTATTCATTAAGATCGCGACCACAAATTATCCATGACTACGTCAGAAGATAATCGTGCAGATTCATTAAGATCACGACCACAAATTATCCAATGTGACTACTTGACTGAAAGATAATCGTGTCTTCATTAGATTATCGACCACAAATTATCCATGACTACTACGGTAAAGATAATCGTGTTTTCAATTACGGTTATGATTATATAGAGAACAATCCCTAAATATAATCATACCAAGTTCATCTATCTTATTTCTGAGCCGATGATGACTTTTCAACGTAATATATAAGCGTGGGGATAATGATATAAAGAATCAATCAAATGAGATAAAGGATAAATATTAAACATTTATAATATAATTTATCCGGGATTCAAGAATATCCCACGTGTTATCAATCACTTAATAATCTCATAATCTAATATCATTAATATTATAACAATATTTTAATCACTTTAAATTTATAAACAATTTATCTCAATTGTTTACGCTTTACCATATAATGCATTTAATCATTCAAAAATGCCATACTCATAAAATATCATCACCAATTATCAAATCCCTCAAAAAAAAAAAAACGTATATACTCTATATAGGATTCTACTAGCCATAAAATCTATTTTCAACTTTCATACCTCACATAACATATTTAACTCGTATGTTCAGTAATTAAACTATTTTCATAAAAATACCAAATCAGTCCCAAAAATATTTCTTTTCTGGGATTTAGCATAATATAGTCCCATAATGAAAATATATTTTTTCTGAATTTTTAAAATTCATTTACTATTTTTCAAAAATCAATTTCTAATTAATTCCTTAAGAAATTTCTACCTCAATTTTAACTCCAAAAATTTCCAAATCTTGGCGGGACCTTAAACATGTTAATGTGAGCCTCCAGGTTTAAATTTCATAGTCATCGGAGTTATAGAACTGGGTTATAGCATTTTAAATCGGAAAAAACCTAAATATTGAAATAGTCATAACTTGCTTATTTTAAGTCAGAATGAGCTCATTTTTGGACAGGAGGTACTTTATACCATATACCTTCATGTCCCAAAAGGCCAGAAATTTTCTCATAATTGAAGTGGCCGAAACAGCCCTCTAAAATCATGCAAAGCAATTTTTTTGGTTTTTGCAGCTTTGCACTCCTTTGCTAAAATCAGTCCACACAAAAATCTACAACACCTTTTCTAGTAATTCCACTTGGATTAGTTAGGTAACTCATAGATCTAACTCTAGGACTTGACCACACTCAAAAATTCAAAATATAATAAGAGATATGGTCAATTGAATTTCATGTTACGTTTTTCACCAAAATCTGATTTTCAACTCTTTGTGATTTCTAAGAAACTTTCATGTTTTCACATACTAACCAACATAACACATCATAAAACTTACTAATACTTCATATACCCATGATTTTCATCAGTTCTATACTTTTATTTTGACATTCATCATAATCCACGTAAACAGATCCTTTTAGTTGAAGAAATATTTGAGGGTTTAAGAAATGAGTTTTGTACTGGGGTCAATACAAAATTCGATTTCACGCTCTAAGTAGGCTAAGAAGTCTTCAAGAATACGCCAGGAAATTTATTAATAATAGAAATATCATTCAAAGCTCATTATTTCTCGTCCAAGACTTGGATAAGACGTCACATTAATACCAATTGTGACTTTATCCCTTAACACAGATAGCACCTCACAATGATACCTATCAACTTCCCATCTTGATCCGACGTCGCCTACGTGAAAGTAAAGCGGTGCATTCCACACAAGGAAGTCAACAACGAAAGGATCGGGGCTCTTTACTTATGGCTCGATATAACGGTGATTAACTTTAAGGTTTGGTTACTTTGAATTCATTATAACGGGTTGGTTAGGAATATGAAAGCTAACAACCTTACAAAAGAATAATGAGTAATTAATCAATCGTTTTCAAAAATTACCTCAAAGGCAAGTATTTTCAAAGAGATAAGATCGTGAAAGTGTTTATTTGAAACAACAAGATTAATAAATGTTGGAGGTAACGAAGGTTTCTCCCAACGAAGTTTCAATAGATAAATCAAAGTCTAATTTTTAGGAGTTAAATTTAAACATTGAACACAACTAGGTAGAATAAAAGAGTGGGTAGAGGCGGTATCTAACAACACGGTATAGACTTCGCAAGAGCTTATGATTAACTTACCCGTGATAATTTTATTCGAGTTCTTCGTCACGAGAAAAAAATGCTCTCTCTTAAACTATCGGCTTTGGTTTATGCAGGGACGACCTTTGGTGCCTCCATCCTAGTTGAATTTGTCTTGACAAAATCGAGCTAAGTGACCTTCTCTTCCACAATTATAACATGCTTTGGAAGGCGTGGCGCGATTCGGATCGATGTGTCCTCTCCTCCGCATTTGAAGCATATGATAGGTGGTCTTTCTCCTTCCTTAACAACGGGTCTTTGGTCTTTGACGTCTTTCCATCATCGTTGAATCTCCTTTTCTTGAAATGTCCATTCTTATTGTTTTATTACGATTACCACCAAAGTGGTTACCATATCTGGCCTGTTGATTCCTCCACGCTTTTGTTGTCACAAAACGATGACTACTCACCGGTATTATAATTTTCGTATTGCTTCTCTCTTTTAGTTGCGTTGACTTGTTATCGCGCTCCACTAATCGAGCCCTATTTACAACATCCGAATACAAACACGGTTTATGAGAAATAAGATGTTAACGATCTCGGCTTCAAACCTCTTAAAAACATTCGTGTCATTCTCTCTTCATTATCCACCAAGTGGGACGCAAATCGTGATAACTCCGCAAATTTTGCCTCGTATTGTGACACGGTCATATTGTTTTGTTCCAATTTGATAAACTCCACCCCCTTCATGTGGCGAATACTTTCAGAAAAGTATTTGTCGTTGAACAGCTTCTGGAACTTCTCCCAAGATATCTTGATCTGACGAGTTGAGTACGCTTTTACCGATTCCCACCGATGTCAGCCTCTCCACAAGCAACATAAAAGGCGTGAAGGGAACCTTTGCTCCTCGGAGCATCCCAAGACATCAAATATCTTGGTAATCTGCTTTATCCATGCTTCCGCCAGAAGTGGTTTTGGCTCTCCCTTAAACTCCGGTGGTACCAGCTCCTTGAATTGTTTAGCGGTGACCACCCGAGAGTTTTCCGTGTTTCCACCTACGTTTTGTCTGAAGTCGCTTTACCGATGTTGCATGAATTCTAAAACCTCTTAAACGTCACTGTCGTTAAATCGATTGATCAGTGTTATTGTTTACAAGAGGATTATCGCCATCCTGTTGCACATTGTCCTGATTATTGATCTGTGGAGAATCAACAGTCTCCTGTGCTCCATTGCTATTCTCAACATTCTCAAATGCCATTTTCTAACACTACCACAAAATAAGGGTTAATTGACATGCAACATATTATCACTATACTCTCACCGACCAATCAAATACCAAATAAACTTAGGTAGGTCATACTAGCGAAGGAATTCCCGTCTCTCCCTCCTAGTTCTTATCTCTAGCATCTTAGCAGGATCATATCCCTAAGCTCGATACTAATTGTGACTCTGGACACCAACTTGTGTTAAGACCTCACATTGGTACTGTCGACACCATAGAAAAGGCGGCGTCCCTACGGAGAGTCCGGCGGTGCATTCCCCATCAAGCAGAAGTCACCGGAGAGAGGCTCGGGGCTCTTCACACTTATGGCTCGATACCAACTGTGGCGCCCCCAAAATTAGGTATATCGCCACCCATCTTGGGTCGCCACTTACATGGTACATAAATTCAAATACAACTTACTAATATAAGCGTAGGTACAATACGACATAAAGCGTGAGTTTGAATACAAATATTGTCTACTAGATATTATACAAACTCAAAAGGAGTCCTCATTACAACTATTATCACACTATTTCGCGAATAGTGAGGACTCTCGATGCTTATCCTCCGGACCATTACTCGTTCCGAGGCTAAGTCTCAATTTATGTTCTCATTTCAAGAGAATAAAGTGAAAAGAAAGGTGAGCTCAACTAGCCCAAGAAGAAATATTATGACTAAGATAATGCGAATAAATTATCAATAGTCTTCAACAATTTTAAAGCGATAAAATACAATAGACAAAACCGGTTTAAGCTGCGTAGACGGAATATTCAATCCATTAAAAGAGTCAAGTAGAAAATAAAGTCTACTATCTTTTAGGTTTTAAAAAGGTTTTCATAAATTTTTATCACTAAGACTCGGTTTAATGAATAAACCACAATATCTAATCATCATCGCATTACCACAGTCAAGGATTTTCATCAAATTATCAATGGTCATGACTATACCGAATCACCCCGGTCATAATCATACCAAAAACTATCCATCATCGCATTACAAAGCCACCGAGGACTTTTATCATATCATTTATAACAAGCCGTGATTATACCGAATGATCCTCAGTCATAATCATACTAAGTTCATCTATGCACGTAAAGCCAAAGATAACATAATATATAATGAGGATGATGACAATGACATAATAATTTAATAAAACAAGTTCAAGAATTATTTTATCCAGGAATTAGTAACGTCCAAATTGTCAACAACATACTGTTTTGTAGAGTAAAATTCAAGAATGATCAGAAGAATATTTTCATGAAAAGATACTGGATGAAACGCAAATATCGAGGATATTCTACTAATTTCATGGAGTATAGAAGTCAAAGTTTTAACTTATTTGGGTATAATAAAGAATGGAATAACAAAAGAAATCACCATGCATGCGGTGCTTGGCGACAGGCAAGTTATTCAACAGAATAATAATAACGGAACCGAGTCGGGGTGAAATTCACTGCAACGGAAGGATGATCCAACAGAATAATAAATCTTTGAATAATAAACAATGGAACTGAGTCCCGTGTAAAAACACATGAGACGAGGATATTCCAATGAGAATAATAAATGCGGAATAATAAACAATGGAACGAAGTTAAGGTGTAAAACACACGAGCGAGGATATTCCAATGAGAATAATAAAGAATGGAATAATGAAGAAGATCACCAAGTATAGGGGATTCAGCGTATACTGAGTTATTCCAACAGAATAAATAAGAATGGAATAACATAAGGATTTCACCAAGTATAGGGTACGCCGCATATCTGAGGTTATGTATAGGGTATACCACTTTTACTGAGTTATTCAATGAGAATAATAATGAATGGAATAATGAAGTTCTCTTCATGAATAAGAAAGAATAACACCCCTTACGAGTACAACAAATAATACCCACTTAGTAAAAAGACTTTGGATATCAAAGTAGTGAAGTACGAAGAATCTTCTTCTTCTTCTCTCTATAGATTTTTCTCTATAGCTTTCTCTATAAATTCTCTCTACAGAGTTTCAATTGAATTAAGTAAGAAAATAATGAAGGAATGAGCTTCTATTTATAGGAAAATAGAATGCATAATAATCAATCCATGAGCATTCGATTGATTTACTTTAATCTGACGATCCATATTTAAAGCAAAATCTTTTAAATAAAATATAATATATTCTATTTATATAAAAATATTTTACTATGCAAATAATATGCAACACTATGCAAAACACTACGCAACACTACGCATAATAAAATATAATATATTCTATTTATAGAATAACTTTAATAAAGTATTACATTTTTATATAAAAGATGTTTACATTTTATTACGTTAATAATACGAATAAATAAAAGCGTCATTATCATTATAATAATTCATATTATTAATCGTGATAATGGAATCAAATGAGTGACTTCACCATAAGCATCGATAATCAATCTGGTGTGCTACTACTTATGCAACCACATGCGTATTCTTTATTTTACTACTAGAGTAGTTCAACGAAGATCAAGCGGTAAAACTTCCGTAGTTATTTCGATAAAATATTTTTGTCGTTTTCTTAATTCGACAATAATTACATTGTGGGGTCCACCAATGATTGGTAGTTATACGAATATTCCTCGCTAAAAGAATATTCCCCCACCAATCGAATATAATATAACCACTGTGATACTTTTGCAAAATTTATAAATCTACCCACAACTATAATATTATCTCAAATTCACACCATAATATTAAAAATTATTTCGACAAAATTTAAATCTTTATTGATAAAATTTGGGGTCTCACAGACACAATCAATGTCCAATATCACAAATTAAATATTATTTGGTACATTTTGTAAGTGGGCTATCATTTGGGACTGAGAGAAACATCCTTTTACAATTTTGTAGTAAATCTAAATCTCTAGAACTTGTGAATTTATCTTCAAAAGGATCCACAGATAAAAGCCAAAACAAATTTATGATGGAAAAGAAAAAGATTCCATAGCAAACAACATATGTGAAACTAACCAGATTCTTAGAGCAACGTTTAAAGTAAGAAGGAATCTCTTAATGAGACCTCACAAAACAGTTTATTACTATGATTTGTTAGGAAACCTTTTAAAGAAATAAATCGTTATTAACCAAATGTACGGAGTATTTTTTTTTAACCCCAACAAAGGCATGCGGCTCAACAATTAAATGGAATTGATCTCCTTAATTATGTTCTAAAAAACAATTAAATGGAATTCAAACGCAACTAACTTACCGACTATTAGGTAACTCTTGACTTTATCCATTCAATTAAATTCCTTTTGCCCACCCTGCAATAAAATTAAAATATTATTATATCAATAGATATTATATTTTAATACATTATTTTAACGTAACTAATACATTATCTATATAAAATACATTAATGATAACACAAATGACATTATCTTCTTCCTTATTTAACTTTTTCTCACTAAAGTCTAAATTCATAGTAAACATCTTATTTTTATTTTATTTATTTTTTACTTTAAAGGTTATGTGAACCTAAGCCAGTACAATTCCTACATGTATCTGAAGCAACTGGGATTAAAAGCCAACTTGATTATGTTGAATAGTCGTTGAAAACTAACTCTCTAAAATCTGGAGATTAACTCAACACTAAGACCGAGTATGGTTGAAAGTAAAATTCCTAATGAGATTCATGTTTTGTTTTTCCAGATAATCCCTACTTAGAAATGTTTTTCACTCCCCCATCCCCCATCCCCCATCCCCCATCCCCCACCACCCAAAAAGGACAAAAGAGAGGCAGAGAGAAACCATTCTAGTTATTAAACAAACATGAATAAAAATTTCCTAAAAATATTGGAAGTTGAAACAACTAAGTTAAAAAGAATAGTTATGTTGGCATTTTTGGTAATTTTTAAGAAATACTTAAAATGGTTTTTAAAAAAAACAAACACAAAATTAGGCAAACGAATCTAGAAGATCACATGTTCCTGCAGGTTAGGTTCTTTGGGTAATAATAATGCCTCCTTTAAAATACTTCACATCTTCACAAAACCATCATTTTTGCTAGAAATACTTCTAACAACTAATTTCCTAACTTTAAAAGTAGATTCATCTACCAATATTATCTCATACCACCAAAAATATCTATTTGATTGCTGAAGAAACAAATTCCGGAAAGAGTTGCAGATAGTTGAAGAAACAGAGAGCATATCTATTTGATTGCTGGTGATGTCTTTCCTATATTTGTAAGAGGGTGATGCACAATTATTCCACTAAAGTGCCATATTGTGAAGGGAACGTAATTTCATATTATAGTTCATTTTCAGCAGCTAGAAAAACACCCATATGTAGTTAATTGGAGAGGATTTACTTATATAAAGAAGTTCTACAGGAGAAGTTAATAGTAAAATTTGACCCGTAGAGAGAAGAAGATTAAAAACAATAACTTAGCAAAGACCAGGAAGATGGCAGAAAAGACATTGGCTGGAACAGAAAGACAAAATTATCTCTCTCTCTCTCTCTCTCTCTCTCTCTCTATATATATATATATATATATATATATACATACATACATCTAATTAAGTTACAGATAAGCACAAATCAAAGTGAAAACTCACAGGAAAAGTTAGAAACATCCACACAAGACCAAACAACTTCAGGACAACCCATAAGGGAAGACTGGGCTAAATTGCAATACTATGATAGAATGAAAGGTAAACTCACATGCTCTTCTTTCCATCTAGATGGGCTCAATGGGTCCTCCCAAAGGTTAACCTTAGGTGGTCCATAATGATCTGCAAAGCAAAATCAAAATTTAAATGAGCATGAATATCAAATAATAAGAAACCTAAGTTCGATAGAACTCCTCTGCCAAAAATGGGAGTCCCATTTGGCTTCAAGGGAAAAAAATAATAAGATATAAAGGTTCACAACTTTTTCTATTTTGCAATATCATCTGTTAAGTGTTGATACAAAAAATCATGATTGAAAATACACACAAAGCAAGGCAGAAGCGCAGGCGCCATGCATCAACAGCAGACTTGGGTAATAAGTACAGCAAAGCCCACAAGATATAGTGGGGCCAGTAAGTTGTGCATCGTGGCTCATAGCCTATCCAGCGTAAGGTAGCCTGAGCATAACCATCGGTTGATGGAACGAAGAAGGAAGATCTTTTGATTGATGCCATCTTTGTCGCCACATACAAGGGAACCTATAAAAAGAATCCATTAATGCATTACTTATAAGCATGCTTATTCATATGTAGAAATTCTCAGCAAATCATTCACTTCTAGATTTCTAATGTGTGTGAGAGAGAGAGAGTATCCTAATTCTGCACCAAAATAACGCGTGGGTGTGTATATTTCCCCCCTCATCCTCACTCAACTTCACACCCAAACACCATAATTAGTTGCACAAACTTTCCAAAAGACATCTCCAGAACGAAAAAACCCATTACCACGATAAGGCTAACAATCATCCTTCCACCCTCTTGAGCCACATCTCTAATTATTTTTTAAGATTATTCCGCCATAAAACCAACTGTAGGTGGAAATCGAAGTAGTGGCAAAAGTGGCAGTGAAAACAATTGTAATTTAAAACACTGCATAGAATTATCCAACATAATCATGTAATACACAAACTTCTCCCTGCTAGAGTTTCATCACAAATCAAGACAATCCACGACTCTGCCAACAAACTCCAAATACTTTTACTCCACCTGGACTATTCAGGTTCAAGTTAATATGAAATGATAGTTTATAAATGACAAAATGGTTAAAAGTGAAACAAATCTAAGGTAGTCTATAATGTGTACTGGTACAACTCTAGTAGAGAAAAAAATATTTTTATCTTCGTTTCATGTAAAGAGTCCCATTTTGACTTTTACACGTTAATTCTTCATAAATTATAAAATTAAATTAATGTGGTGCATATAGCTTTTGAAAACAAAAAATATTTTAATTAATAGTAATTTTTAGTTAGTTTATAGTAATAAAAATTGTATTAATCGATATCAAATGAATTAATATTAATATTTAATTTTAGGATTTTACAAATTGACTATAAAAAGTCAAAACAGACTATTTTTATTTTTATGGAGGGTATAAAATATATAGCACAAATTCTTTCGAGAACAACATCAGAAAACATCTCATAGGATTCAATAAAAATGCTTTCGGTACGAACACAATTAAACAACCTAAATCCAAAACCACCAAATAATGAGTAATACTTGACACCTATGTTATATGGACTCTTCAACACCTAGAAGGATCCTTTAGAGGACGTAGCGAGTAGCGACACGGACACTCCAAATTAAATTCCAGGTTTGATACCCGGAGACGGATGAGTGCCGCACTTATGATGATTGTTTGTTTGGACATGGGGTTATCATTTGTCTTTGAATAAACTTTAATTATATTATAATTTTAGAGAGAGCATAAGAAGATTATATAAGAAGTGAGATTTTCTATTATTCTTCAAGTACAGCCAATACATGGATAGTGAGCCTCAATTTATAGGCTACACAAGTACATGACTTAAATAGAGAGAATGAATAGCTCATCAATGTATGTAGGTTATGTAAGTTATAGAAAATGAATGGACATCCATATTATAACTATTTATAACACTCCCTCTTGGATGTCCATTACTGAAGAATATGCCTCGTTAAAACCTTACTAGGAAAAACCCTGTGGGATAAAAACCTAGTGAAGGAAAAAGAGTACATAATTCTTCAAAAACTTATGAGATATTGCTTTATGAAAAAAAAATTTAATTACTCCCCCTCATGATTATATCATTTGAGATCTCTGAGTCGACGTAATCCAACGTTGTGGACTAGCTTCTCAAATGTAGAAGTAGGAAGCGCCTTTGTTAATAAATCTGCCAAATTTTCACTTGAGCGGATTTCTTTGAACATTTATATCACCATTCTTCCAAGATCATGAGTGAAAAAGAACTTTGGTGAAATATGTTTTGTTCTATCACCTTTGATATATCCTTCCTCGAGTTGGACAACGACGTATTTGTATTATCCTCATATATAAGGCCTTGGTGTTTTTTCTCCGAAGATAAACCGCAAGCTCCTCAGATGTGTTGAATTACGACCTTAACCATACACATTCACGACTAGCCTCATGTATTGCCAAAATTTCAAGCATGGTTAGAAGATGTAGCTACTATAGTTTGCTTCATCGAACGCCAAGAAATGGCGGTTCCACTACAAGTGAATACATATCCGGTTCATGATCGAGCATTATGAGGATCGAGATAGGTACCCAAAGATCCGCAAAACCAATCAAATCTGTTTTGGGTTGGTTAGGAAAATACAAACCCATATCCTTTGTACCTTGTAGGTAATGAAGTATATGTTTAATTTTATTCCAATGCCTTTGGGTTGGACAAGAGCTATATCTTGCTAATAAGTTGTGAGAGAATGATATATCGTCGTTCGTGTATGGCTAAGAAGATACATTAGTGCTCTCAATTGCACTCAAGTATGGTACTTCAGGACCAAGAATCTCCTCATCATTTTCTCGAGGTGGGAAATGGTCTTTATTTACATCAAGTGACCTCACAACCATTAGGGGTGCTCAACGGATGTGCTTTGTCCATATAAAACCGTTTTAGCACCTCTCTATATAAGATGTTTGATGCACGAGAATACCGTCCTTTAAATGCTCTATATGTAACCCAAGACAAAATTTTGTTTTTCCAAGATCTTTCATTTCAAATTCTCTTTTCAAGTACTCTACTACCTTTGAAATCTCTTCAGAGTTCCAATGATATTTAGATCATCAACATATCTTGCAATAATAATAACAAACTCAAATCTAGATCTCTTTATAAAAATGCATGGGCTAACATGATCATTCTTATATCCCTCCTTTAACAAATATTCACTAAGACGGTTTATACCACATGCGATACCGGATTGTTTTAATCCATATAGAGATCTATTTAATTTGATCGAGTATCGTTTTCTAGAAGCTGGATTTTACATCTTCGCAATTTAAATCCTTACGGGAGTTTCATATAAATTTCATTATCAAGTGGGCCATACAAGTATGTCAGATGTGACATCCATTAGACTTAAATGAAGTCCTTCTTTTTTTGCGGATCGATTAGGAATCGAAAAGTAGTCACATCCATCACAGGAGAGTATGTCTCTTCATAATCAATACCGGGTCTTTGTGGAAAATCCTTGCCATGAAGTCGTGGTTTTCGTCGCACAATTTCACCCTTTTCATTTCGCTTTCGAACAAAAACCCATTTGTACCCTTTCGGGTTTTACACCATCGTGTGTACGGACCATCTTGGTCCAAAAACATTTCTTTTCAAGAGATTTCAAATCTGCCTCAATTGCGTCTTTCCATTTGGCCAATCAATTTTACGCATGCATTCCTCAATAAACCTTGGTTCAAGATCCTCGTCATCTTTTATAACATCTAGCGCTTATATTGTATGAAAAAACATTATCGACGTCAATTTCATTTCGGTTCCATATTTTACGGACATGACATAATTTATCGAGATCTTTTCATTTTCAATGATTTTAGGTACTGATTGTCTTTTGGGCTGTAATATTAGTCATGTCTAGAGGTTTTTCATGAGACTCTTCCGAGTTCCCATTTTCTCATCATGACCATCTTGAATCTTTGTTCCTTTTCTCATACGAGGATTCTTATCTTTGAACTGATCGGGTCTACCACGCTTCAGCGTGCTTTTGGGTTCATTAGCAACAAGAGGTTGTCCTCTTTGGGACATCAATTTTATTTGGAGCATTAACTTGGTGGTATATGTGACTTTGTTACATTCTTTGGGTCGAAAATCGTCGGCAATTGATTTGCTAAACTTTGTAAATGAATTATCTTTGAACTTTTAGTTCACATTGTTTTGTACTGAGGATCAAAATGAGACAATGATAATTCATTCCATTTTATCTTTTCCACCGCCTATTTTCTCCCCCTAATGTTGGGAAGACTGATTCATCAAAATGACAATCAGTGAATCTAGCTGTAAATAAATCCCTTGTTGATGGTTCTAAATATTTAATTATAAATGGGGATTCATATCCAACATATATTCCTAACCTCCTTTGAGGTCCCATCTTAGTACGTTGTGGTGGAGGAATTGGAACATATACGGCACAACCAAAAATTCTTAGATGAGAAATATTTGGTTCCTAACAAAAACCAATCAGAAAGGGAGTACTTATGATAACTTGTTGGTCCGATGCGAATTAGTGTTGCGCGCGTGTAAAATAGCATGACCCCAAGCCAGTAATTGGAAGTTTTGATCTCATCAAGAATGGTCTTGCAATCAATTGAAGACGCTTAATCAATGATTCTGAAGGCCATTTTGTGTGTGAACATGTCTACAGGATGTTCAACACTTATCCAGAATAGACATACAATAATCATTGAAAGTTTGGGAAGTAAATTCACCTGGCATTGTCAATCTGAATTTTCTTGATGGGATAATCGGAAAATGTGCTGTAATCGATTAATTGAGCAAAGTAACCTCGCAAACGCTTGAGTTGCAAGTTGATAATGTATATACATGTGACCACCTTGTTGATGCATCAATTAAAACTATAAAATATCTAAAAGGTCCACATGGTGGATGAATTGGTCCACATATATCACCTTGTATTCGTTCCGGAAAAGTAAGGGATTTGATCCCTATCTTGGCCGGTGATGGCCGAACAATTAACTTGCCTTGAAAACAAGCAAAGACATGGGAAATCATTCGATTGAAGAATGCATTGGTTCTCCAATAGATGTCCACATGAATTCTCAATTATTCTTCGCATCATTATCGATCCAGGATGTCCTAACTGAATTCATGCCAAACAACAAAGTTATTGTGATTCGTTAGCTTTTATTAACAACCATATTTGTTTCAATTGTTTCTAATTCTCGTGTAAGTACAAAACCGGAGGAAAAAGTGGTAATTTTCTAATACACTTTTATTACCCGAGATTATACTCGTAATATGAAGATACTCAGTTTTTCCTTCACATGTTGTCTAAATATGATACCCCGGCGGATATCCTTAAAACTTAATAAATTTCTTTGAGACCTGGGAGAGTATAATGCTTCATCAATTTCAAATTTTGTTCCTCCAGGCAAGAAAATGTTAGCTCTTCCGGAGCCTTCTATCAATTTTGCACTACCCGATATCGTACTAACATTGGCCTTTTGGATTATGAAAGAAGAAAAATATTTCTTATTCTGTAATATAGTGTGCGTAGTGGCGCTGTCTGCGAGACATATATTGAAAGTAGTATGCATACAAGCCAATCATGTTTGATGATAAAGTATATACTTTGTAACAATCTTATTCATTTATTAATAAAAAGTATTAATTTATTAAAGGCTTTTAATTATCAACATGATGTTGTTTTATAATATGTGATAAACCCATAGTTTTAAGCAATGCTTTTAGAATAATGATGATGATCATTCTAATGAGATCTAAATTCTTAGAAAGCTTAAAACTAAAATAGTTCCCAATCATTGGATTACTAAATTGGGGATTAGTGAATCCGGATAGATTGGTACATACGTTGCTTGTTCATTGGATGAGGATGATTGATCTCATGATCATTTGTGTGGAGACACTAAAACAAGTATGTAGGTGCTTATTAGAGAATAAGTTCACTGAACGTGGCTCGCTAAGGAATACCTAATGGAGTTTTACTGCACTGTCAATAGGAATTCTGTAGTGATAGTAGTCTAGTGATCCTTGGACTTGAGATCATCATAGTATCTTGTGTATGATGAGTTATACTTTGACTTATTCCTTAAGACCCTTAGGGTATATCAAACTTAGGGTATATCAAAGGGTATGCTTGGGTATAATAAGTTGTACATGGAGATAATGTATGATCAATAAAGAATCTACCACTTCTATTAAAAGAAGAGATATATCTATGTGATTCGATAAATGACAACCCAAAGTAGTCCTCGGGCAATGAGAATGAAATTAGAAAGGAGTTTCTAATTTGTATTATATTTGAGTTGTGCATTTAAGAGTCGAAATACATATAATTAAATAAAATAAGACTTGTGGTAATTCCATGTCTTATATTTAATTGGGACATTGTATGGTGGAAGGATTGAATTCAGACGGTAACTATTTACTCAAAGGTTCTTTTATGATTAATGTTGAAATCTATATTATCCGGAAAGTCGTTGATCGCTAGGGAGGTTTATCCCTATTGTAGAATAAATATTATTTATTTAAATAAATTAATTGTTTAATTTATTTATTTAAATAAGATTAGAATTATTCTAATTGATTTATTCACAATAGGTTTAATATGGATAACCTAAAGGGTCACACCATAAAAGGAAGAATAATTATTTAAGAAGTTAATGGCATAATCGTAATAATATGTTATGTATATTTAATTTAATCTATGGTGATAGAATAAATTAAATAGCTTAATATTTATTATTTAATATTTTAGAAATATTAAATATAAATTAATAAGAGGAGTCTTATTAATATTATTACAATTATAATTATTATTTTAATTTCTAAAAGAGTTTAGGAATTAATTTAATATAAGTACTCTCATTTATTCCTAATTGGATTAGGAGGAAAATTAATTAAAGGAGTTTAATTAATTATCCCTAATAAGATTAGGGAGCCCATTTAATTAAAAGAGTTTAATTAAATAATACCTTATTTTAAATAGGTCACTTGATATCTTTATAAGAGAGTCTTATATCGAGATATCAACATACGTTATTCAATTTGTTGGAGACGCATACTTTTTCTATCTGAGATAGGAAAAACTAGGGTTTGAGCCAATACCCTTCTTCTTGAAAAATTCTTTTTTCCTTGGTGGATCACCTCAGAGGCCAAACACTTGGGTGGCTAACGTTGATCGAAGGAAGGAACCACACCCGGTGGATTCAAGTTGAACGCGAAAGGATTTGGAGGTGAACTTTGTATGCGAGGAAGCTTCGATCTTCAAGGGTATGATTTTATTCTTTATCTTTTCGTTTAATTAATAATTGTGCATAAAGGGTGATCCGGGTATATGGTTTGTAAAAATTTTAAACTCTGATTTTTCACGTTTCCGCTTAATTTTTGCAATTTGATTGCGTTCTTGAATATTACAAACCTAACGGTGGCATCGGATGTGGCGCCCCAAAATAGGTATACATCACCCATTCGAGTTGTCAATACATGGTATGTAAACAACTACAACTTTATTATTACAACGGTAAAACTGTGAGTTTGAATACAAATATTATCTTCAGACAATATCAATACTCAAATAAATCCTCATCACATTTATTGATACATTATTTTACAAAATGGTGAGGACTACTAAACAATTCTTTCTAAAACCTTCATTCCATACCCAGGCTTCGTACTCGCTACATTCTCGCCTCCGAGAAAAAAAAAAATGGAACAAAAAGGAAAAGGGTGAGCTCAACTAGCCCAGTAAAGAATATTATGACTAAGATAATATACAACAAATTACCGTTAGTCTTCAACAGGGAAAAATCTAATAGAATAAAATAGACAACAAATTTTAAATCAATATTCGCAGCGGAAATAATAATTCATTAGAAGAGTTAAGTAGAGAATGCAAACTACTATCTTCTATGTATGAATTTAAAAGTTCATCGTCTATCTTTTATCCCTGTAACATCAATCAATATACATCTAGAATCAAATATTCATCTTTGCACTACAGGCCAAAGATATTCATCAGTTGGTCATGTTCATCTAAACACCTGTTCATCTTTGCACTACGGCCAAAGATATTCTTCAGAAATCATTCATCTTTTTCACTACAGGCCAAAGATATTCAATAATATCATCATTTAAGACTGAGGATGATGAAAAATATTTTTAAAGAAACGAATCCAGTGAAACAAAATGACAAGGATTAAGGATTAAGGATTAGTACTTTGTTTTATCCATGTTTAAAAAATACCTCAAAATAATCATAGTGGTGTAAAATTCAAGAATGATCAAAACATGGATACAATCAAAGCTAGTATCCGAATAGATATTTTGGACAAAAGAAGAAATTTTATTTTGAATTGAATAGTCAGATATCGTGAATAAAGGCCAGTATCGTGAATAGTAACTCGACACCAAAAGATAGAAATTCCACAAAAAACATCTTCACGCTTCATGAATAGTACTCGTAAATAAAGTAACTCATGAATAGTAACCCGATATGAAAAAGTTCCAAATTTGATAAAAGTTCCAACCAATATTTCAAAGATAATGATATTGAAGAAATAATATCATTTGAGAAGAAAATAACATCCCCTTACCTCGAAAGATTAGTACTTTAAATTTGGAATAACTGGTATATAGTCTTGAAGGAACTTGCAACTGTCTAACAATACTCAAAGTATACTCACAAGAATACGCTCAATATATCGAGAGAGAAATGAGAGAAACTTCGGTTTCATTTGTGATTTTCAATTCTAACCCAAGCACCCTATTTATAGGAAAATGCTTAGAACACAAGCAGAAAATTGAATATAATATTAATATATTTTTCACATTTTCTTTAGCCCACTATAGACAACTGATCTCAGCCCATTTGAATCATGTGAGGCCAACTTAGTTGCAAAAAACGTTTTTCTCAAAATAATTAATTAAAACTCCCAAAATTAATTATTTGAACTTGAACTTTAATAATTCATAATAAATAGCCCTTTTATCAGAAAATTCAAATCTTCATGAGTTTTTATAGGAAATTCAATTCTCTACAACTTTTCGGAAGAAAGTTTTTTCAAATTCCAAACAAAATTGACCGAAATCCATAAGCAGACGATTTACAAATTTATAATCAAATTTCTGGCCAATAATTGTGTCCACCAACACACAAAACATGTGTTAAACATTTAATGCCACAAAATACTCTTCCTCCTCATATACTCATATATCCCACATTTATTATAAAAATATCATCGTTAATATATTATTAAAATAATATATTTAAATGAATTATTTTATCGAGAAAAAGATAAAATATTAATTTTCAACAATTGTCACATTAAAAATTTTCTCCATCTATATCCTCATAAAATCAATATTTTCCTCATCATATAAATCAATAATTAATTATTCATAAATAATATTAGAATCACATTATTGACAACTGTGCGGTTCCAGGGATAGAGGGGCTTTCCAATAAGGATCTCTCCACTACTTGGTAGCCTTGATTAGATGACCAAACCTCTCCTTTATGTAACTTTCTAGACATTGTCAATAATGTTATCTAATAATATTATTGAGATAATATGAATTATTGCTCAATAATGGAAAATACGGTGTAATGACAATTATTGAAACAACAATGAATATAAAATGTCAACGTAACAATTATTAAATCAATAAAATAAAATATTGAGCGGTAATTCGTAACCATTATTGAGTAGTGCCTTCAATAATTGGTGCAATACTGCAAGTATCTTCTTGTGCAACAGACATTCTTGTGTTTTAACCACCGGGTATTCCAGCAAAGTGTTAACTTGGTAATAACTACGCCTAGTTATTTTTAAACAACTTATATTTGTCGCGTTTTCTTCATCCAATCGCTTTCAGTTATGGGGCCCACACATTGTTGTCATGGCTGGTAAATATTTAATATTCCCCGAAAAGATGCGAATATTCTAAAACAACAATGAATATTTTATAACCACTGCTTATTTTGAAATATTTGCGTATTTTACCCTAACTATCCACATTAATCAAATCAACCCTTACTATTTCAAAATAATAAATAGAGAAAATTAAATTTCATTAATAATAAGTTGGGGTCTTACAACCTCCCTCCTTATGAAATTTCGTCCTCGAATCGACGTGCGACGCACAGTGTTTGAAAAGGTGAGGATACCTCGCTTTCATTTCGTTTCAATTCCCGGGTCATTTTCTATATAGCATGATTCCTCCACAAAACTTTAACTTGTGGTATGACCTTCTTGGCGTAGGACATGCTCCTTCCTATCCAAGATCTTGTGGTACCTCCTCATACGTTAAGTCTTGATTATCTCGTCCGGTTCTAACTCTATAACGTGGTTCGGGTCTTTCACATATTCTGAAATATGATATGTGAAACACATTATGAACACACGAGACATACTCGGAGGTAACGCGAGTCTATAGGCTACATTTCCTACTCGGTCAAGAATTTGAAATGGACCAATAAATCGTGGATTGAGCTTTCCTCTCTTCCCAAATCTTGTAACTCCCTTCCATGGAGCAACTCGCAACAATACATGATCCCCTACACTAAATTCCACGTCCTTTCGATGAAGATCCGTGATAACTCTTTTGTCGATCTTCTGCGTTTGTATATCGTTGTCGAATCATTTGGATCTTTTAAAAGTAGTCATACGTACTCAACTCGGGTCCCAACGGTGTTGCTTCACCCACCTCGTCCCAACATCTTTGGAGAAGCGACACTTTCGCCCATATAATGCTTCAAATGGAGCCACACCTATACTTGCACGATAACTTTGTTGTTGTAGGAGAATTCCACCAATGGTAAATACTTATCCCAACCGCCTTGAAGTCAGGACACGAGTCTTAATAAATCTTCAAGAGTTTGAATAGTCCTTTCTCGATTGTCGTCCGGTTTGAGGATGGTATGCCGAATCGATAAATGAAATCTGTGCCCATAGCTTTTTTGCAAGCTAACCCAAAATCTTGAAGTGAATCTTGGGTTACGATCCAAACTATGGATTCGGGCATGCCATGCAACCTCACAATCTCATTCACGTCACGTATTAAAGAAGGCGTTCAAGTGAATAAGTCTCCGTGTCGGCAAGAAATGAGCAGACTTGGTTAATCTATCAACAAAACCCAAATAGCATTGATGCCACGAGAAAACGTGGGAAGACCCAGTAACGAAATCCATGGTAATGTGTTCCACTTCCATTTTGAAATCTCAAGTGGTTGCAACGGACCCTTAGGTACCGGATGCTCTGCCTTTACACTTTGACAAGTTAAACACATTGAGATAAACTTTGCAATCTCTCTCTCATATTGTTCCACCAAAATGTATGTCGAAGATCACGATACATTTTAGTACTTCCGAGGATGGATTGCAAATGGTGTATTGTGTGCCTACATCATAATCTTGTACTTCAAATCGAGTCGTTAGAACACAAAGTCTCAGAGTGGACTCAAGTATTCCTTCTTCATCAATTCTCGCCGAATAGCTCCTTCTTGTATTTTCTTCTTCATACGCGATCACCGGTGCCTCGGTGGCTTGAGCAACCTTAACTTTTTCTATCAAAGTTGGCTCTGTCGTATACTTGACATCATCGCACTCGTTCTCGCATATGATCTTCTACTCAACGCGCGTCATTTACCACGTTCGCTTTTCTAAGATGGTATTGAATAGTGTGGTCGTAGTCTTTCAATAGCTCGAGCCAACGTCGCCGCCAGCCATGTTGAGTTCTTTTGAGTGAAGAAATATTTAAGGCTTTTATGGTCCGAATATATCTCCACTTTTCTCCTATATAGATAGTGTGCTCCATATCTTTAGCAGCGAAAACGATCGGGCCGCTAACTCTAGATCATGAAAGTAGGATAATTCCTCTCATACTCTTTAAGTTGTCGCGAGGCATAAAGCATATGACTTTCCCACGTTGCATGAGAACACATCCTAACCCTTTGCTCAAGCATCATTTGTGAGATAACAAATCCATCCGAACGGATGGTATTGTTAGAAACAGTGCCGAAATAAGTCTCCTCTTAAGCTCTTGGAAACTCTTTCGCGCATTCTTCGCCCTCCAAGCGAATTTTGTATCCTTCCGAGAGTTAATTGAGTTAATGGAGTAGCGATTCGAGAAAACCTTCCACGAATCTCCGATAATAACCAATTAAGCCCAAAAAGCTACGTACTTGATCCACCGACTTCGGTTGCTCTAACTTTGTATTGCTTCAATCTTGGCCGGATCAACAGATACTCCATGTTTCGACACCACGTGCCCAAGGTATGCTACTTCCTAAAGCGTAACTCGCATTTCTTCAATTTGGCATATAGTTTGTTTTCACGAAGCCTTTGGAGTACCGAACGAATGGTGCTCATGATCTTCTCGACTTTTGGAATATATAAGGATGTCATCAATAAAGACAACAACGAATGATCCAATTATTCTTTGAATACTCGGTTCATCATATCCATGAAAGCCGCAGAGAGCATTAGTCAATCCGAAGACATGACTAAGAATTCATAATGCCCATATCGAAGTTCAAGGCGTCTTTGGAATATCCTCGATTTCTAATCTTCATTTGATGATATCCGTAAGCGAAGATCGATTTTGAAAAGAATTGTGCCTACTTGAATGTTGGTCAAACAAGTCATCAATACGAGGTAGAGGATACCTATTCTTGATGGTGACATGGTTCAATTCGATAGTCAATATAAAGTCGCATACTCCCGTCTTTCTTCTTTACTGAATAAAACAGAGCACCCCAAGGAGATGTACTGGGGACGAATGAAACCGATGTCCAACAATTCTCGTAGTTGGACCTTTAACTCTGAAGTTCAATAGAGCCATTCGATATGGGGTTTTAGAAATGGGCTTTGTACTGTGTTCAAGATCAATAAAGAATTCAACTTCACGTTCGGGGGTAGACCGGAAGTTCTTCAGAAATCGTCCAGAAAGTCAATAACAACAGAATATTATTCAAATTTGACGTGTCTTTATTCAAATCCATAACATGGGCTAAGAAAGCTTGACATCCGTTTTTCAATAAGCGAATAGCTTTATGATTAGATATAACGATGATTGATTTTAACGGTTTAGTTGCTTGAATTGCATAACAACGAGTTGGTTAGGAATATGAAAACTAACAACCTTACGAAAACAATCAATTTTGGCATGATGAGTAGTTAACCAATCAATCCCTAAAATCACATCAAAAGCAAGTATCTTTAAAGAGATAAGGTCAATGGTAAGGTAATGGTGCCAACTTGAATCAAACAAGATTTATAAGCGGTGGATGTGATGAAAGTTTCTCTAACGGAGTTTCCACAGATAAGTCAAAGTCTAATTTCTCCGAGTCAAGTTTAAGCGTTGAGCACAAGCGGGAGAGATAAATGAATGGGTAAGACCGGTATCAAGTAAGGTATAAACTTCGCAAGAATTTATAAATAACTTACCCGTGATCACCTCGTTTGGGTTCCTCGCATTATGACCACCACAACAAACGCTTCTTCCGGAATCGTTGACTTTGACTTTTTCCGGGACGATCTTTTGAGTCACCTTCCCCATTGAACTAGGTTTCGCCACTGCATAATCTCGGCGATATGTCCTTCCTTTCCACAATTATAGCATACCTTGAACTGTTGTGGGCAGTTTGGTGATATGTCCCTCTTTCCCGCATTTATAGCATATACCGGTGGTCGTTCTCCTCCCTTAGGGCCGATTCTTTTGCCAAGACTTTGTCGTCATCACATGGTCATTGTTAAATCTCCTCTTTTAAAATCTCCTCGATTTCGCTTCTTCTATTTTCATGGCCATGATTACCACCAGAGTGGTTACCATTTTTGTCTGTCTGTTTCTTTCTCCATTTGGTTATCATTATTCATTGATCGCTATCTCTAATGTACGATCCTGGTTGTGGTCCTCAGTTGGTAGTATCTCGTTATCTCATTTCTAATAATTGAGCCATGTTTACAACATCCGAATAGAGAGAAAGTTTATGAAAATGAGATCTTGACGTACGCCGGGTTTCAAACCTCTAAGAAACATCCGTGTTCATCGTTCCTCATTCTCCACCAAATGAGGTGCAAACTGGATAACTCGCAAACTTTGCCTCGCATCTTTGAGACACCGCGTCGTGTTGTTTTGCTCTAATCGATGAACTCCACTTCCTTCATACGAGCGAACACTTTCGGAAAGTATTTGTCATTAAATAGTTCTCAAACGTCTCCCAAGACACGCTTGAGTCTTGGTGGATGGGTACGCTTCTGCAGACTCCCACCCGAAGAATTCCGCCGCCACGGAACATAAAGGTGGCGAATAGAACCTTCGTTCTCCGTGCATCCCAAGACATCGAATATCTTGGTAATTTGTTTGACCCATGTTTCCGCCATGATCGGATCTGGCTTTTCCTTAAATTCGGTGGTCCCAACTCTTTGAATGCTGGGTTGTGACAACCCATGAATTGCTATCATTTCTCCTCGTATTTTGAACACGAGTCTCCCTAAATCTCGATTTTACATGAAGCGCAAAAGCTTCTAAACATCCCCTCGTTCATCATCATCTCTCAATGGTGTTGTTCACAGGAGGAACATTGCCACTGTTACACGTTCTTCTCGTTGGTGAGTCTGAGGCGTCTCCACGGTCTCATTTCCATTGTTAATATTCTCGATTCGACATTCTCAAATCATTGTCATAAAACAAGGGTTAATTAAGGAAATCAATATATCACATAATATCCTATATATCTTGACCAAAAAAAATAAGCTTAGGTAGGACACACTAAGCGAAGGATTTACTCGTCTCTCCCTCCTAGTTCTATTCCCGATCTCGCCATGGAGATCATATCCTAAGCTCGATACCAACTTGTGGCGCGCCCCCAAAATAGGTATACATCACCCATTCGAGTTGTCAATACATGGAATGTAAAACAACTACAACTTTATTATTACAACAAGAAAGCGTGAGTTTGAATACAAATATTATCTTCAGACAATATCTATACTCAAATAAATCCTCATCACATTTATTGATACATTATTTTACAAAATGGTGAGGACTACTAAACAATTCTTTCTAAAACCTTCATTCCATACCCCAGACTGCGTACTCGCTTATATTCTCGCCTCCCGAGAAGAAAAATGGAACAAAAGGAAAAGGGTGAGCTCAACTAGCCCGAAGAAAGAATATTATGACTAAGATAATATACAACAAATTATCGTTAGTCTTCAACAGGAAAAATCTAATAGAATACAATAGACAACAAATTTTAAATCAATATTCGCGAGTTGAAATAATAATTCATTAGAAGAGTTAAGTAGAGAATGCAAACTACTATCTTCATGTATGAATTTAAAAGTTCATCGTCATCTTTTATCCTGTAACATCAATCAATATACATCTAGAATCAAATATTCATCTTTGCACTACACAAAGCCAAAGATATTCATCGATTGGTCGTGTTCATCTAAACACTGTTCATCTTTTGACTTTCTGACCAAAGATATTCTTCAGAAATCATTCATCTTCGCACTACAAAGCCAAAGATATTCAATAATATCATCATTTAAGACCGAGGATGATGAAAATATTTTTAAAGAAAGCGAATCCGGTGAAACAAAATGACAAGGATTAAGGATTAAGGATTCGTACTTTGTTTTATCCATGTTTAAAAAATACCTCAAAAATAATCATAGTCTTTAAAATTCAAGAATGATCAAAACATGGATACAATCAAAGCTAGTATCCGAATAGATATTTTGGACAAAAGAAGAAATTTTATTTTTCGATTGAATAGTGTCAGATATCGTGAATAGTCTTGAGTATACGTGAATAGTAACTCTGACACCAAAAGATAGAAATTCCAAAAAAACATCTTCACGCTTCACTTAATGAATAGTACTCGTGAATAGTAACTCATGAATAAGTAACCCGACATGAAAAAGTTCCAAATTTGATAAAATGTTCCAACCAATATTTCAAAGATAATGATATTGAAGAAATAATATCATTTGAGAAGAAAATAACATCCCTTACCTCGAAAGATTAAGACTTCTAAATTTGGAATAAGGGTATAGTCTTTGAAGGAACTTGCACCGTCTAACAATACTCAAAGTATACTCACAAGAATACGCTCAATATATCGAGAGAGAAATGGAGAGAAACTTGGTTTACATTTGTGATTTTCAATTCTAAACCTAAGCACCTATTTATAGGAAAATGCTTAGAACACAAAAAAGAAAATTGAATATAATATTAATATATTTTTACATTTTCTTTAGCCCACTTTAGACAACTGATCTCAGCCTATTTGAATCACATGTGAGGCCAACTTAGTTGCAAAAAAACGTTTTTTCTCAAAATAATTAACTAAAACTCCCAAAAATTAATTATTTGAACTTTGAACTTCAATAATTCATAATAAATAGCCCTTTTATCAAAAAATTCAAATCTCTCAAGTTTTATAGGAAATTCAATTCTCTACAACTTTGCAGAAGAAAGTTTTTCAAATTCCAAGCAGAAATTGACCAAAATCCATAAGCAGACGATTTTACAAATTTATAATCAAATTTTGATTAATAATTGTCCACCAACACACAAAACATGTGTTAAACATTTAATGCCACAAAAATACTCTTCCTCCTCATATACTCATATATCCCACATTCATTGTAAAAATATCATCGTTAATATATTATTAAAATAATATATTTAAATGAATTATTTTATCGAGAAAAAGATAAAATATTAATTTTCAACAATTGTCACATTAAAATTTTCTCCATCTATATCCTCATAAAATCAATATTTTTTCATCATATAAATCAATAATTAATTATTCATAAATAATATTATGAGAATCACATTATTGACAACCGGCAGGTTCCAAGGGATAGAGGGCTTTCCAATAAGGATCTCTCCTTACTACTTGCGTATGATTAGATGACCAAACCTCTCCTTAGACGAGAACTTTCTAGACATTGTCAATAATGTTATCTAATAATATTATTCAGATAATATGAATTATTGCTCAGATAATGGAAAATACGATTGTAATGACAATTATTGAAACAACAATGAATATAAAATGTCAACGTAACAATTATTGAATCAATAAAATAAAATCTTTGAGCGATAATCATCGTAACCATTATTGAGTAAAGTGCCTTCAATAATTGGTGCAATCTGCAAGTAATCTTCCATCGCAACAATGCGTATTCTTGTGTTTTAACCACCGGGTATTCAAATGTTGTTAGCAGTAATAACTACGTAGTTATTTTTAAACAACTTATATTTTGTCGTTTTCTTCATCCAATCGCTTCAGTTATGGGGCCCATATCATTTGCTAGGCGTGCATGCGAATATTCCCCGACAAAGATTAATAATATTCAAACAACAATGAATATTTTATAACCACTTTGCTTATTTTGAAATATTTGCGTATTTTACCCTAACTATACACATTAATCAAATCAACCCTTACAATTTCAAAATAATAAATAGAGAAAATTAAATTTTATTAATAATAAGTTGGGGTGTTACATCAGAGCCAAATCTTTATGCGAATTATTAATTATTTAATTTAATATGTATGTTGATATGTGTTTAGAACAATTTAATTGGGCAAAATTTTATTATATAAAATTTAAACAAAAAAAAAAAAAGGAACGCAAATTAGTGATAATCATTGATCTGCTAGCACATGCACGGAAAACAAACAAAATAAAAGAGTTCTAGCGCACAGATATCAAGGGGTCACTCACGGGAATCAATAGCATGGCATGTCCACGTGATTCCAGCAATTTTTTTTTCAAGGGATTTTTGCATGCTATATAAGTGAAGATATAAATGTTTCCTGTTACGGTTCCCACCTTACCTGAGTGCCACATCCGATTCATTTGCAAGAAAAGAAAAAAAAAACGTTTTCTTTTGTTTGAATTTATGGAAATTCTCAAATTCCAAAGCTTATTCGGTCGGTTCTTGTCGATCCAACGCCTGAAATAATTGCAATGATATATATTAACGGATTCATGCAAATTATATATATATATATATGATTTTCTTAATTATTTTTTTATTAAAAAAAAAAAAAGTTTATTTTAATCTTAAAATAAAAGGTTTATTTTAATATTAAAATTAAAGATTTTATTTTAATTTTAAAATTAAATTTCATGCTAACTAATTAGAGTTGGAATTGGATTCCATGATAACTAATTGGAGTTGAAATTGGATTCTATTTTTCCTTAAATAAAGGAGTTTATTTTGATATGAAATTAGATTTCATATTATTCAAAAATAAAAAGGTTTATTTGTGAATAGGAAAGAGAATCCGTATTTCCTTAAATAAAGGAGTTTATTTTGATATGAAATTAAATTTCATATTATTCAAAATAAAGGAGTTTATTTGTGAATAGGAAAGAGAATCCTAATTTTCTTAAATAAAAGAGTATATTTAGATATGAAATTAGATTTCATATTATTCAAAATAAAGGAGTTTATTTGTGAATAGGAAAAGAGAATCTGTGTTTCCTTTTGTAAAGGAGTTATTTTTTTTTATATGGAATTGGATTCCATAATTAATTAAAATAAAGGAGTTTATTTTGATTAAAGATTTTGATTAAAATAAAATAGTTTATTTTATTCAAAATTGGATAAATTAAAATAAAATAGTTTTATTTTGAATTAAATTTGGATTAAAATAAAGGAGTTTATTTTAATTCAAAATTAGATTTTATACTAACTAAATTTGCCCATTAAATGATATCAATATATATATTAAATGTTTATTATTCATAAGATGAATGTTATTTATTGATCGTATGATGATGTGTATGATAATAAATGGGATTGATTATGGACTATTGATTGATGTGATTGGATTTTATTTTAGTTGGATGCATGAATGTATGGGTTTTATTAAATGGGGGTCTGCGTACCTCATCTTCTCTAATTTTTTCGAATGTAAATTCTATCTCCTCCTATGTACTTCCCCTTAGCTGGCGATCAAGGTTTCTATTTATTTTAAATAGTTTTGTAATAGGAATAGTTAGAATTATTTTGAAAAATTGGAGATCAAGGAGCAAGGAGCGCTTGAAGACCCGTTTGTAATGGAGCAGGGTTTAAATGTAATAGTTATATTTAAATATTATTTCTTGCACCCCTGGGGTTTGACCTTTTGGTTCACTTGGTGGCTCTAGTGAACCAAACTAGAATAAAAGTCCATAATCAATCAGGGGTAGAATATAGTATTCTATATGTGCATGCTTATACTATATATATTATATATTATGCAAACATGCTTCGCATGTTCATTAATATGATGCGTATTTTATATATATATATAAATGCGGCGCTAAACAAGATGAGACAAATTAATAACAAACCCCTCAATTTTTTTTTATATTAAGTCCTAAGCGTTCAAAGATATTTGGAATATCGAGCGTCGCCTTTAGCAATGATGATAAAATTAATAGAGTATTAAATATTTAATATGAGTTTGTTTGTGTCACCACAAGGCAAGTATTAAGTATTTAAGATGTTAATTTATCACATTTGATGCTTATAAAGAAAATTGAACAATATTGTTTTGTTGTGTCACCACAAGGATGATATTTTCTTTTTTGAATATATGGAGTGCTAGGTCGGACTTAACTTGGATAATTTTGATTCGGATGTGCCACACACTGATCAAAATAATCTAAGAAGCAAAAAGAAAAGGAGTTGCATAGTTGATGTAATTGACAAAAGTTGTCTACCTATTTATTTATATATAGTTTGTTGTGTCACCACAAGGCTATATACATTTGAAATGGGATCCTTATTCTCACTAGGAAATCTTTAATTAGATTTTGCCGAACGATATAAGTGTGGGTAATATAGTTTGAAAAAAATAGTGGGAGATACCAATTTAAAATAAGACCTAATTTATTTTGGTAATTAATAAAAGAATGTATGCTAAAATGTTGTTAATTACAAATTCATTTACAGAATTTTACAATGTCTAAATTACTATCACTGCGTAGCATATTAGATCCTAAATTAACCGAACCAAATTAAATAGATTGGTTAAGGAAATTGAGAATAGTTCTCACGGCTAAAAAAAGCTATCTTATATCCTTAATATGCCTATCTCTGCAATGGTTGCAGATAATGCCTCTGAGGAAGAGATTGCTACTTTTAGAAAGTGGCAAGATGATGCACAGTTGGCTCATTGCATCATGCTCGTATCCATGAGTAACAAGCTTCAGCGTCAGCCTGAAACTATGGATACTTATCTTATACTCCACGCACGTCAAGTAGTTGATGGTGAGGAAAGTAGGTGATAGATATCGGATATCTAAGGAGCTCTTCCGATCTAGAATGGCCAATGGCACATATAAGCAGATAAAAATTTCTTAACATAATCAATCGATTGATCGATTAGACAATTGGTTTTGTCATGGATGGAGAGTTGAGTTAAGATTTGATCTTGCACTCACTCCGGACTCCTTTCACTAATTGTTGTGAATTTTTCATATGAACAAGCTAGATATCGACCTCATTGATTTGCTTAACATGTTGAAAAATGTTGAGAGTCACTTTCACCCAAGAAAGACCAAGTCTTCTTGGTAGGGGCCAAAGGATCTTACGAAAAGAAGAACGATTCAAAGAAGGTATATAGAAAGGTAAAAACAAAGGATAATAAGAACAAAAGCGATACGGATAAAGAAAGGAGTTTGCTTCCTTTCGCTATAAGCCGTGACATCGGAAAGAAAGCTGCAAGAAGCATCTTGCAGAGAGGCTAACCAAAAAGAAGCTTAGTGAAGTTTGGATTACAATATAGTTTTTATTCATGATTGAAATAAATTTTTCTTTAAGTCAAGGTTCTACTTGGATATTGGATATCGACTTTGGTTATCATAAATATAGATTTATGAAGGGACCAAGAAGAAGTAGAAAGCTAAACAAATATAAGTAAGCTTTATGCTGTGCGGAAATGTAGCAAAGGTTGCCATATTAGCCATAGAAACTTATGGTTTAGCAATACTTACGGCAAATCTATTAAGTCAATAAGTTGTTATTGTATTCCAGATTCTTGTTAAAAATATTATTTCCATTTTATTGTTGGACAATGAAATCTTTGGTATTATAATTAAGAACAATTGTTGTTCTATTTATAATAATAATGTTTTGTATAGAACCGGAATATTACTTAATAAATTTTGTATACTTGACTTACGTGAAAATAATTTTGCATATTGAACAAATTAGTATAAGAAAAGGAGATGATCATTCAAAGAGTTGAATGTGTGTATTTCTTTGAAATACAAGTATGAATTATTTGAAAGGTTCAAAGAATTGAAGTGAAACAAATTGACAATGTATTAAGATTCTTTGATTAGATCGAGGAATAAATACTTGTGAAATAAGTTTCTAGATCATCTTAAATGGTTTCTCATAATGGGCGCCTCCGATACGCATAATAATTAATTGATGTATTTGAATGGAAAAAATCGTACCTTGTTGGATATAGTGCGATCCATAATGATTTTTACCGACATTTCAAGTATCCCTACAGGGTCATGTCCTAGAAATGGCTGACATCTCTCTAAAATGGTAACCTCTCAAATCCAGGCCCCAAGACTCCATAAAAGTTATGGACGGGGAGGATTCCTAATCTTAAGTATGTTAAGATAAGGGTTGTCAACTTATGTGAAAAGGTTTCAAAGGATAAGCTTGGGACAAGATTTGACAAGTGTCGATTTGTGAGACATCCTAAAGTAAGTTTAGGGTATATGTTCTATAATCCTGCTTAATATTGCGAAACACGCTTCTAAGATAAATGTGTTTATCATTGAAGGGGCTAGTGGGAGGATAATAGATCTTGAAGAGTTCAAGAACCACAAAATACTATAAGTCAAATAAGAGGAACACTGTAGATAGATCTATTTTACCACTGAATAATCGTAAATCTAGAATAGTCATAAGAAGATACCAAGGAGGCATGGATTCATCATAAATGATGATGATGAGGTGCTGCGATCATGAAGATGATGATCTAGAGTTACATACTGATGAGGTAAGAGTTCTAGAGTGTGTACAAAAGGGTCGATTGGGGCGTCGTGACATTCATAGTATTATATGTTGATATACTACGGATAAGGAATGACATACTAATGCTACAATCGGTAAAGATAAAGTTGTCTAAACATTCCTCCATGAATGATTTGGGAAGAGTATCTTAATTGGGGATACAAATCTATATAGATAGATTTAAAAGGATCCTTGACTTAACCCGAGGAACGATATATTCATTTGATGCTAAAGTCGTTTAGCATGACAAACTCCAAGAGATGTCTCATGTCGATGAGCTATAGAGTATATCTCTTAATAGTCCCCACAGACTCGGAAGAGAAGTCGCGTGAGTGACAATCATGTATGCTGATAAATGTACAAGACACGATGTTGATCGATCATATTATGGAGAAGTTCACTATGAGTCGGTGAAAAACATCTTAAAGTGCTTAATCGCGGCACTAAGGATGTGATCATATTCATGGTGGGTCTAAATTAAAACTAGAGGGCTTAACAGACTCAAGTTTTCAGATAGACCAAGATGACCGAAAATCCACTTTAAGGTAAAGCGTTATCTTGAGCGATTAGTGCGTTGAATTGGAAAGGTTCCAAACAAAGAAAGAGTTCTTTGGTTTAGTGATAAAGACAAAGTATATAGCTATAAATGAAGGCGCAAGTTGATTGTTTGGATTAAAAGTTCATTCTGAACTAGGAATAGTTCCTAAGTCTCATCTTGGATCTAAACATGAGTTGTAGCACTTTCATTTGATTATTAGAATCATTGAAGATGGGAAATCACTATAAAGATAGTGGACTCTCATGAACAACATTACATATCCATTAACTAAAAGCTTATCCAACGGGAGGATAATCGTCACTTAGAGAAGAAGAGTATAAGATCTGATGGCGATTGGCTTTAGTGCAAGTAGGAGATTGAAAGTAGTATGCATACAAGCCAATCATGTTTGATGATAAAGCATATACTTTGTAACAATCTTATTCATTTATTAATAAAAGTATTAATTTATTAAAGGCTTTTAATTATCAACATGATCTTTGTTTTATAATATGTGATAAACCCATAGTTTTAAGCAATGCTTTTAGAATAATGATGATGATCATTCTAATGAGATCTAAATTCTTAGAAAGCTTAAAACTAAAATAGTTCCCAATAATTGGATTACTAAATTGGGGATTAGTGAATCAGGATAGATTGGTACATCGTTGCTTGCTTTCGTTGGATGAAGATGATTGATCTCATGATCATTTGTGTGGAGACACTAAAGCAAGTATGTAGGTGCTTATTAGAGAATAAGTTCATTGAGCATTGGCTCGCTAAGGAATACCTAATGGAGTTTTACTTTTTGTCAATAGGAATTCTGTAGTGATAGTAAGACAAGTGATCCTTGGACTTGAGATCATCATAGTATCTTGTGTATGATGAGTTATACTTTGACTTATTCCTTAAGACCCTTAGGGTATATCAAAAGGTATGCTTGGGTATAATAAGTTGTATACATGGAGATAATGTATGATCGATAAAGAATCTACCACTTCTATTAAAAGAAGAGATATGTCTATGTGATTCGATAAATGACAACCCAATAGTCCTTGGTTAAAGAGAATGAAATTAGAAAGGAGTTTCTAATTTGCATTATTTGGAGTTGTGCATTTAAGAGTCGAAATACATATAATTAAATAAAATAAGACTTGACAAGTAATTCCGTGCCTTATATTTAATTGGGACATTGTATGGTGGAAGGATTGAATTGTCACTGGTAACTATTTACTCAAAGGTTCTTTTATGATTAATGTTGAAATCTATATTATCCGGAAAGTCGTTGATCGTTAGGAGGCTTATCCTATTGTAGAATAAATATTATTTATTTAAATAAATTAATTGTTTAATTTATTTATTTAAATAAGATTAGAATTATTCTAATTGATTTATTCACAATAGGTTTAATATGGAGAACCTAAAGGGTCACACCATAAAAGGAAGAATTATTATTTAAGAAGTTAATGGCATAATCGTAATAATATGTTATGTATATTTAATTTAATCTATGGTGATAGAATAAATTAAATAAAGCTTAATATTATTATTTAATATTTTAGAAATATTAAATATAAATTAATAAGAGAGTCTTATTAATATTATTACAATTATAATTATTATTTTAATTTCTAAAAGAGTTTAGGAATTAATTTAATATAAGTACTCTCATTTATTCCTAATTGGATTAGGAGGAAAATTAATTAAAGGAGTTTAATTAATTATCCTAATAAGATTAAGGAGCCCATTTAATTAAAAGAGTTTAATTAAATAATACCTTATTTTAAATAGGGTCACTTGATATCTTTATAAGAGAGTCTTATATCGGATATCAACATCGTTATTCCAATTTGTTGGAGAGTCATACTTTTTCTATCTGAGATAGGAAAAACTAGGGTTTGAGCCAATACCCCTTCTTCTTTGAAAAATTCTTTTCCTTGGTGATCACCTCTAGAGGCCAAACACTTGGGTGGCTAACGTTGATCAAAAAGGAAGGAACCACACCGGTGGATTCAAGTTGAGCGAAAGGATTTGGAGGTGAACTTGTACGAGGAAGCTCGATCTTGAGGTATGATTTTATTCTTTATCTTTTCGTTTAATTAATAATTGTGCATAAAGGGTGATCCGGGTATATGGTTTGTAAACATTTTAAACTCTGATTTTTCACGTTTCCGCTTAATTTTTGCAATTTGATTGCGTTCTTGAATATTACAAACCTAACATATATCTCCGCCATTCATTGCAAATCGAATCAAGAGAGTATCTATGTTATTCAATGAAAATAAGAAATACATAATTAGATTAATAAAATATCCCATATATAACGAATCATAAGGAAACAGTTAAACATGATAAAAAACATAATAATTAGAATTTTATTAATGCTTAAAATAAAGTCCAATAACATCAAAGCATCATTTAAAATTTTATATTTGGACACTCTCATCACCAAACAAGATGTCAATTTTTTCTTCAGAATTTGAGAAAAAATCATTAACATCTAGATGAGTGGTATCCACACAACCATAATTAAAATCATCATTTCCAGAATCAAGATTTGTTTCATCTTTTCCATCCTCACTAGCAAAATTTGTCTCTATCTTCTTCTCTTTATCTTTTAATGATTGTTGATAGAGCTCCACAAGATGTTTTGGTGTACGACAGGTACGAGACCAATGGCCTTTACCTCCACAACGATAACACAAATTCTCCATGGTATTTTTTATCTTTATCACCTTTTTCGCGTTTTCCATCCTTATATTCCCGCTTACGGTGGGTATATGTGTTTGAGAAATGACCACCACGATGATTATTTCGACCACGCCCACGCCCACGTCCATAACCACGCCCACGACTCTGGCGTGACCTCTTTTTTCATTATATGTTACGGCATTCACTGCGAGGAATGGAGCGAGATCCGATTGGACGAGCCTCATGATTTTTCATCAATAGTTCATTATTTTGCTTTCACCACAAGGAGGCGTGAAATCGATTCGTAGTATTTCTTAAAGCCCTTTTCACGATATTCTTTCTTTGCAGGAGCATATTAGATGCGTGAAAGGTGGAAAATGTTTTTCTAACATATCCGCATCGGTGATCTTTTCTCCACATAATTGTAATTTAGAACCGATTCTAAACATATTTGAGTTATAATCACTTACTGATTTAAAATCTTGTAATCTTAGATGCATCCAATCATAACGAGCTTTAGAAAGTATTACGTTTTACGGTGGTCGTATCTTTCCTTTAGATTGTTCCAAAGGATAAGTGGATCTTTAACAAATCAAATATTCAATTTTAAGTCCTCATGGAGGTGATGACAAAGAAATATCATCGCTTTGGCCTTATCTTGACTAGATGTTTTGTTTCCTTCTTTGACAAAGATCACCAAGACCTTTTGCATCTAGATGAATTTCAAAGATCTAACACCCATGATAAATAATTCTTTCCAATAATGTCAAGAGCCACAAATTCGAGTTTAGCAAGATTTGTCATTGTAACTTCATACAAAAATATCAAAAATTATTAGAAATTTAATTTATTATAACTATCCACATGTGCATGTTATAAAAATTATATAAGCATACTATATATTTTTATTTAATGGAAGCATCTGGGGCTTACTAACGTGAACATGCATGGGGATGGGGATATGGTAGACATGCATTTGAAATCAATTTGCATGTGATAATCTATATACATGGACAACCTATATATATATATATATATATATATATATATATATATATAATTTATTAACAAAACTAAAGTTTATATTGTTATCGGGTCAAAACAGTGTAGATAGGAATACACTGTCAAAACTTTTATCTCCATAATTATAAAAACATACTGCAACTGATGCATGGATACTGCAACTGATATATGGATTCTCCCATGTATAAAATGATTTTTGTTAGTCAAGATTTGAATGATACTATGTATTATCCGAAAATGTTATTAAAGTTCAATTATTTTAATTTTATACTTAAGTTACTCAAATTCAAAGAATAATTATATATATGTATGTATATGCAGTATGCAGTATGTTGCTTATATATATAGTGATGTACATGTATACTAAGGAAAAGACATGCAGTATGAAGGTCTTTGTGTTGATGCACAAATAAGCTCAAATTGTGTGGAGATAATATCAAGTATACTAGTAATATTTAAAAGGCTACTGCTTATTTATTTAGTATAGATGTAAACCGATAAATAATGGACAAAATGATGATAAGTAAAAGGCTATCGCTTACAATTACGTGCACAAAAACGATGATGATGATATATATATATATATATATATATATATATATATATATATATATATATATATATATACCTTCTCCTTCAAAACAAATATCTTCAAAACGAAATTGAGAAGAATCGTCTTTGATAACGTATTATAATTTTAGAGAGTGCATAAGAAGATTATATAAAGTGAGATTTTCTATTATTCTTCAAAGACAACCAATATACATGGATAGTGAAATTTCAATTTATAAATTTACACAAATACGTAAACTTTAAATAGAGAATGAATAGCTTTTATCGATGTATGTAGGTTATGTAAGTTATAGAAAATGAATGGACATCCATATTATAACTATTTATAACAAATTATTAATTGTTAGATGCTTTTTATTGTTTATTTTTAAATTTGTAAGTTAGGTTTTTTTTTTTTTTTTTTTTTAAATTATTTGGTTGGAGTACAACTTGGTATGTGCTGTAACCTAGTCTGTGACTCTGTGTGTGTGATATCTCTCTCGGTATACACAATACTTCCTTATTTTAGTTAACTATTATAGTTAAATACAATATCTTCGAGTTTGTCACCATAATTTCAATAGCATATCATTTCTAAACTAATAATGTATAACTTTTAGGTATATATGTGGAACAAAAATATATCCATAATATTTGCAAATTTCGTAAATGGGATTATTTTGTGAAATTGATGGAGCAAGTTGTTAGTTTAGCATTAATGACATGATAATGAAAATATAACGATAAATTTGAATATATTATATTATTTTATATTATCGGTCAGGATCTTAAACTCACTCCTTATCTAGCTGACCTTGCTCCTCCCTTTAGCGATGGACCGGGCTACGATTCGGTCTGTCGCTATATATAGAACCGTCGTCTTAATTTTTAGCGACAGACAATATTTTTTAGTAGAGAAATATTATTTGAAACTTTAATATACAGACCATATTCTTGTTTCTGTATAATAAACTACCTCACCTCACCTAGTTGCTTGAAGGCTAGTTGGGGTAACAGTATAATCCATTTTATAACAAAGTTTAGGAATATTATTGTGTACCGATATTGAGACTAGCTTTGATTGAGCGGGCCAATTAAAAGAGACTCGTCAATGGGCTATCAAGAAGACCTGTGGCCTAGGCCGATCGGGTTATTATGAATCGGGTTTTTCGGATTGCGTTAAAAAAAGACTCGTTTTTAAATGGGTTATATTTTCTTAAACTCATGACTCATATGTTAATAATGGGTTGGATGATCCGCATTTATTATTATTTTTTAACGTATATTTTTAAGTGTTTTTAAATGATAAAATATTAAAACCGGAATTATTTTAAGCTCTTTTGAACAATAATACATAAATTGTTTTAAGTATTTTAAACAATAAAATTTAATTTGTTTAAAAACAATGAAAGATTCATAAAAACATAAAATTATTTGTAAAATAAGATAAAAAAAATTCTCCCGTTCAGTGAAGTTAGATTTTTATCATTGTCGTATTCTATGCATGGAGAATGCACGCTACTTATATCCGCAAAAGAATTAAGAAATAGTGAAGATTAATTATAAAAGAAGATAAAATAATTAGAGACAATTTACTAGTGGATATTATTAAATATTAATTAAATTGGTCGAAAAGACCCATTTTTTAACGAGTGACATTTATTAGTACCCAAACCCTTAATTTTAACGGGCAAATTGGGTGACCCGTCAAGTTGGTGTGGCCTATTTCGTTCCCGTGGGTGCACTTTTGACTACAAATAAAATCAATTTGGACAATAGTATTTAGAGTTGCAAACGAACTGAATTGTTTGACGACTGGTTCGGTTCGAGCTCAAATTGAGCATCTAATTGAGTCGGGTTCGCACAATAGTGTTATGATCGAACATGTTCGCGAACGGTTCGAGTTCGATTCGACTCGGTAAGTTTGAAATCGGTTCGATTGTTCGAGTTCGATATATATACAAGGTGTTCGATTTCTTATATATATGTGCACTTTAAATTGTTTCTAAATTCTACATATAAATAATTAGTTTTGGTTTTTTTATATTAAATTCTAATGTTTATCTTATCAATAATGGTAAAATTTGTAGTAATTTTTTATTACTTAAACATATTTTTGTGTTTTTTAATAATTGATTATAATTAAATGTTTTATTAAATAAATAATAAATAATAATGTGTACTTCTTCGCCTCTAAATTTTAATCAAAATAATTTTAGTATTTTCATAAGAATTTTAACAATGATTGTTGAATTATTACAATTTACATCCCTAATAATTTAATAGATTATAAGTTATAACCCATGTCATAAATCACATAAATAAAGCCATTAATTATCATGCAAACGATGACAATTTGACATTAATTATAAGACCTCAACTTTTTATAAATAAAGATGAATTTTTTTTTCTATAAATATTATTTTGAATATTATGGAATAAATTTGATATATTGTTATAGTTGTGGGTAATATTTATAAATTTTGAAAAGTATGCAAGTTGTTATAAAATATTCGTTTTGGTGGGAATATTCTTTTTAGAGAATATTCGTATAACTACTTCAATCATTGGTGGACCCCACAATGTAATTATCATCATTTCGGACCGAGAAAACGACAAAAACATTTTATAAAAATAACTACGGAGGTGTTACCGTTAAAAACCATTGAACTACCCTATGGTAAAAGTAAAGAAGAATATGCTGTGGTTCGTACAAGCGCAGTAATGATTATTGATGCTTACGTGAGAAGTCACTACAATATACTTTCAATTATTCACTGATAATTCACGATCATATCTCTTATATTATTGATTCAATTATTGTCACGAAGATCAATCGTATAATATGTTATAGTATTAAATCAATAATTGAGGCGACAAGTTATAAATGATTAATAATTGTTGAAAGATTAAATATGTGTTGATGAAAAAATGATTTGTGGTAAGTTTGATTATTTTATGGGGGCTCGTATATGTCATCATCTAAGAGTCTCTTCGTCAATAGTAATTACCTTCGTCAATAGTAATTACCCTTGTGAATAGTATTTACCTTAATAATAAGTAATTACCTTCGTCGATAAGTAATTACCCTTGTGAATAGTATTTACCTTCGTCAATAGTATTTACCTTCGTTAATAGTAATTACCTTTACCAGACGCCGAACCACTTGTCGTTTCACATTACAGCGTCGAACCACTTGTCGCTTCACATTACAAAAGCGCCAAACCACTTTTCTTTTCACATCATTAGTCGTCGAGCCATTTGCCTTTTCACATCTAAGCAGTCCTAAGCTAGAAATCTTCTATAAATAGAGGCCTAGGGCTTCATTATTTTCACTTAATTCATTCAAGCTATAGAGAGAGAAAGTATAGAGAGAATAAGAGAAAGAAGAAGAGTATTTTGTTACTACACCGCCGCAGATTCAATCTCCTACCAAATGTAAGGGGTGTGATTCTTTCTTATTCATGAAGAGAATCTGTTGTTATTCCATTGCTTATTATTACATTGGAATAACTCGTATAATGCCGTGGTTTACCCTATACTTGGTGACATTCTTCTATTATTTCATTGAAACATCCTGTCTCGTGTGTTTTTACGGACCGGTTAAAATCTTTATTATTTTGTTGGAACATCATGTATACGTGTGTTTTACACCGGACTCGGTTAAAATCTTTATCATTCTCATTGGAATATCATATTCGTGTGTTTTTAACCCGGATCCGGTTCCATCTTTATTATTCTCGTTGGAACATCCCGCTTGTGAATTTCACCGATTCAAGTTACGTTATTTATTATTTACATTGGAATAACCTATCTGCAATGGCCTATCGCATTGCATGGTGATTTCTTTTGTTATTCCATTCTTTATTATACCCAGTTGGTTAAAACTTTGACTTCTATACTCCATGAAATTAGTGGAATATCCTCGATATTTACGTTTCATCCAAAGATATCTTTTCATGAAAATATTCTTTCGATCATTCTTGAATTTTACTCTACAAAACAAAGATCATGTTGATAATTTGGACGTTAATAATTCCCGGATAAAATAATTCTTGAACTTGTTTTTATCAATTTTATATCATTGTCATCATCCTCATGTTTATATTTTTTAAAGTCATCGTGGCTCAGTAGTGCATAGATGGACTTGGTATGATTATGACCGAGAGACTATTCGATTGTAATCATTAACCGTAATGTTACAAATGATGTGGTAAAAATCCTCATTGGTAGTAGTGCATTGATGGACATGATTGTTGGCATGATCATGACCATTAATGAATACACAAATATTCTTGGCCCGTAGTGCATGAATAATTGTGGTCGTGATACTAAAGAATATCCTTGGGTCAGTAGTAAGGGGGTGATTCGATGATGTGGAATATTTATTAAAGTTCGAGTCTCAATATATATAAGTGATGAAAAACCTTTAAAACCTAAAAGATAGTAGACTTTATTTTTTACTTGACTCTTTTAATGGATTGATATTCATTGCGATTAAACCGGTTGTCTATTGTATTTTATCGGTTTAACATTGTTGAAGACTATTGATAATTTATTTCGCATTATCTTAGTCATAATATTTCTTCTTTGGGCTAGTTGAGCTCACCCTTTCTTTCTTTGTTCTCTTGTGAAATGAGAATATATTTGGGACGAGTCTGGGAAACAAGTGATGGTCCCGAAGATAGCATTAGTAGTCCTCACTATTCGTGAAATAGTGTGATAATAATTGTAATGAGGACTTTTTTGAGTTTGTATAATATCTAGTAGATGATATTTGTATTTAAACTCACGGTTTATGTCGTATTGCATACCTACAGTTATGTTAATAAGTTGTATTTAAATTACACTTACCATGTAAGTGGCGACCCAAGATGGGTGATGTATACCTAATTTTGGGGCGCCACAACAGTATCGAGCTTAGGATATGATCCTGGCTAAGATGTGAGAATAGTACTAGAGGAGGGAGGAGGGAATACCTTATTTAGTATGACTACCTAAGTTTATGTGCTATTTTATTGGTTGGTCGAGAGAAGATAGGGATAATTTATTACATGTCAATTAACCTTTTGTGGCAAAGATGTCGAAAATGACATCGAGAATGTTGAGAATAGTAATGGGCGTAAGCGCGATCGTTGATTCACCACATATCAATAATCGATGATAATGCATCGAAGGCGACAATCCTCACGTAAACAACAACACCTTGACCAAATGATGAATGATCAAATGTTCGGAGGCTTTATGCAATTTATGCACAGCAAGAAAGCGAGAGCGACTCCGCCCAAAACGTAGGTGGAAACACGGAAAACTCTCGGCGGTCACCGCTAAACAATTCAAGGAGCTGGGACCACCGGAGTTTAAGGAGAGCCAAAACCACTTCAAGGAAGCATGGATAAAGCAGATTACAAGATATTTGATGTCTTGGGATGCTCCGAGGAGCAAAAGGTTCCTTCACGCCTTTTATGTTGCATGGAGGCGAGACATTGGTGGGAATCAGTAAAACATACTCAACTTCTTGTCAGATCAAGATATCTTGGGAGAAGATCCAGAGTCGTTCAACGACAAATACTTTCTGAAAGTATTCTCCACACGTGAAGGAGGTGGAGTTTATCAAGTTGGAACAAATTAACAATATGACCGAGTGTCGCAATACGAGGCAAAATTTGCGGAGTTATCACGGTTTCGTCCCACTTGGTGGATAATGAAGAGAGAAGAACGCGAATGTTTTTAAGAGGTTTGAAGTCAGGAGATACATCAACATCTTATTTTCATAAACCGTGTTTGTATTGAGATGTTGTAAATAGGGCTCGATTAGTGGAACGCGATAATGAGTCAACGCAACTAAAAGAGAAGCGGTAGGTAAAATTATAATACCGGCGAGTAGTCATCAAGTGAGCGGTGACAACAAGCGTGGAGGAATCAATATGGCCAGATATGGTAACCACTTGGTGGTAATCGGGGTACAAAACAATAAGAATGGACATTTCAAGAAAGCGGAGATTCAACAATGATGGAAAGACGTCAAAGACCAAAGACCCATTGTTAAGGAAGGAGAAAGACCACCTATCATATGCTTCAAATGCGGAGGAGAGGGACACATCGATCAAATGCGTCGTATGCAATTGAAAGTAGATGCATTACAAGCCAATCATGTTTGATGATAAAGCATATACTTTGTAACAATCTTATTCATTTATTAATAAAAAGTATTAATTTATTAAAGGCTTTTAATTATCTACGTGATGTTTGTTTTATAATATGTGATAAACCCATAGTTTTAAGCAATGCTTTTAGAATAATGATGATGATCATTCTAATGAGATCTAAATTCTTGAAAGCTTAAAACTAAAATAGTTCCCAATCATTGGATTACTAAATTGGGGATTAGTGAATCCGGATAGATTGATACATACGTTCTTTCGCTTCATTGGATGAGGATGATTGATCTCATGATCATTTTGTGTGGAGACACTAAAAGCAAGTATGTAGGTGCTTATTAGAGAATAAGTTCATCGAACGCATTGGCTCGCTAAGGAATACCTAATGGAGTTTTATTTTTTCGTCCGATAGGAATTCTGTAGTGATAGTAGTACAAGTGATCCTTGGACTTGAGATCATCATAGTATCTTGTGTATGATGAGTTATACTTTGACTTATTCCTTAAGACCCTTAGGGTATATCAAAGGGTATGCTTGGGTATAATAAGTTATACATGGAGATAATGTATGATCAATAAAGAATCTACCACTTCTAATAAAGAAGAGAAATGTCCTATGTGATTCGATAAATGACAACCCAAGAGTCCTTGGTTGCGAGAATGAAATTAGAAAGGAGTTTCTAATTTGCATTATTTAGTGTTGTGCGTTTAAGGATCGAAATACATATAATTAAATAAAATAAGACTTTGACAAGTAATTCCATATCTTATATTTAATTGGGACATTGTATGGTGGAAGGATTGAATCATCACGGTAACTATTTACTCAAAGGTTCTTTAATGATTAATGTTGAAATCTATATTATACGGAAAGTCGCGTTGATCGCTAGGAGGCTTATCCTATTGTAGAATAAATATTATTTAAATAAATTAATTGTTTAATTTATTTATTTAAATAAGATTAGAATTGTTCTAATTGATTTATTCACAACCTAGGTTTAATATGGAGAACACAAAGGGTCACACCATAAAAGGAAAAATAATTATTTAAGAAGTAAATGGCATAATCGTAATAATATGTTATGTATATTTAATTTAATCTATGGTGATAGAATAAATTAAATAGCTTAATATTTATTATTTAATATTTTAGAAATATTAAATATAAATTAATAAGAGAGTCTTATTAATATTATTACAATTATTATTATTTTAATTTCTAAAAGAGTTTAGGAATTAATTTAATATAAATATTCTCATTTATTCCTAATTGGATTAGGAAGGAAAATTAGTTAAAGGAGTTTAATTAATTATCCCTAATAAGATTAGGGAGCCTAATTAATTAAAAAGAATTTAATTAATTAATTAAAACCCAATTCCTTAATTGTTAAGGTGGATTGCCCACATCTATAAATAAGAGGAGTCTTATTATGGGTGGTATGGGTTGTTGACTTTAATAAAGTACGTAATAATTCCAAGTTGTTGGGAGTATGCCTTTTTATATAGAGATAGAAAAACTAGGGTTTAGCCAACCACCCTTCATCTTGAATTTTATTCTTCCTGGTGGATCACCCAGAGGCCAAACACTTGGGTGGTTAACGTTGATCAAAGGAAGGAACCAAACCCGGTGGATTCAAGATTGAACGCGAAAGGATTTGGAGGTGAACTTGTACACGAGGAAGCTCGATCTTGAGTGGTATGATTTATTCTTTATCTTTTCGTTTAATTAATAATTGTGCGTAAAGGGTGATCAAGGGTATATGGTTTGTAAATTTTAAAATCTGATTTTTACACGCTTCCGCATTATTTTGCAATTTGATTGCGTTATGAATATTACAAACCTAACAGTGGTATCAGAGCCAAACCTTTATGCGAATTATTAATTATTTTAATTTGATATGTATATTGATATGTGTTTAGAACAATTTAATTGGGCATAATTTTATTGTATAAAATTTATTAAAAAAAAAAAAAAAAAAATTGGTATCTCTGCCGAAAACTTTTTACAAAACTTTGCTTCATTCCGTGATATATATATTATATATATATTACATACGGTTAAAAAAAAAAAAAAAAAATGTCAGGTCATTTTTTTGGAAAACCATATTTGGCATGATATTAATTTGAACATAAAAAAAAATATTGGTTTTTTTTTTTTTTTTTTAACTTCTTTAAATCGAGAAAAAGCGGTATCAAAGAAGCCTTAGACGGAAAACAAAGTGGGTCAGTCTTTTTTTTTTTGATGAAAGGTAAATAAAGGAAATTTTAAAATAAAAGAAGGAGACTTGGTATATTATATATATATATATATATATATATATATATATCTGGATATATATATATATTTATAATATAGGGATTTTATATATATATATATATTATAATAGTTAATATATATATATATATATATTAATTATTTTATAATTAAAATAAAAGTTTATTTTAATTTTAAAATAAAAGGTTTATTTTAATATTAAAATATAAAGTTTATTTTAATTTTAAAATTAGAATTTAATGCTAACTAATTAGAGTTGGAATTGGATTCCATAATAACTAATTAGAGTTGAAATTGGATTTTATTTTTCCTTAAATAAAGGAGTTTATTTAGATATGAAATAGATTTCATATTATTCAAAATAAAAGAGTTTATTTGTGAATAGGAAAGTGAATCCATGTTTCCTTAAATAAAGGAGTTTATTTAGATATGAAATAGGATTTCATATTATTCAAAATAAAAGAGTTTATTTGTGAATAGGAAATAGAATCCTAATTTCCTTAAATAAAGGAGTTTATTTAGATATGAAATATGATTTCATATTATTCAAAATAAAGGAGTTTATTTATGAATAGGAAAGAATATCCATGTTTCCTTTAATATTTTTTTTTACATGGAATTGGATTCCATAATTAATTAAAATAAAAGAGTTTATTTTAATTAGAGATTTTTTTTATATACATGGAATTAGATTCCATAATTAATTAAAATAAAGGAGTTTATTTTGATTAAAGATTTTGATTAAAATAAAATAGTTTATTTTATTCAAAATAGGATAAATTAAAATAAAATAGTTTTATTTTGATTTAAATTTGGATTTAAATAAAGGAGTTTATTTTTATTCAAAAATAGATTTTATACTAACTAAATTTTGCCCATTAAATGATATCAATATATATATTAAATGTTTATTATTCATGAGATGAATGTTATTTATTGATGTATATGGTGATGTGTATGATAATAAATGGGATTGATTATGGATTATCGACCAATATGATTAGATTTTATTTTAGTTGGATGCATGAATGTATGAGTTTTATTAAATGGGATTCTGCAGACTGTCTTTCTCTAATTTTTCTTAATGTAAATTCTATATCTCTCCTATGCATTTCCTCGATCACGATCAAGGTTTCTATTTATTTTAAATAGTTTTGTAATAGGAATAGTTAGAATTAATTTTGAAAAATTGGAGATCAAGGAGCAAGGAGCGCTTGAAGACCCGGTTTTGTAATGGAGCCAGGGTTTAAATGTAATAGTTATATTTAAATATTATTTTTTTGCACCCACAGGGTTTGACCTTTTGGTTCACTTGGTGGCTCTAGTGAACCAAACTAGAATAAAAGTCCATAATCAATCCAGGGTAGAATATAGTATTCTATATATGCATGCTTATACTATATATATTATATATTATGCAAACATGCTTCAGATGTTCATTAATACGACGCGTATTTATATATATATATGTAATGCGCTTAAACAAGATGAGACAAATTAATAACAAACCCCTCAATTTTTATATTAAGTCCTAAGCGTTCAAAGATATTTGGAATATCGAACGTCGCTTTCTAAAGCATGATAAAATTAATAGAGTATTAAATATTTAATATGAGTTTGTTGTGTCACCACAAGGCAAGTATTAAGTATTTAAGATGTTAATTTATCACATTTGATGCTTATAAAGAAAATTAAACAATATTGTTTTGTTGTGTCACCACAAGGATGATATTTTTCTTTTTGAATATATAGAGTGCTAGGTCGGACTTAACTTGGATAATTTTGATTCGGATGTGCCACCACTGATCAAAATAATCTAAGAGGCAAAATCAAGGAGTCAGATAGTTGATGTAATTGACAAAAGTCAGTTTACCCATTTATTTATATATAGTTTGTTGTGTCACCACAAGGCTATATACATTTGAAATGGGATCCTTATTCTCACTAGAAATCTTTAATTAGATTTTGCCGAACTATATAAGTGAGGTAATATAGTTTGAAGAAAATAGTGGGAGATACCAATTTAAAACAAGACCTAATTTATTTTGGTAATTAATAAAAGAATGTATGTGAAAATGTTGTTAATTACAAATTCATTTGCTGTAATTTTACATTGTCTAAAATTACTATCACTGCGAAGCATATTAGATGCTAAATTAATCGTAATCGAATTAAGCAGATTGGTTAAGGAATTTGAGAATAGTTCTCATGGTGAAAAACAATCTTATGTCCTTAATACGCCTATCCAAGAATGGTTGCGCATAATGCCTCCGAGGAAGACATTGCTACTTTTAGAAAGTGGCAAGATGATGCACGATTGGCTCAATGCATCATGCTCGCATCTATGAAAGTAACGAGCTTCAGCCACAAGATGAAACCATGGATGCTTCTACTATATTCCCGCACATCAAGTAGTTGATGGTGAGGAAAGTAGGACCGATAGATATCGAGATATCTAAGGAGCTCTTCCGATCTATAATGACCAATGACACTATAAGATGCAGATAAAAAGTTCTTAACATTATCAATTTGATTGATCAATTAGGACAACAGGTTTTGTCATGGATGGATGGAGTTGAGCAAGATTTGATCTTGCCTCACTCCCGGACTCCTTTCATTAATTGTTGTGAATTTTTCATATGAACAAGCTAGATATCGCCTTTCTTTGATTTGCTTAACATGTTGAAAAATGTTGAGAGTCACTTTTCAACCAAGAAAGACCATGTCTTCTTGGTAGGGGCCAAAGGATCTTCCGAAAAGAAGAACGATTCTAAGAAGGTAAATAGAAAGGCAAAAACAAAGGATAATAAGAACAAAAGCGATATGGATAGCAAAGGAGTTTGCTTCCACCGCTATAAGCCCGACACCGGAAAGAAAGCTGCGAAAAACATCTTGTAGAGGCTAACCAAAGAAGCTTAGTGAAGTTTGATTCATAATACGCTTTTTGTTCATGATTGAAATAAATTTTTCTTTAAGTCAAGGTTCTACTTGGGTATTGGATACCGACTTTGGTTATCATAAATGTAGATTTATGAAGGGACCAAGAAGTAGAAAGCTAAACAAATATAAGTAATCATGTGTGGAAAATGAAGCAAAGGTTCTTTGCGATTAGCTAGTGAACTTATAGTTTAAGAATGCCTACTGAGCAAATCTATTAAGTCAATAAGTTGTTATTGTATTTTAGTTCTCGTTGAAAACATTATTTCCATTTTATTGTTGGACAATAAAATTTTTGGTATTATAATTAAGAACAATTGTTGTTCTATTTATAATAATAATGTTTTGTATAGAACTGAAATATTACTTAATGGATTTTATATACTTGACTTACATGAAAATAATTTTGCATATTGAACAAATTAGTATAAGAAAAAAGGAGATGATCATTCAAAGAGTTGAATGTATGTATTTGTTGAAATACAAGTGTGAATTATTTGAAAGGTTCAAAGATTTCAGAAGTGAAACAAATTGGCAAAGTATTAAGATTCTTTGATTAGATCAAGGAATAAATACTTGTGCAATAAGTTTCTAGATCATCTCAAATGGTTTTTCTCATAATGGACACCTCATGATGCGTAATAATTGATTGATGTATCTGAATGGAAAATTCGTACCTTGTTAGACATGGTGCGGTCCATAATGATTTTACCGACATTCAAAGTAAGATCCTTCAGGGTTATGTCCACAGAAATGTCAGACATCTCTACGAAATTGGTAACCTCAAAATCCGACCCCAAGACTCCATAAAAGTTATGGATGTGGAGGATTCCTAATCTTAAGTATGTTAAGATAAGGGTTGTCCAACTTATGTGAAAAGGTTTCAAAGGATAAGTTTGGGACAAGATTTGACCAGTACAATTTGTGGGACATCCTAAAGTAAGTTTAGGACATATGTTCTATAATCCTACATAACAAAAGGTGTTTATTGCGAAACACCTTGCCTTCTAAGATAAAGGTGTTTATCATTAAAGGGGCTAGTGGGAGGATAATAGATCTTGAAGAGTTCAAGAACCACAAAACACTATAAGTCAAATAAGAGGAACCTGTAGATGGACCTATTGTACCACAACTGAATCGTAAATTTGGAATATTACCGAAGATACCTGGGAGGTATGGATTCATCATGGATGATGATGATGAGGTACGTATCATAGAAGATGATGATCCAATTACATATGATGAGGTAAGAGTTATAGACACTCTCAAAATGGAACATTCATTTTGATGAAATAATCAAAAGAGTTTGATTTTATCAAAAACAAGAATGAACCTAATGTGTACAAAAGGGTCAGTGGGAGCGTCGTGAAATTTCTAGTATTATATGTTGATATACTACAGATAAGGAATGACATACCAATGCTACAATCAGTAAAGATAAAGTTGTCTAAACATTCCTCCATGAATGATTTGGAAGAGTATCTTAATTGGGGATATAAATCTATATAGATAGATTTAAAAGGATGCTCAACTTAACCCAAGGAACGTATATTCATTTGATGCTAAAGTCGTTTAGCATGGCAAACTCCAAAAAAATGTCTCATGCCGATGAACTATGGAGTGTATCTCTCTTAATAGTCCCCACAGACTCCTGAAAAGAGAGGTCGCATGAGTGACTATCATGTATGCAATGAAATATACGAGACCTGATGTTGATCAGTCATATTCTGGAGAAGTTCACTATGAGTCAGTGAAAAACATCTTAAAGTGTTTAACCAGCACTAAGGATGTGATCATATTCATGGTGGGTCTTAATTAAAACTAGAGGGCTTAACAGACTCAAGTTTTTCAGACAGACCAAGACGACAGAAAAATCCACTTTAAGGTAATGGGTTACCTTGAACAGTGGTGCAGTGAATTGGAAAGGTTCCAAACAAAGAAAGAGATTCTTTGGTTTAGTGATAAAGACAAAGTATATAGCTATAAATGAAGTTGCAAGTTGATTGTTTGGATTAAAAGTTCATTCTGTAACTAGGAATAGTTCCTAAGTCTCATCTTGGATCTAAACATGTGTTGTGGCACTTTCATTTGATTATTAGAATCATTGAAAGATGGGAAATCACTATAGAGATAGTGGACTCTCATGAACAACATTACATATCCATTAACTAAAGCTTATCCAATGCCAGGATAATCGTCACTTTAGAAGAAAAGTATAAGATACCATGACGATTGGCTTTAGTGCAAGTGGGAGATTGAAAGTAGTATGCACACAAGCCAATCATGTTTGATGATAAAGCATATACTTTGTAACAATCTTATTCATTTATTAATAAAAAGTATTAATTTATTAAAGGCTTTTAATTATCTACATGATCTTTGTTTTATAATATGTGATAAACCCATAGTTTTAAGCAATGCTTTTAGAATAATGATGATGATCATTCTAATGAGATCTAAATTCTTAGAAAGCTTAAAACTAAAATAGTTCCCAATCATTGGATTACTAAATTGGGGATTAGTGAATCCGGATAGATCGGGTACATACGTCGCTGCTTGCTTTCATTGGATGAGGATGATTGATCTCATGATCATTTGTGTGGAGACACTAAAGCAAGTATGTAGGTGCTTATTAGAGAATAAGTTCATCGAACGTGGCTCGCTAAGGAATACCTAATGGAGTTTTATTTTTGCTGTCAATAGAATTCTGTAGTGATAGTAGTCAAGTGATCCTTGGACTTGAGATCATCATAGTATCTTGTGTATGATGAGTTATACTTTGACTTATTTCTTAAGACCCTTAGGGTATATCAAAAGGTATGCTTGGGTATAATAAGTTCGTATATGGAGATAATGTATGATCGATAAAGAATCTACCACTTCTAATAAAAAGAAGAAATGTCTATGTGATTCGATAAATGACAACCCAGTAGTCCTTGGTATGGTAAGAATGAAATTAGAAAGGAGTTTCTAATTTGCATTATTTGGTGTTGTGCATTTAAGGATCGAAATACATATAATTAAATAAAATAAGACTTGACAAGAATTCCATGTCTTATATTTAATTGGGACATTGTATGGTGGAAGGATTGAATTATACAGTAACTATTTACTCAAAGGTTCTTTAATGATTAATGTTGAAATCTATATTATCCGGAAAGTCGTTGATCGCTAGGAGGCTTATCCCTATTGTAGAATAAATATTATTTAAATAAATTAATTGTTTAATTTATTTATTTAAATAAGATTAGAATTGTTCTAATTGATTTATTCACAATAGGTTTAATATGGAGAACCTAAAGGTCACACCATAAAAAGAAAAATAATTATTTAAGAAGTAAATGGCATAATCGTAATAATATGTTATGTATATTTAATTTAATCTATGGTGATAGAATAAATTAAATAGCTTAATATTTATTATTTAATATTTTAGAAATATTAAATATAAATTAATAAGAGGAGTCTTATTAATATTATTACAATTATTATTATTTTAATTTCTAAAAGAGTTTAGGAATTAATTTAATATAAGTACTCTCATTTATTCCTAATTGGATTAGGAAGGAAAATTAGTTAAAGGAGTTTAATTAATTATCCCTAATAAGATTAGGGAGCCTAATTAATTAAAAGAATTTAATTAATTAATTAAAACCCAATTCCTTAATTGTTAAGGTGGGTTGCCCACATCTATAAATAAGAGGAATCTTATTATGGGTGGTATGGGTTGTTGACTTTAATAAAGTACGTAATAATTCCAAGTTGTTGGGAGTATGCCTTTTTATATAGAGATAGAAAAACTAGGGTTTAGCCAACCACCCTTCATCTTGAATTTTATTCTTCCTTGGTGGATCACCTCTAGAGGCCAAACGCTTGGGTGGCTAACGTTGATCAAAGGAAGGAACCAAACCCGGTGGATTCAAGATTGAACACGAAAGGATTTGGAGGTGAACTTGTACGAGGAAAGCTCGATCTTGAGGGTATGATTTATTCTTTATCTTTTCGTTTAATTAATAATTGTGCGTAAAGGGTGATCCGGGTATATGGTTTGTAAATTTTTAAACTCGATTTTTACACGCTAGCATTATTTTGCAATTTGATTGCGTTATGAATATTACAAACCTAACGATCCAAAAAGATGTTATAATTGTGGAAGAAGGTCACTTAGCTTGATTTTTGTCGTTTCAAGAAGACAAATTAAACTAGGATGGAGGCACCAAAGGCCATCCAGAAAATTCAAAACCCAGGTAGTCTGAGGGAGGCGTTTGTTGTGACTCTCCCAAAGAGCAAGGAATCCGAATGAGGTCATCACGGGTAAGCTTATCATAAACTCTAATGAAGTCTATACTTTATTTGATCTGGGTTCTACCCATTCTTTTATTTCTCCTACTTTGCGCCATCGATTAAATTTGACTCAGGAGAAATTAGACTTTGACTTATCTGTGGAAACTCCGTTGGGAGAAACCTTAATTACATCCACTGTTTATAAGTCTTGTTTGGTTCAAATCGGTACACCTCACATTACCGTCGATCTTATTTCATTAAAAATACTTGCATTTGACGTGATTCTAGGATTGATTGGTTAACTACTTATCGTGCAAAAATTGATTGTTTTTCGTAAGGTTGTTAGCTTTCATATTCCTAATCAACCTATTATGCGAATTCAAACGACCAAACCATTAAAATTAATCACGGTCATCTCAAGCCATAAAGCTATTCGTTTATTGAAAAGCGGATGTCAAGCTTTCTTAGCTCATATCATGATTTAAAAAAAAATACGTCGCTTTAAGCGATATTCTATTGTTAATAAATTTCTGACGTATTCCCTAAAAACTTCGACCTACCCCAGGCGTGAAATTGAATTTTGTATCGACCTTGAACTCTCGAGACAAAACCTATTTCAAAGCCCCATATCGAATGGCTCTATTGAACTTCGTGGAGTTAAAGACCCAACTGCAGGAATTGTTAGACATTGGCTTTATTCGTCCTAGTACTTCTCCTTGGGGTGCTGCTGCTCTTATTCGTGAAGAAGAAAGATGGGAGTATGCGACTTTGTATTGATTATCGGGAGTTGAATCATGTCACCATCAAAAATAGGTATCCATTGCCACGTATTGATGACCTGTTTGACCTACAGTAAGGAGCCAAATTCTTTTCAAAGATTGATCTTCGTTAGGATATCACCAATTGAAGATTAGAACCGCTAACATTCCAAAGACGGCTTTTAACTCCGATGACGGGCATTATGAATTCCTAGTCATGTCCTTTGGATTGACTAATGCTCCTCGCCGCTTTGCCTTCATGGATATGATGAACCGAGTATTCAAGGAATATTTAGATCACTTTGTGGTCGTCTTTATTGATGACATCCTTATTTATTCCAAAAGCCGTGAAGATCATGAAAGCAACACTGAGGTCGACACTCCAAAAGCTTCGTGAATATAAGCTTTATGCCAAGTTGAAGAAATGTGAGTTCGGCTTGAAGAAGTAGCATTCCTTGGGCACGTGGTATCAAGTCATGGAATATCCATTGACCCAAGAAAGATTGAAGCTATTCAAAGTTGGGAACAACCTAAATCGATGGATCGAAGCACGTAGCTTTCTCGGTTTAATTGGTTATTATCGGAGATTCGTGGAAGGATTTTCTCGAATCGCTACTCCATCGACTCGGTGACTCGAAAAGATACAAAGTTGGTTGGAGCGAAGAATGTGAGAAGAGTTTTCAAGAACTCGAGAGGAGACTTATTTCAAAGACTGTTCGCCAATACCATCGGCTCGGAGGATTTGTCATTCTGGTGATGCTTCGGGCAAAGGGTTGGGATGTGTTCTTATGCAACATGGAAAAGTAATAGCCTATGCCTCGCATGACAACTCAAAGAATATGAGAGGAATTATCCTACTCGTGATCTAGAGTTAGCATTTATTATCTTTCAGACTTAAAATTTGGAGGCATTACTTGTATGGGGAGAAAGTGGAGATCTTTACGGATCATAAAAGCCTCAAATATTTCTTCTCGAAAAAAGAACTCAACACGCGACAATGACGCGTTGGCTAGAGGCTGTTGAAAGATTATGATCATACCATCCAATACCATCCTCGAAAAGCGAACGTGGTAGGTGACGCATTGAGTAGAAAATATATATGCAAGCACGAGTGCGATATTGTCAACGCAAAGGCCCATTTTGTGTGACTTGCAAAGGATGGAGATAGAGTTAAAGACTCGGGGGAGCATGTGATGATAAGCGAATATACTGAGTAGAACCGACTTTAATCGATAAAGTTAAAGTCTGCTCAAGCTACTGACACTGAGGCGATGCGTATGAGGAAGAAAGTGCAAGAAGGTCTTATCTTAGGAAGCAAGAATCGATGAAGAAGGAATACTTGAGTCAACTCCGGATTTTTGTGTTCTAACGACCACGATTTAAAGTATAATATCATGATGGAGGCGCACAACACACCATTTGCAATCCATCTCAGGAGTACCAAAATGTATCGTGATATTAAATCATACATTTTGGTGGAGCAATATGAAGAGAGAGATAATATTTGTTTATCTCAAGGTGTCTAACTTGTCAACGAGTTAAAGCGGAGCATCAAGTACCAAAAGGTCCATTGCAACCACTTGAAATTCCGAATGGAAGTGGGAGCACATTACCATGGATTTCGTTCTGCACGGTCTTCCTAAGGTTTCTCAAGGCATTGATGCGATTTGGGTCATTGTTGATAGATTGATACCAAGTCTCCGCTCATTTCACCGACACGAGAAACTTATACACTTGAACGTCTTCGCTTCAGTATGTACATAAACGAGATTGTAAGAAGACCCAAGATTCACTTCACGATTTTGGGTTAGTTTGCAAAAAGCTATGCATGCGCAGATTTTACGATTTATTTCTAAGATATCATCCTCGGACGGACGGACGATCGGAGAGGACTATTCAAACTCTTGAAGATCTATTAAGACTCTGTGTCCTTGATTTCAAGGGAGTTAGGACAAGTTCTTACCATTGGTGGAGTTTTCCTACAACAACAGCTTATCAAGCAAGTATGGCGTATGGCTCCATTCAAGCGTTGTATGGAAGAAAGTGTCGTTCTCCGGTATCTTTGGGATGAGGTGGGTGAAGCAACGTTGTTGGGACCGGGAGTTGAATACGTATGACTACGGGAAAAGATTCAAACGATCGACAACGTATAAAACCTCACAAAATCGATAAAAGAGTTATGCGATCTTCATCGAAAGGACGTGGAATTCGATATAGAAGATCGTGTGTTATTAAGAGTTGCTCCATGGAAAGGAGTTACAAGATTTGGAAAAGAGGAAAACTTAATCCTCGATTCATCGGTCCATTTTAATCCTCGATCGAGTAGGAACGTGGCCTATAGACTCGCCTTTCTGCCAAATATGTCTCGTGTTCATAACGTTTTCACATATCCATATTACGTAAATATGTGAAAGACCGAACCACATTATTGAGTTAGAAGCCGGACGAAATAGCGGAAGATTTGACGTATGAAGAGGTTCCTGTTCAAATCTTGGATAAGAAGGAACATATTCTACGCTCCAAGGTTATACCTCAAGTCAAAGTTTTGTGGAAGAACCACGATGTTGAGGAAATGACTTGGGAGTTAGAATCAAATAAAATCAAGGTATCCTTACCTCTTGACATACCAGTAACGCATTTAATTTCGAGGGCTTAAATTTCATAAGAAGGGAGGTTGTAAGACCCAGCTTTTATAAATAAAGATGAATTTTTTTTCTATAAATATTATTTTTGAACATTATGGAATAAATTTGATATAATGTTATAGTTGTGGGTAATATTTATAAATTTTGCAAAGTATGCAAGTTGTTATAAAATATTCGTTTGGTGGGGAATATTCTTTTTAGAGAATATTTGTCTGACAACTCAATCATTGGTGGACCCCTAATGTAAATTATATCGGATTGAGAAAGCGAAAAAATATTTTATAAAAATAACTACGGAGGTGTTACCGTTAAAACTGCTGATTGAACCCCGGTGGTAAAGAAATGAAGAATCGCGTGGTTGCGTAGAAGCATTACGGTATTGATTATTGATGCTTACGTGAGAAGTCACTCACTTTATGCTCAATTATTGCTACAAAGAATTCTTTGATCATATCTCATATATTATTGATTCAATTATTGTCACAAGATCATTATCATACGTATAATATGTTATAGTATTAAATCAATAATCGAGGCGACAAGTTATAAATGATTAATAATTGTTGAAAGATTAAATATGTGTTGATGAAAAAAAATGATTTGTGGTAAGTTTGATTATTTTATGGGGGCTCATATGTCATCATCTAAGAGTCTCTTTCATTAATAGTAATTACCTTCGTCGATAGTAATTACCCTTGTGAATAGTATATTTACCTTCGTCGATAGTATTTACCTTCGTTAATAGTAATTACCTTTACCAGACGTCGAACCACTTGTCGTTTCACATTACTGAAAGGCCGAACCACTTGTCGTTTCACATTACTGGTGATCAAACCACTTTTCTTTTCACATCATTAGTCGTCGAGCCACTTACCTTTTCATACTGGCGGTCTTAAAGCTAGAAATCTTCTATAAATAGAGGCCTAGGGCTTCATTATTTTCACTTAATTCATTCAAGCTATAGAGAGAGAAAGTATAGAGAGAATAAGAGAGAAAGAAGAAGAGTATTTTGTTACTACTGCTCTTTGCGAGATTCAATCTCCTACCAAATGTAAGGGTGTGATTCTTTCTTATTCATGAAAGAAAACTGTTGTTATTCCATCGCTTATTATTACATTGGAATAACTCGTATACTGTGATTTACCCTATACTTGGTGACATTCTTCTATTATTTCATTGGAACATCACGTCGTGTGTTTTACGGACTGGTTAAAATCTTTATTATTTTGTTGGAACATCATCACATGCATATGGTTTTACAGGACAATTGGGTAAAATCTTTATCATTCATTGGAATATATCTATCGTGTTTTTTACCGGATCCAGTTCCATCTTTATTATTCTCATTGGAACATCCCTGCTTGTATTTAATTTCACCGATCCGGTTCCGTTATTTATTATTCATTGGAATAACTTTTCATGCATGCGATCTATCGCATGCATGGTGATTTCTTTTGTTATTCCATTCTTTATTATACCCGGTTGGTTAAAACTTTGACTTTATACTCCATGAAATTAGTGGAATATCCTTCGATATTTGCGTTTCATCCAAAGATCTTTTCATGAAAATATTCTTCCGATCATTCTTGAATTTTACTCTACAAAACAATATCATGTTGATAATTTGGACGTTAATAATTCCGGATAAAATAATTCTTGAACTTGTTTTATTGAATTCTTATATCATTGTCATCATCCTCATGTTTATATTTTTTAAAGTCATCGTGGCTGTAGTGCGTAGATGGACTTGGTATGATTATGATTGAGACTATTCCGGTGTAATCATAACCGTAATGTTACAAATGATGTGGTAAAAATCCTCGATTGGTAGTAGTGCATTGATGGGACGATTGTTGGCATGATCATGACCATTAATGAATACATAAATATTCTTCGCCCGTAGTGTATGAATAATTGTGGTCGTGATCTTAAAGAATATCCTTGGTAGTAGTGCGGGGTGATTCGATGATGTGGAATATTTATTAAAATTTGAGTCTCATTTATAATAGTGATGAAAATCTTTTAAAACCTAAAAGATAGTAGACTTTATTTTCTACTTGACTCTTTTAATGGATTACGTATTCAACTGCAGTTAATTTGGTTGTCATTGTATTTTATCGGGTTTAACATTGTTGAAGTTAACTATTGATAATTTATTCGCATTATCTTAGTCGTAATATTATTTCTTGGGCTAGTTGAGCTCACCCTTTCTTTTCTTTGTTTCTCTGTGAAATGAGAATATATTTGGGACGAGTCGGGAAGCGAGTGATGGTCACGAAGATAAGCATTAGTAGTCCTCACTATTCGTGAAATAGTGTGATAATAATTGTAATGAGGACTTTTTTTGAGTTTGTATAATATCTAGTAGATGATATTTGTATTTAAACTCACGTTTATGTCGTATTGTACTGCAGTTATATGTTAATAAGTTGTATTTAAATTCTGTACCATGTAAGTGGCGACCCAAGATGGGTAATGTATACCTAATTTTGGGGGTGTCACATTAATTAAAAAAAATGATACAATACAATTTTTTATATTTGCACGAGTTATTAGAACTGTCGAAACTTCACTATCAGAGTGATAGTCATTGTACAATTAGTCAATTACTATTGTATATTAACATTAATTATCAATTATATAATTAAAAGTGTAAACTTAACTTTATCAAATTTTGATTTTTTTTAGTGTTATAGTCTTATAGACTTGCGATGTATATGTAAGACAACGAGAGAGAGTAATTGACTAACTTTGATTTGTCATTTACGCAATTAAGTAATCATATTTAGTGTAAAAACTAAAAAGTTATTGAAAAAAAATCCAATTAAACAACATGTCTTAGACTCGCAATATAGTTTGCATGAAATTAAAATAAGTTATTAATTCAAATTAGAATAAGTAATTTTTTAATAAAAAAAAATGAAACAAAGTCTCTAAATAGCTTTGACCCTTTTATATTAGAATTGTCGTTAATTTATTTACTTTTAAACAATATAATTATGAAATTATAAACTTTTATAAAGTAATTCTCAAAATTTATTGTATTCAAAAGTTAATCAACCCTTTTGAATTAAAAATATTTCCTATGGATTTGAAAATTTATACTTTTGATCAATTGATCTTATTACTTATATTTGAACCGATAAAATATTTGGTACTAATACATTTAAAGGTTAACAATATTAATCTATAAGTCTATTAGATATTAAATTAATCTAAATCAACTAAATTCACATTATTTTAAATCTTAGAATTTTATAATTTCATTATAAAAATCTTAAATAAGACTCTTATTATGAATTAGATAAAACATTATTCATTTATTCTAGACTAATTATGTAAAAATTATAATATTGACCATTAGTCAACTACTACTAATATAATATTATATATATATATATGATATATATTATTTATTTGTATCATATTCCTAAATAATTTAAAACAACAAAACTAATACAAAATAACAAAATACAAATAACAAAACTAATATTAGTTGTTAACTTTTAAGTTCTAAGTTCTAACTTCAAACTTTTAAGTAATTATTTTGGGATAAATGATGATGATAATATTTGGTCTAATTTTGATTGAAATACTTAGAGTTAGAGAACATATTTTTGGTATTTATTTAACTATTTTTAATTTGCTTATTAGTTTTCTTAGTTCACTATAATAGTAAATAGTCGCAAATTTGATTTGTCCGATTATATTGCGCGAACAACTCGATCATGTTCGCGAACTCGATCGAGTTCACAAATACCAATCGAACCTAATTCGTATATAACTTTTAGTTCGATAGAGTTACTTAAATCTATTCGATTTCGAATATAAGTGTTCGAGTTCGGTTCAAGTTCGCAAATGTTCGGTTCGGTTGGAATCTTTTGCAGCTCTAATAATATCATTCATAATTTAATAACACTCATTTCTCTTTTACCAATGTGTTGTTCTGATGCATGAATGAATTTGCTTGAAGGAGGATAGATACAGGATGGTTTTTCTGTTTTTAATTTCGGCCACTTTTTCATTTTATGGGCTGAAATGAAATGGTTGGTGGTTATATGTGGTCCCGTTTCTTATCATCCACGATACCCTATTTTTATATCTTTCTCATTTATATTTATTTTATTTGAAGGTACTAATAGTAATAATTTAATTATTTAATTATAGATTTATTTATTTTTATTTTATTTAAAGGTATTATTGATTTAATTTTTTAAATATAAATAAATTTATTTTTTATCTTTCGATGTAGTAACGAGTGTTACATTAGTCGAAATTTTATTGTACCAAAAATAAATAAAAAATATATGAGAAATTCTATGGATTGAATTGAAACTTTTAGTGAGTTTTGTGTGTGTAAAAAGCTAGACTGGGAAAATATCACTTATTTTATTTTTATTTTATAAATTTGATTTATATATTTTGATTTTTGATTAATAAACAATCTCTCCTCTCTCAGTCATGCGCCTTCACAAAGTCTATCATCGTTTCTCTCTCCTCTCTTTATCTTCTTCCTATTCTTCTTCCCATCCTCTACCTTTATCTTTTCATTTTAATCACTCTACTCCTCACAAGCCCTTCTCTTCTCTATCTCCTAAGCCAATTCGATCTCTATCATTTCACACAAATTCAAGAAGCACCAACAATTTCATAGTAAAGCCCATCAAAACTATGTCCACCTCGAATTTTGTGCCAAATGCTGTCGCCGCTGAAAACGCCGGCGGTGGCCCAGACAGCGCTGCTTCTTCCGCAACTAATACAGCTGAAGATGATGAAGGTACTAGCATAAAATTTATGTGGGTCTAATTTATGAGTCTTATTGCGATTTTGATTATTATATGCTTGTTTTTCTTAGTTTTATGTACTTTTAATAAAAGAGTATTATCTTGATTTTTAGATTTCTGTTATTAAATTTATATTTACAAATATTTGGGAAAATGGAGTAAAAAGATCATAAAGTTGGAAATTTAGTTATTTATTTATTTTTTTATCTTTACGTTTCTCAAGCTATATTGTGAAAGTACATCAGCAATTTAATTACTATGTGATGAGGTTTCACTTGCACTCAACCGAGCCATATATAACCTGGAGCTACTACTTGTTTGTTCATGTTGTGTGAAAAGATTAAGCATATCTATGTGTACTTTAGTACAAATGTACAATGTTGTTGTCTGAAGAAGTATTGGTTTATGATTTTATCTTCATGTAATAATGCCATTCTTTATATAAAATGATGTTGAATCAGCTTTGGGTGGTGGATACCGTCTACCTCCTCAAGAGATTAGAGATATTGTTGACGCACCACCCCTTCCAGCATTATCATTCTCTCCAAAGAGAGATAAGATATTATTTCTTAAGAGGAGATCTTTGCCTCCTTTATCAGACTTAGCAAGACCAGAAGAAAAGCTCGCTGGTGTGCGAATTGATGGAAAATGTAATACCCGGAGTAGGATGTGAGTAATGATGAAGTTTTGTTCTACGATTTAAATACAATTATGCCATATATCATTTGAGTGGTCTGTAATGTCCTAAATATTTGATATGCATGAATTGAAATGGTATTTTGATTCTACCATGATGTCTCCTATAAAGTGTCCATACTAGTATAGGTATCATTCACTTTGTTAGTCGTATACAGGGACTGAATAGATGTGGATGAAGTCTGTTATATAGTAGTGTGGAGAGCGAAGAATGTCTTTTTACTTGTGTGATATTCAATTTTAGCTCTCTTAATCATATGCTGATGTACTGAAATACTTTTCTAAATGTCAATACATTCACAGGTCATTTTACACTGGTATTGGGATCCATGATTTGTTGCATGATGGTACTCTAGGCCCAGAGAAAGAGATTCATGGCTTTCCTGATGGTGCTAAAATCAATTTTGTTACCTGGTAACTTCCGTTATCCTCTCTCTGTCTCGATCAAATTTCTTTCTAGACTTTTTAGTATCCTTGATACTTGGGAAAGAAAACTCCTACACCTTTCTGCAGATCATCTAGATCTCTAAATGAATTAAGTTACTTATTAGGATCTGAGGATATTAGAAACCCACATCCTCTGCCATTTCATCTCAGATTAGTCTATTTGAAAAATCATGAACTTGTCACTGCCACTAAGAAGGTGCTTTAATGTTAGCTGATTTTTTACATTTTTAATCCACGAGGACAGTAACATATCTCTTGAGTTCCAAGGAAAATTTTATTGGTTTGCCCCTCTGTGGTTTCTAGTAATACCCCCCCCCCCCCCCCCCTATCCCCGACACCGTCACCGACCCCGACTCCCACTTTGTAGAAAACAAGGAGAAGAAAGAAACAAATGCTGATGAGAATTGTTAGAGCAAATAAAATCTATGTTTTTCACATGGATGCTTCTATGTGTGCTATTTACATGTCACACATTCAAGATCCATGTGACTCTGTATGCAATGGTTTGGGATGGTTCATTTCTTGGTGCACATCCAGTGTGTGCGGTGTGTCTCACAACCTCCCTTGAATCAAGAGGTTAAATAGATTGGGCAATCCTTTATTAACTAAAGAAAAATTAGATAGTGCCATAGCGGAATCTTACTGGTAATAGATTTCCTTCTCAGGTTTGCTATTACTATTTTTCTATCACTTTCATTTGAAGCTTTTTGGTTGGACTTGTGTCTATTAAGCTTATCTATTTCTAAGATAAGTACTATGCTAAAATTTTTGTTGCAAAATTCTTCTTTGCGTAATTCAAAATTTTCTTGTTTCAACCAGGTCAACTGATGGTCAGCATTTATCCTTTTGCATCAGAGTTGGTGAGGTAATGGATCTACTTACTGAAACTTGGCTACTGCTTTAGATCAGTTGTTCTTTTTTCTTGACATTTGCAAAAGACAGGTTATCATAAAATTTTCACCATGTGCTAAGGGAGCAATAGACCCCCTTGATTTGTTGAAGACAGAAAACGTACTAGTATTAAATATGGGTTTTAAAAAAAATGGTGTCTAATTCTAATAATCAGAACTTTGCACAGATAATTATTAGGGAAATGAAATATAGAATAAACATTGACCTTCAATCATTTTCCCAAACCAAAAGTATAGATAGTGGTCAAAGTGGATAGTTATCTCTGATCCCCTTAATAATATATTGATGTCAACCCTGCCTTCAAGTTATTCACATCTAAGAAACTTTTGGTATAGTAACACTAGATCATCTTTTTCTTCTTTTCAAGAAATATTAGTTTGGTGATCATCATACGAAGCATATCTATTGGAATTTGGAAATTAGGGGTTTATGTTCCCATTAGATGTCTCCAACTCCATCATTTTACTATAACACTAATAATTCATGTATGACTACTTTGTTTATTGTTATTTGTCTCATATTCAATATGTTTATCCAAGAAACTGTAAAATATAATTGTGAAACTTTTACATTCTGAAATTATCTTTTCTCTCAACTCTCCTGGAACAGGAGGATGATATTAGCAGTAAGCTAAGAGTATGGGTTGCTGATGTGGAAACAAGAAAAGCTATACCTTTGTTTCAGGCACCAGATATATGTCTAAATGCAGTTTTTGACAAGTATGCCTCAGAATTCCATGTCATATTCAATCATCAAGTAACTGCTCTCCATTTTGCATAGTTAACACCTTGACTTTATCTCTCTCTCTTTCTGTTGTTTTTTTTCAGTTTTGTTTGGGTGGATAACTCAACTCTATTGGTTTGTACTATCCCTTTGTTGCGTGGGAACCCACCAAAGAAGCCTTTGGTCCCCTCTGGTCCTAAAATTCAAGCTAATGAGCAGAAAAGTATTGTTCAAGTTAGAACTTACCAAGATCTGCTCAAAGATGAGCACGATGAAGATTTATTTGATTATTATGCAACTTCGCAACTTGTTTTGGCTTCTTTGGATGGGACAATGAAGGAAGTTGGTCCACCAGCTGTATATACATCAATAGATCCCTCTCCGGATCAGAAATACTTTTTAATTTCTTCAATTCACAGACCCTACTCTTATATTGTGCCATGCGGAAGATTTCCCAAGAAGGTTGATTTGTGGACAGCTGATGGGAAGTTTGTAAGAGAACTATGTGATTTGCCCCTTGCTGAGGACATTCCCATTGCGTCCAATAGTGTGCGAAAAGGGATGCGCGCAATTAATTGGAGAGCAGATAAGCCTTCGACACTCTACTGGTATACATCTAAGCATTTTAGTTATCTGTTACTATTACTTTTCTGATGGCGGAAGACCTTTACTAAAATTTTAATGTGTTCAACTTAATTGGTGCTGGTTTTGTATTATTAAGCATTAAGTGTTTGGTCTCAACATATTAGTTTAATCATCACCCTGCAAACAAAAAAAATAAAAAATAAAAAAATTCTATGACATAGTTAAGGATAAATGAGTGTTAGCATCACAGAGGGAACTGGGAAGTGTCATCTGCTTGTGAATGATTCCAATACAATGTTGCTAAAAGTGATTGTTTAGTGTGCATAAGGTTCATTTTGTTCCTCTATAGATAAATATTTCAGTTAACATAAGTTTATCAGTTTATGAAGTAATGTAGAAACATTGGGAGTTAAAAGAGGTATGAGACATCATGTATCCTACACAAAAATCAAAATGATGGATGGAGTCGAAGCACAAAATTGCATATTTGTGTTTGAACTTTGACATTAACAATATGGATGTGTTTGAACTTTAAGCAAAGTCCTTTATTATTTTTATTATAGATTGTTTTTCTTTATATTATTGTTTTGTTTGGATAAATGTAAGATAAAATATTAAAATTGGCTTAAAATAAAAAATTCCAGGCCCCGCCTAGGCCCCCTTGGGCTGCCCGCCTCCCGCCTAGCGCCTTTTAGAACATTGCACAAAATGAAGGATGGAGTCGAAGCAGAAATGGGAGTGTATGGTTGATTTTTTTTCTTTCAAAACTATAAACCTTCTTACAAGAATTCCAAGCCTAAACAAAATCCTTTCCCTCATCTAGCTATACCTGACAAAAATAACATCATAGAGCAAAGAATGAAAACCTTACCCTTCCCAGCTTAGTCCAAAAAAAGTAACTACATCAAAGGCTCAAGGCCAGGCCACAATTAAAACTACTAAAACAACATGTGATACTGGGTAGCTCCTTGGGCCAAAAGGAGAGAAGACTCGGCATCATTGAGCCTATGCGAGCAGCAGGAAACTCAACTCGTTTAAACAACATTTTTTCATTTCTTTTTTCCAGTTATAGATATAATCGTTGTACCTTAATTTCCGTTGACCATCTTAATTGATGTGCAATGTTTCAAGCTGTCTGGAGAAAGTTGTCTTGAGTACACAGAATGACAGTTGAATCTTCGTTTTTTTCCTGCATACTTGGTGCACCACTATATAAACATGTGTGGCTTATGAATTGTTGATAGGGTGGAAACACAAGATGGCGGTGATGCTAAAGTTGAAGTTTCTCCACGTGACATAATATATTCAGAAGCTGCTGAGCCCCTTCAAGGCGAAAAGCCGACAATCTTACATAAACTTGACCTTCGCTATGGGTATGCAAACAGGCTGATCTCTGTACATGTATAAGTGAGCTGCATGAGTTATATTTCTATCCTTCATTAGATGATTAATAGTTGTATAATGTAGCTTTGAAGTGTTTTGATCTTACTAGACGCCAAGAATTGAGATGTTATTACCTGCTATAAATGAACTACTTTCTGAGGCTAGCAAGTTGGGTTTCCATCTCGAGTCATTTCAAAATTCTAAGCTTATGTGGACATCAAATATATGCTAACTAATGAATCTTACAAGATATCATTGTGGCTTTTCAGCATGTAAGATTGTTATGTAGTGACTTTGTTTTGTAACTTGCTTTTGATATAAACAGAGAATTCCAGTTTAATGTGTACAGCCTTTTAATCTTTTCAGAGGGATTTCATGGTGTGATGATTCACTAGCTCTGGTTTATGAATCTTGGTATAAAACACGGCGAATAAAAACTTGGGTGCTGTCTCCTGGAACTGTTGATATGAGTCCACACATACTATTTGATAGGTCTTCAGAAGATGTGTATTCTGATCCAGGCTCCCCTATGTTACGGAGAACTCCTGCTGGAACTTACGTGATTGCAAAATTTAAGAAGGAAAATGATGAAGGCACCTATGTTTTACTAAATGGAAGTGGTGCTACCCCAGAAGGAAACATTCCCTTCCTGGATTTGTTTGACATGTAAGTGTTTGATTACTTTATATATCTTTATGTTATTTTCAATTACTGGATCAGTGTTCTTACACATTAAACTTCAGAAATACAGGCAGCAAGGAACGAATATGGGAGAGCAGCAAGGAAAAATATTATGAGACAGTTGTTGCTTTAATGTCTGATCAGAACGAAGTGGAGATTAACATTAATCAGTTAAAGATACTTTCCTCTAAAGAATCTAAAACCGAAAACACCCAATATTACCTACAGAGTTGGCCAGAAAAGAAGGCAACTCAGATTACACATTTTCCCCATCCATACCCTCAGTTGGCATCACTTCAGAAAGAGATGATCAGATACCAGAGGAAGGATGGAGTTCAACTAACTGCAACACTGTACCTTCCACCAGGATACGATCCCTTGAGGGATGGTCCTCTTCCATGCCTGGTATGGTCCTATCCTGGAGAGTTTAAAAGCAAAGAGGCTGCTAGCCAAGTACGTGGTTCTCCTAATGAGTTTTCAGGCATAGGTTCAACATCAGCCTTGCTATGGCTCGCAAGGAGGCATGAATCTTTCCTTCCCCCTTTTCCCCAACAACTTTTGTGATATTGAGATATCTTTGTCGATTCCTTTTTAAGTAATGCTCTCAGTTGCTGGCTTGGAGTATATATGTTGGACATTTTTTTGATTGCACCAAGTCTTACAGGTTTGCTATCTTGTCTGGACCAACAATTCCCATCATCGGGGAGGGTAAAGAAGAGGCAAATGATAGGTATGTGAAAACCAATATTTTCCATAATGTCATTTATTTGATTCATTTAGATTATAATAGAATCTTTTCATTCCACCAAGGAAGAAGCTCCACGTAGTTAATTATCAATCATCAATCATCATTCATCATTCATCATTGGTTGTTCGTACAAATCACATCCTTCTCTTAGAGAATAGTGGTAATTTGTGGGCCGCATATATTCCTTGAACCACATTCTCTCTACCAAACGGATATAAATGAGTTCATCAAGAAAGGGCAACTGCTTGGAAGGGTGATTAGGAAAGACTCTAAATTGTTTATAAAACTGGGTTCTTAGAAACGTGGGGAAACACAATTAATTGTCCTGTTTCATTAATAATGAAACAAAGCAAGTTCAGACTAGTCATCATTAACCAACCCAGTTCTCAGAATATTTATAACACCGTAGATAGAGAATTGAATGTTAACTATTATCATTATCTAAATAAAAGTTATAAACAAGGACAGACACCATAGGTTGTTACTATGGATCCAAATATTCCCATTTGTCATTTTTTCCCCCAAAGAAAATAGTTCGGTTACTTTTGATAATAGTATAAAATGACCAACTCCTTAGGTTTATCATCACAATTTAATTATCATGTCATCACTATTAAACTAAACACTCACCATGGAACATATATATATCCTTAAAGTTTGTAAATTTCGCAAATAAGACTCTTTTTGTGGATTGGAGGGAGTATTTGCTTAATAGGACTATAGAAATTTGGTTTCTCATTGGTTTTTATTGACTTATGTTTATTTAAGCAAATGTTGCTGATTCTATCTTTTCATAATATTACTATTAATTGCAACCAATGACTATAGTTGTAAATCCTCTATGCTTCAATTCCAACTACCAAATAATTTGATCAAAATCTAAATAGAAATTCTATTTGAGTTTATCATGAATAAATAATAAATTATAAATTAAAGAAATTAAGGGAAAAATTCCCTTTAGCCATATCAAATCTCGAGTTAATTGAAGATTTTTATTACTTTTTCTCACTTGTTTTTTGAAAAATTAAAAAAACTAGCTAAATGTCCCATGCTGAAAACACGAGTTGTTTTTAAAATAAAATTATTTTAAAATTTAAATTTATTTTATATAGTGGTTATAAAATATATTTTTGAATTTTAAATTGACTCGGTGCTATTATTAGAATAACTATAAATTTTACTTAAAAAAGCGGATGACTACATATCACATACAATTGTCGAGTACTCACAATTGAGTGTTACTAATGTAATTGTTTTGTTATTTTTAATTTAATATTAGGTTTTTATATTGTTTCAAAATGTAATATTTAGTTTTTATAATCAATTATCCGTATTTATACATGTATTTTTAATTAGAGTTAATAAGTTCATATTAAAGTTTGTAGGACTATAAAGAGAGTTTTAATTCAAGTTAAATTAATCCTAGCATTATATGGGAGCATAAAAAGTGTTTTACTTTTAGCTAAATTTTATACCTATACCAAAGACCAAAGAGCAAAGAGCAAAGAGCAAAAAGAGCAAAGAGCAAAGAGCAAAGAGCAAAGAGCAAAGAGCAAAGAGCAAAGAGCAAAGAGCAAAGAGCAAAGACGAAGACCAAAAGATTAAGTTTTGTCTTATTATATATTTATATAGATGAGAATTATATATGTGTGTGTGTGTGTGTGTGTGTGTATATATATATATATATATATATATATATATAGTTTTTTATGGTTGATGATCGCAGCAATGTTGTTACAGATCATAACTACTTTTAATTCACTGTAGCAGTTGTAATGGCTCGTTGCAGCACTTTAATTTTGTAATGGTTGTAATGGCTACCGTGGCTCTCCAGATTCCTGTTAAGTAAAACTGTTACATAGCAGGCATTTCTTAAACCATGTGTCAAATGGATCTTATATGTGAATCGTGATATAAAAAGCGTAAGTAGAGATGCAATATTCTTGTTCCTTCCTTGGAACACAATGCTGTATATAATAGAGATGAACCACTTTTAAAATACTCATGTGCTCAGTGTTCCCACATTGACCAACTCTTGCATTAATTTAAAGCATGAACCATGATTTTATCAGCTAGTCCTCTGGAAGTACTAAGGTTCCTGCTTCCCCGTTTATAGCATTAGATTTTTCAGTGGTTTCATCATGATTCTGTGTGCACCAGGTATGTGGAGCAACTAGTAGCAAGTGCTGAGGCTGCAGTTGAGGAAGTTATACGTCGTGGTGTAAGCCTCTCAATTCTTTACCTGAAGTCCTATTACCATGATTTTGACAGCAAGACTTATTATTTTTGGTGCTACCCTTCATAGGTGGCTCATCCAAACAAAATTGCTGTTGGTGGTCATTCCTATGGAGCATTTATGACTGCAAACCTCCTGGCGCATGCCCCACATCTTTTCTGTTGCGGAATTGCTCGCTCTGGAGCCTATAACAGAACACTAACACCTTTTGGGTTTCAGGTAGAGTTCTACTTAGAGTGAAATCTATACGTCAAATTACTTGTTGTTTTCTCCCTGAATTGACTAGTCAATTTTTTAAAATTTTTAATTGCTTCTTATATTTAATATTATGGTAGCAAACTAGCAATGATGCCAGAGCTCATAATGATCCTGCCACAGAAAGCGAATTAATATAGGCGACCATTCTATCCTTTACAATTAAAACTAAATAGTCTCATCCTCTCCCCTTTTCTTTCTTATCCTCCTTTGTCTAGTTTCTATGTCTCTTCTGTGTCTGCATTCTGCATCGAATGTGAAAAGCTACATCTGCGAACTAGCTTGTCACCACAACCACGAACAGTACTACACTTAAAAAATATTTCTGTCTACTTCTTTGTAAAAGACCTGTACAATGTTATCTAAGTTAGTTATAAGCAGTTAATTACCCTCCTGAATTTATATATATATATATATATATATATATATGTATATTAAGATGATCTATTTTCTCTCTGTCTTTCTCCGTCTCTCTATTAATGGCCACTGTATGGACTGGTGCTTCTTTGACTCTGAGATGGTAGAAAAACATAAATTGAAGTGATGATTCAGTAGTTGTGACACCCCCAAATCCGGGTACTTCAATTCCACGGGATTTGGTGTTCACTGTACAAATATCATCTATCTATCTACCCATAATAAATGCAAACCATGCAATAGATAGAAATAATAATAAATCTCCCCTTATGGGGTTATATCAACTACATAATAAATACAATCCCAGGTTACTCTAACCTTAAACATCTGTGCGGAATCATAAACAATTAAGTCTTAAACATCATTAACTTAAGTCTAACATAAATACATCATCAAATAAAATAACAAGTCTTCAACACTTGCTAACTTTGCCCTTGCCTTTACTAGTGGAAGGTTCGTCGGTTCTTTCGTTCTTAACTGCAATGTTATTATTAAGCAAGAGTGAGAACTAATGCCCACAAGTATAATAATGAAATAACAGTATAATAACATGCGAGTGAATCAAAGACATCTGAATAAAAGCTCAACTTTTGAATCAAGAATGAATAACAAGAAACAAAAGAATTCTGAGGGTCATAAGACCTTGAACTATGTCCTAGGTTATCAAGAGTTATACTTGAAACCTTTAACAGTCATAAGACTATGGACCTTTCTACTCGTACTTAGGGGGATCAGCCTTTAGTACAATACTGTGCACAATATCTTAACGCTAACACATAAGTAAATCCCTTTGCAGGGTTGTTCATCTCAGTTTGACATTCGAGTCCGCACCAAAGGAAGTTTGGTTTAGATAATTCTATAAGGGTTCTAAAATTTAGAACGTTCATCAACTATGGACTAGTCGAATCAATAAGGTTCACTAGTCTAACAAGATTCAACAATAATGATATTTAAATTGAATAATAATCTCAAGAAGTATACAATAGGACAATTATTGTATAACTGAATCATGCTTTGAAAAGATAATCAATCTTTAATATAACATTTGAACTTGAATAATAATAATGATAATTTACTCGAGGTAAATAATAAACTTGAACAATAATGACAAGTAGGGTTAGGAAACTTGCCTCATATCGCGTAGGCTAAACGATTACTACTTACATTCACCACAAATCCTACACACATACCATATGTATTCACGACATTCATTAGTTACATTTTCACTTAATTATTTAATATAAACTCCACTTTATTTAACAAATCATTACCCTTCTAATTTAATTACTTAATTAAATTAGAATATTTTCATTCTCTTACTATTATTACACTCGAATAAATTATTTCATAATAATTTCCATCGAATATTTAATTTATTCCATAAACATCTCAATTAAAATATTTACTTTATTTTATAAATATTTTAATAATAATTTTCATCGAATATTTATTTTATTCCATAAATATCTCAATTAAAATATTTAATTTATTTTATAAATATTTTAATAATAATTTTCATCAAATATTTATTTTATTCCATAATATCTCAATTAAAATATTTATCGAATATTTATTTTATTCCATAAATATCTCAATTAAAATATTTAATTTATTTTATAAATATTTTAATAATAATTTTCATCGAATATTTATTTTTTTTATTATTATTTTTTTTTTTTTGATCAGGAAATGGTAATGTAGTTTAGTAACGCTAGCATAGAAGCTGGGTTACCAGCTCATTTTCTTTATTTCATAGATTCTGCGATTCTTGAACATAACAAGGCCAAATTAGGCCAAAAATCAATCACACGTAAAATTATACATGAATATGGCCATAACTTCCAATTAGTTATTTTTTACACGAATTTAGACTTACCCAATCATTGTAATACATATATAATCATTACTTAACCCATCTAGCATGATTTTTAACAAGTTACAACACATTATTTGCAAAATCAACACATTTACTTTCACTGTTCTTGATGTTCTTGAAGGTTTTGAAAATAAAACATGAAAATTGTCACCACGGATTCGTTATAACACCGAATCCGTTTATTTAAACTTTGGTCTCTTCGTATCAACATGCATAATAATATACGAGTGTAAAATTTAGGGATAACATACGATCAATACATAAAATATCACGTATAAGGCCATAAGGCCAAAACCCATACTCTATAAATTTTGAAATAGCAATTCATAGTATTATGAAACTGATGACATGATAATTCACATAATTTATATATAATCAAATACGATTTGATACATCTTAACCCATATATAAACTCATAATCAAACACTTTCTCAATTACGAGAGAGATTTTACAAAATGTATGAAAGCCATTTTATAAAAACTAATGACGTGAAATTTAGAATTTGGGAAGAGGAGATTACCCTGAGAATAAGTATAAATTAGTAGGGAATAATTTCTTCTCAACTCTTCTTCAATCAAAATTCTTTCTCAACACTTCTCAATCTCTCTCTGAAACTCTCTATGTTTCTACTTTTCTAGACTTACGAAAAATGAAGAAAGAAAAGAAGACGTATGATATAATAAGAGAACTGACGCATTGAGTGGTCAGTTAACCCAATAATGGGTAACTGTTCCAACTCCCCATAGGGCCTTGTTTGGCTAGCAAAATAGATTTAAAAAAACATTTAATTTAATAAAACTTTATCATATAGTTTAATTAATGTCACACTCCTTCATAAAATAAATCAATATCTTATTTGATTTATTTTAAATAAAATATAATAATTTCTCATAATTTCACATAGTCACATTATTAATTTTCTCATTAATAAATAATGTCAAATTATTAACTCTCTAATTAATAATTAAATTAATTAAATAACATCATGCTTAATTAAATATTTCATTTAATTCGATAAGCTCACATAATTACATATTTGAATAATAATTATTCTCTACATTAATTTAATAAATGTAACACATAATTAAATTAATCTACCACAATTGCATCAAATAATTATTTAATCCAATAATTAAATTATCGAAAAATATTTATTTAATTCAATAAATATTAAAATTAATTTACAAAAATCTCGTTCGTCACAGTAGTAGCAGTTTTTGGACTTCGACCGGTAAGTAGTGAGTGCCTGAGCCACATGGAAATGTAAAGGAAGGGAAGAAGGGTTAGGCTGTTAGTAATGTTTTCCCATTTATCAAGATGCAAACAGCAAATTTTGTGTTTCTTTTTGTTTGTCTTTACCGCGGGACAAAAAATAGTCAATTTAACTCGGCATTAATGAATTTGATGTGGTAGAATCAGTCCCAGTGCCATTATCAACATCAAATACTATTATCCTTGGTTTCTTGACAGTTTCCTATTCTTGTCTTTGCATGTTCCTGTAATGGATTATTCTTGTAGAACGAGGACAGGACACTTTGGGAGGCCACTTCTACTTATGTTGAAATGAGCCCTTTCATGTCTGCTAATAAAATAAAGAAGCCTATCCTGCTTATCCATGGAGAAGAAGATAATAATTCAGGAACATTGACAATGCAGGTACTACAATGGCTCTAGTCAATATATTCTATACCATTCATGGAAATAACATTACTTTTATTATCAGTGTCACAGAGAGAAATAAGTGCATTGAGTTGTTTACAATTTCAAACTGCTTTCTCATTCTCAAATTACTTAGTTGTTTTTGATCCTATATGCTAAGTTGCTACTTATTTTTCATTTTTATGCTATGCAGTCAGATCGTTTCTTTAATGCACTGAAAGGTCATGGTGCACTCTGCCGCTTAGTGATTCTTCCCTTTGAGAGCCATGGTTATGCAGCACGAGAGAGCATTATGCATGTCCTCTGGGAGTCTGACAGATGGCTTCAAAAATATTGTGTTTCAAACACTTCTGATACCAGTGCAGATCTTGTTTCATGTGAAGATGATGTAAGCAAAGTAACCGTAGATTCATAGAACAAAGCTGTTCCTGCTTCCGGAGGAGGAGGAGTCAAGGAGCTTGAAAATCTTGAATTTGATAAATTTCAGTCGACCAGAAGGTCATCATTATGGTAAACTCTTCATCCATAATTTCATATATAATTGTAGTATTTTAAATAAAAGAATATGATTTTATGCTTTTTATATATGAAGAGAAAGTATACATCCAATATGAGTTTCTGTTTTCATGGAAACTATTGCTCGTGGATTTTGGTGTTTGGTAATGCAAATATACAATTTGTATTTGATCCACAGCTCTATCCGTAGAAGGGGGAGACTTTAAAGAGTAGGTTAGTTTTTAAATAACGAGCAGAGTCACACTCGTACAGATAGAGACATAGAGTACTCTGGGAGTCTGAGGTTGTCCATGTAAGCACACAACAGTTCTGCACTGAGAAAGGGCAGAAGTATGGTGGTGCAAGATTGAAAGTTGCACGTGAAAGGAAAATATTCACTCTCAGCTGATGTCGCACCTTTCACGAGGAATACGTATTTGGATTTTGGTGTATGTTATTACTAAAAGATAGTGAAGTGACAATACCCTTACAGATATAATCTGGAAGTCCTGGGGACATCATCTACTTGCTGGTACACATATTTACTACTATGGTGATGAAAATATATACACATGTCCCTTGGGAGGCTTCAGTACCCTCGTCTTAGTTTGTAGAGATACTTGGGCACAATGCACCAACCAGACCATACCCTTAGGTCCCCTTGCCTTGAGGGACCAAACCAAATAGCATTAAAGGTCCCAGAAGGGGGATTAAGGCATAGCTGTGGTTGCACCCTTGGCCACACGCTAAGCTTCGAGGAATATCCTGGATCTTCCGTGGCTCAAGCTAAATTGTATGATACACTGATAGTAGATTTTCTCCAGAGTAGAGGCTTTCCGCATGGTAGGATAGTGCTCCCTGACAAAAGTTTGTAATCTGTTGAAGTTGTGTTGGGAGGGCTAGTTTTTCTTCATCTTTGTTTTAGTCCACTAAAAGGCAACAAGAGAGTTGAACTAGATGCAAAATACAGAGATATATCAAATAAAAATCAGACACAGAGACACCGATATTACATGGAAACCCCCCCTCTTCTATGTGAAAGAAAAATTCTCAGGACAGATAATGGGTTTGGAAAGTATCTTCTCTGGGTAATGCTGAAGGCATACAAACAATCATGGTAAAACCCTTTTGGGTAACAATTGTAGAAATAATTAATGTATGGCTTCACCAACAAGGTGGATCCCACGAAGTAATAGGAAAAGTTTCGTTGGATGAAGTGTCTCTCTCTAAAGTCTGGTATAAACAACTGCACTTTTTATTTGCCAGACCTGGAAAGCTGTTTTTTTTTCCTTTTTCCGTTCAGATCTTTAGGTTTCTCAAGCGACCTAGTCAATTGGTCAAGTACTTTAAACGCCACATTCAAAAACAAGTTCTAGACATCCAAATGGGCTTATGCCCATCCGGGTTGTCAACACTTGGGAGTTGGACCGTTGACAATTCAGGGATTTCCTTTTATCATACCCACGACACATGGACATTAGTAAGATACATTTTTTTTCTTGCCAAGTATTAGTGCTATACTTCACGGTCGATTTACCATAGCCTTTGGAGTGCTTGTGCCATAAGTCCAATTACTAGCTTATGCTTCTAATATTCTATACTGAAAGTGTTGCATCTTTTATTTCAGATTTCCGATCAGCCTGTGTTTTCTATGACACGTATATAGTTATTGATCATTGTCTAAAAAAAGAGATCCTTCAATTCTTAAAACAATTATTCATGCATTTCATCCTCAAAAGTGCTTATTAGTAATCTCTTTTGCTGTTGCACTTAACCTGGGACTCTGGAAGTATCCTATATTCATATGTACCAGAAGACTGTCATATTTATTATATTCTATTAAATTGTACAGATTTACATTGATTTCAATCAGCAATGTATCCGGATTGGACCATCAAATGGGTTCAGAAAAGCATGCCATCATTCAAACAAACAATAAGGCAATGAAGTTACCGGAGCATTAGCTTGCTGCCCTGCAGGATGAGGTAAAAAGTGTAGAATAACATTTGTCATAGGGGCTTGGATATATTTGCCAGCCATCGACAGTACAATGATTTTTGTCATGGAAGATTTGACAAACCTCGAAATTATTGATTTGACCTTGTAATTTTGTCTCGATCATTTGTATGAAATATTCTTACATGATGATGTTGTTTTTAAACACCCCTTTTAAATAATCATAATAACATTCACTTTTTCTCTATAAGTTTTTAGGGTTGATTAAATAGATAAAGTTACATATTTATCCTTGTATATTATTAAATTTTAATTCTTAAATAATATATAAATGTTTAATTATTCTTTTTAATATAATATATTTTAATTATAGTTTTATTTGTAATTAATACTATCTCATTCAAATAATTTAGTTTAATTAACACATATTTTTGGATAAATGGTACAAATATTAAGAATTTTAAATTAAATTATTAATGGAACTGTTTTACCAATGCAGAGGAAAAGAAGCGAAAGAACATATATTTTTTAAAAATCTAATATTTAGAAAAATGGTAATATACAATGTAAAAGAGGATTAAAAGTGCTCCAAATTTATTTTAATGTTTTTTTATATATAAAAAAATAGTTTTTTGGAGCATTTTAAAGCCATTTAAGGCTAGAAACTCGTAATTCCTTGAAACAGAGAGGTTGAAATATAAACATATACATGAAGAAAAATAAATTATAATTCTGCAGATCATATATCAGCCAAGGTCATTAATCTTTGTTTATTTATGATGCAGACATCATACAAGTCTCGTGAATTTCAGGGAAAAAAGAAACAAATTTTTATTCAACTCCCAAAGAGAGAGAGAGAGATATCTGGCCGCGGCCCTGCGGCAGTGGCAGTGGCAGTGGCAGTGGCAGTGGCAGGGGTATTTAGTAATTAATTAATTATCTTCCGCAACCACAGTACTGACCTCACCTTTCTCAAGCAGATGATAGAAAACTCTGGCTTTCCAGTGATACTTCTTCCATGCCAAACCAACAATACAGCCCATTACAGCTGCCACAGCTATCTCCTTCACCAAATTTGGTCCCTTCAGTGTCACATGAGGAATCCGACCACCACCCATTTAATTGCAGCACCAAATAACAACCTGCATCAATGCCAATTTAATTGGTCAATGTCTATTTTGGATGAATTAGCAACACATTCGCATGCATAAACAGGTACAAGATAAGATAATTTGGAAACAAAATGAAAAATATCCCGAGTACTGAAACTTAACAGATCTTCATACTGAATCACTGATATGGTAATATCCAACACACACTGGTATGGTTTGCGGATATTAAGCACAACACCAAGAAACTAGAGGCAGAATCCATGACCAACACAATTACAAACCAAAAAATGAACAGATTATGAAGAAAAATGCCTGCATAATCATATATATATATATAATGCATGCATGAGGGAGAGAGGGAGTCTGACCAGCGAATTAGTGTAACCAAACCCTAGGCGCGAGAGAGAAGAAAGGTCGTAGGGAGAATTGCGATGATAAGATGATTAAGGAGAAATGGTCATCTTTTTGCTTTTAGGTTGTACGTGCTGGGGATCAGTCCTATAACTGCGGGCGGAGAATTTGTTTTCAAGTACACAAGGCTTCTATCGTAATTGATTAATTATTACTCTATCTAATCACATTAAAGAAAATGGATTTAATTTTAGGAAAATAGTGAGAAGTGATTTTACACTCTTTGTTTTTTGTTTTTGAGGGATGATCTTAATTTGGATTTATTGTTTATGTATCATTAACATTAATTTCTAATATTGTAATATAAGAGCTATAATTGAATTATGTGGATTTTAAAAAAAAAAAAATGAATGTTGAATACTATTATATTATATTATAATGTAAAATAAATGTCTTTAACGGTTCAGGTTTTAATTTTATACTTTATTACTATAATTAAAAATTGTTGATTCATATCACTAAATCATTTAATGATGCACAAGAAGATTGCTGAAGCTGAAATCGGACAATACTTAATTTTTGTGGAAATTAGAGTACATTTTTATTTGAGGATCCCTTCTACCCATTTTTATGTTATTGTTATCATCCTAGAATGAGTTTAGTTTGAAATAGAATCACGTTCGTTGTGTAGTGTCCTTAGACATTTGCCATAACTACCCACGTTACACGTACGTGTGTTTGCCACTAAATTTAGATAATTATTAGTATTTGTTTGCCGTATATAATGATAAATCTTATATTGATAATAACCTTATCTACTAGAGTTTGACATTCTTACTCTTCTAGGAAAAAGAAAACTCTTATTCTCAATCAAAAGAAAAAAAAAAAGAGATAAAAGGGAATTGTTAAATACCATAATTATATAAATAAAATTTTTATTATGAATTTAACAATTTTCGTATAAAATAGCCAAAGAAGCCATGCTCTGGCCTCACTGCAACAGCTAACAAGAGTGTGATGAACCTGCCCCCACAATTCCACTAATCTTCCTCCGTCACTCTTTTTGGAATCTTTCTTCTTATTTTTCTCTCTATTCCCTTCTTCTTTTTTGCATAAAACAAGTGCATTGGCCATCTGCTACTTTACCAAATCTTAACCCCACCGTTTCTCGACTTCCGTTAGAGCTCTCAAACTCACAATCACCCAATAATTAGTTCATGGAGAAACTGAGAAGTTTCTCAATTAAACCCACTAGATTCTTGGTATTTTCTTTCACAATTTCTTTCTCTGTAGTCTTTTTAATTTTCTTTTCCATTTGGCTCATTAGAGTTACCCCCTCAGTTCATCAAGAAACCCATTTTAATTTCAGATCGGGTCTTAAACCCTTAACTGTTCAGACCTTGACTGGTTTTAGTACAAACTCTTCAGCAAGTGAAGTTAAAAGTGCTATTTTTGTTGATACCCAGTTTAGAGAATCTGTAAATACATCTGAAATTGCCAATGCTTCAAGTTTTGGGGAGATTCAGAAAAGGGGTAGTGAGCACAATGTGACAGATGCTGCAAATACTGTAAATGGTACTTTTGCAGGTTTTAGTGCAGATAGTTCAGTTAATCATCTGATTAACTCAGTTCTGATTGCTACCCATCACAAGAGACCTGAAAATAATTCTGGTTTGCGTAAAGGTTTAGTTTATGAGGAAAAGGGAATTGAATCTGAAGTATCTGCTAATGAAATATACATGGATGAGGGTATATATGGAAATTCCTTGATTATCAACGAGCACATATCTGATTCTTTACCCAGGAAAGTAGAAGTTCTGAAAAAGGCTAGAATTCCACAAAAGAGTAAAAGCTTGTGTGATGTTACTAAAGGCAAATGGGTATTTGATGAGAACTATCCCTTGTACACAAATGCTTCGTGTCCTTTCATAGATGAAGGTTTCAATTGTCAAACTAATGGAAGATTGGATAAAGATTACATGAAATGGAGGTGGCAGCCACAAGATTGTGATATTCCAAGGTAATGCCTAGTGTTGTCTCTCTGTGTGATATATTATTTAGAATGCATCTTTGATTGAATTTGTTGATTTTACATGAGGATAGGATACACCATTATTTGATTTGTTGTGTATAAATTTTACTAAGAAGAATGAGAGAGGGAATTCTGAAATTTGGTTAATTGGTGTCGGTGACACTTTAGGTTCAATGCAATGCTGAATTTAATTAGAGGGAAGAGACTTGTTTTCGTGGGTGATTCCATTAACAGGAATCAATGGGAATCAATGCTATGTTTGTTAATGGGAGCCATTAAAGATCCAAAGAGGGTCTATGAGACCCGTGGGCGAAGAATCACCAAAGAGAAGGGTAACTATTGTTTCAAGTTTGTCGTAAGTCTGCTAAACTCTTTCTTAGCATTATCCCGTTCTGTTTGTGATACAACACAGTATTTGTAATTGTGATTGTATTTTTTCCAGGATTACAAGTGTACAGTTGAATACTATGTTGAGCCATTACTTGGTTCATGAGAGCAAGGCAAGGGTTGGCAAGAAAAGAGTGCAGACTTTGCGTATTGATACTGTTGGGCCATAATCCTTTTCTTTATTGGGCCGAAATTATTGGGCTCCTCCCTTGGATCATGTTATGTTAAGTCATGGTTGGATCTGGTCACTTGGGTCATTCTTATTATTTGGGCCTAGTCATTATATTGGCCCATTATACAAATTATCACTTAATCCCAATTTTGACCAGTAATCATTATGCCAAATGACGTTTGACTATTATGTCTGCCACTTTGCTGCATGGCATTAATGAGGATGAGACTCAGATGATGGCCCGGTGGATGGCAAAAGAATGAGAGGGGGTGAAAGTAGATTATTTACTTTTTTGGTGAAAGTGGACCAGGAAATAAGGGAAAAAGGTGTCGGAAGGTGGTGGGTGGCAGTAAACCGGATAGTGGAGTACGACGGGCTAAGATCACATAAGAGAGTAAGTAACACATACATTTTTTCATTAGAATTTTATTCTATCCTCTCGACACTAGATAATATTTTTCTCTCCATTGTTGACCTTGTGATCGCCTCAGATCGACTCTCACGCCGGAGTTATCCTCGACGGTCCGTGCCATCAAGCTTTTGGTGTTGACTTGTTGAATATGCGGGATATTGACGACGCGTCTTGGTGATTGGGACGTGGAGAAAGATCCTGGCGTTAACATCAAGCGCTAGAAGGAGGCGAGTTCTAGTGTCTCGAATATTTTTCAATCACAAACCGTGTTTGTTTCTACGTCAATATTCATGGTGAAGAGTAGAACACCTACACATTTGAAAGGCGTACCGAGGGTCGCCGGTGAATCGACACCCGAAGTGTCATTAAAGATCGTTTGGGACCTGGGAAATAAGTGTTCATGCAAGCACGGCATTCAAACGATCCTCAAGATTTTCCGATTGAAGATGATGGGTAAGGTTAAACGTAGGTTAGTCTACCCCATCGATAAAAAATCGCCACACATTTAAAAGCAGTAGAAGGCACTTCGCCTTAACTCGATAACGAGAAGACCAAGATGAAAAGGCTTCACGACTAGCCAAGATGGCTGATGAAGCGGATAGAGCTATGGAAGTACTTGTGAAGCAACGACAAGATATAGCTTGAGCAGATGGCCCGGATGAAGAGTTGAGAGATGAAGAGCTCGGTTATAATCAACTCAAAGAGCAAGGACAAAGAAGTGGAAAAGAACCATTCATTCAGACGAGAGTCTCGAGGCCAAATCGAGAAAGAAGAAAATCTCAAGCCCTACTCCTCAAAGATCGAGGAGGTATATCACCACCGTCGATTCTAAGGAGCGTGGTCTGAGGGAACGAAGAGGTCGATCCAGGATCGTACTCTGAAACCACAAAAGAGCCCTTGTTGTCAGACATTCTCACCTCAGTGCCCGAGCACAAAGACGAAGCATATCTAGAGATTGTACTCCGAGAGTCTACCGAGGGTACACCGCCTGTAAGCACTCGTCACCAAGAAGAAGCCCTTCAGAGTCAAGGTCTCATTTAAGAAAACCGCCTCCTCATATGGAGAAAGGAGTCATCGGAAAAGGAAGCATCGCCTCAACCGAAGGAGTAGATTATTTGGTTAAAGAGTTAAAAGAGCTTCTAAGCGACTGCACAAGCACGAAAAGACGAAGGACACTTCGGGAAAGAAAGAATCCCCTTTTTTCGCGGAGATTCTTAGAGAAAAGTCGACCCACCAAGAAGTCACCCCATATGGAGAGTTATGATGGATCGGGGATCCCTATGACCACTGATCAAGCGCTCAATCGAATCGATGGATTATTATGACTTTAGCGATGTCGCTAAGTGTCATACTTTCGTCACAACACTTGAAAGGATGCCCTAAGAAGGATGGGGACTTGCCCTCAAATTCAATTTCGTCTTGGGCGTATATGCGAAGAAATTTCATGCTCGCTTTGGAGCAAACAAAAGAAGGGAAAACCAATCGTTCATCGCTCAGTTCGACAGTTTTCGAATGAGTCTTTGGGACAATATGTGAAGAGATTAGTGAGCAAAGAGGCGGTGTGATGATTGAATGATCTACAAGCCGTTGGATTGTTTCAGAATGGGTTAGATCCGTCAAATCGTAAAAGTTAGTGAAGAAGTTGATGTTTCATCACCCAAGAGTCTTCATTGAGGCCTTCGACAAAGTCAAGGTTATATCGTGGTAGAGGAAGCTATAGACAAATTCTTTAAACGCCCCGCTTGCAGACCTACCAAGGAGAAAGATCGGGGATGAATCGATAAAGATCGGAGAAAAATGAGGGTAATAAAGACCGCTACGAGGGCGGATCAAAAAGTTTAATAATGGAGAGAGGGGTGGAGGAGGACGCTCGTCCGGCTCCAAAGACAACGAAAGTGAATAGAACGCATACAACACTTTAATACGCATAGTACGTTATCTTGGATCAAATTAAGAACCAACCTATTTTCGAACCACCTCGAGATAACATTAAGCCCGAAAAAGGAATTCTCGTAAGTATTGTGATTATCATCAAGCTTCGGGTCATCGATACAAACGATTGTGCTAGTTTGAAAGACTTTATTGAAAGGAAGGTACTGGCGCGAGCTTTGATTCAAAGATGTGGGTCGCTGTAACCAATCAACAAGCAGGATGAGGGCCTGCTCCTCGTAGCTCAACCCGATTCAACAAGTGTTACCTGGCTCCCGAACGACTGCAAGGTATGTGATAGATGTCATCACCGGGGTACTTCGCAAACTCGTTGGAAAAAAGCTAAAAGTTACTTGGATTCGGCCACGACAAACAAGGCGGGTACCTCCTCGAAGACCGACAGACCTTATCCGAAGTTCTAGTAATCTCTTTTATCGATGAAGATTACCTTCGGAAATTATCGAACCGCGCACGAGGGATCATTGGTGTCGATCGCACAAGTGGGTTCTTGTGAGATATAAACGGATGATGGTGGATAATGGGTCTTCGTAGATATTCAGATGCCCACGCTTATCGTAGAATGCACCTAGATGGGCGAAAGATGGAGTGGGACAGAAGCTTCTTTATATGGTTTTAGTAATGACCTTGTTAAGGTGGTGGGAACTATTGAATCGCCAAATATCTTCTGAACGACCCCCAACAGTAGAAATTATTTGCAAATTTTATGTTGTAAATGTAGATTCGCTTATAATGCTATTTTGGGAAGGCTCGCTTTAATTGCTTTTGCAAAGTCGTGACCTCTATTCCTCATTTCAAAATTAAATTTCCTACTACTCATGGGATCGGCGAGGTGAAGGGGATTTGGATCTCGCCGTAAGATGTTATAAATGCTTTGTGATCACTTCGGAGTGGGAATATCAAAGCGAAGCATGCTATGGCAATAGAGATCGAACCTTTCACGAAAGTAGTTCGAACCATTGGTCGTGCCAAATGAAGAAACAGAGAGAGATAGAGCTCATCCCGCAAAGCAAACAAAACAGTGAAAATAGGTTCAGATCTGCCGGAACCTCTCCCGGACGAACCTCATGGAGCTCTTGCAAAGCTATGTTGATATTTTTACCGGGAGCCTCGGGATACGCCAGGGGTAAAGCGGGGATATCACGAGCATCTACCGAGAGTGTAATTCCGTCAAGAAAGCCATCCAGAAGTAAGAGGAGGATTTTTGCACTGAACGCCGAATAATAATGATGAAGAGATCGCAAAACCGTTAGCAAGCAGATTTCATCTTCGAGATTGACTACCCGCAGTGGATGGCAAATGTGGTGCTGGTACAGAAGCAAAATGGTAAATGGCGAGTCTGCATCGACTATACTGATTTAAATAAGGCTTGTCCGAAGGATTTCTACCCTTTACCCCACATCGACCAACTAATCGATGCCACCGGGTATGCTTTATTAAGTTTCATGGACGCCGCGTTCTCCGGATATCATCAAATTTCCACGTAGAAGAGGATATATCGAAGACGGCGTTCATTACGCATCGTCTAAGGTATATGCTTATAAGAAAATGACCTTTGCCTCATCAATGCCGGAGCCACATATCAGAGGATGATGAACCATGTTTTCCAATATCAGTTGGGCAGGAATATAGAGGTGTACGTAGACGATATGATTGTCAAAAGTATGTTGGTACATAAACATCTGGATGATTTGGAAGAATGTTTTCAGACAATTCATCAACACAATTTGAGATTGAATCCCACTAAATGCACCTTCTGGCCCAGAGCCGCAAATTTCGGGATATCTTGTCACCGGAGAGGAATCAAGCCAATCTCGAGAAGATTCAAGCGATCCTCGAACACGAAGACTCCTCACCATTTAAAGATGTTCAACGCCTAACCGGAAGGATTGCACCTTTAAGGAGGTTCATGTCCAAGTCGGCGGAAAGATGTCTCACCGTTCTTTCGATACATTGAAAAGGGTCAAGAATGCAAAGACGTTTCAATGGACTTTGGAGTGTGAAGACGCCTTTCAGAGCATCAAGTCCTATTTATCTTCTACTTTGTTGGTGAAGCCGTTCTCGCCGAACCTTTATATTTGTACTTAGCAGCCTAGTTCATTCGCGTAGGAAGCAGTTTTGGTGCGTGAAGTTCAGTAAGCAAAGACCCGGTTTATTATGTAAGCCGTATCCTTCGGGATCTTTCAAACAAGGTACCGAATATTGAAAAGTTTGCTTTCGCTTTAATAACTCGCTAGTCGAAAGCTTAAGCAATACTTCGTGGTAGATTGGTAATAGTATATACTGATCGACCTTTAAAGAAGATTATGGGCAAACCCGAGGTATCGGGAGATTACCGCTGACGATGGAGTTGTCTCAATTTTTCATTGAATATTATCCCCGAATCGCCATCAAAGGGCAAGCCTTGGTTGATTTTGTTGTTGAATGCTCGTTTTCAAGTCGATGAAGTTGTAGAAGGTCAAGGATCGGACAAAGCAGATTGCGATTCTTCAAACAAGCGCGAGTTCGTGGACGCCAGATGCAGATGGGTCTTCTACCACCAAGCGCCGATGGAGCAAGGTATTATTCGACGAGTCGGGAGGATTCAAGGTACAACAGCCATCGATTTCATTCAAAGCGACAAACAACGGTTGAGTATGAAGCGGTACTTCATGGGTTACGGTTGGCAAGAAGTCTTCAAGTACAACGATAATTATCTTTAGTGATTCTCGTTAATCGTTAAGCAAATTTGGGGAATATGAAGCTCGAGGCCCAAAATGATCAAATATCTAATGTAATTCAAGGAGCAACTTCAAAGATTTCCAATCCTATGAGTTTCAAGGATCGAGCGTAATAACAATTCAATTGCCGATGCATTCTCCAAATTAGCCACACTACGGATGTTAACGTCTTTGATGGGTCGGTTTATTTACAAACTTTGCAACATCCCAAAGGTTCATTATGAATCGGTGATGTGTATCGACCGAACCAACTATTTGGTTGACTCCATATATAGAGTATCTGGCAGATGGCGTCTTACCTTCGGATCGGATGCTCGCCAAAAAAGTTAAGTATAAAAGTGCTAATTTTGTTCTGATTGATGGAGATCTGTTCCGAAGAGCTTTCTCATCTCCACTATTGAAATGCTTGACTCCATCCGAAAGTCGACTATGCTCTTCGGGAGTATACGTGAAGGTATTTGTGGCGACTATACGGCGGCTTAAGTCATTAGCTTTATAAAGTACTTCGCCAGGGATATTATTGGCCTACCATCTTTAAAGAAGCAACTGAGTATGTCAAGAAGTGCGAGAAATGTCAACTAAACAGTCCGATCCCACATCAGCCACCAGAAGAGCTATACTCGATCTTATCTCCTATACCCTTCGCTGTCTGGGGGGTTGATATACTGGGTCCGCTACCGAAAGCTAAAGGTCAGTCACCATTATAGTTCTTTATTGATTATATGACTAAGTGGGTAGAGGCGAAACCACTTCGGTCAATAACGGAACAGGAGTGCCTAAAGTTTATAAAGGAGTCTGTGGTGTTTCGCTTCGGGATTCCTAAGGTGTTGATATCGGACAACGGACGATTTGTGGGATCGAAATTTGAGGCATTCTTGAAAGAACTAGGATTCAACACGAAAGACCTCAAATGGCTCATCCACGGTCAAATGGACAAGTTGAAGTGACCAATGAACGTTCATTGAATGGGATCAAGCAGATTGAATGAAGCGAGGCGGATGGTAGGAGGAGTTACTTAGCGTGTTGTGGGCTTATCGAACTACTCCAAGGACTACAACAGGGGATTCACCCTTTGATCGGCTTACGGTAATCGATGCCTTAGTTCCAGTTGAAATTGGATCTCTAGTCTCTTGTCACCCAATTCGTAGAGAAATTTACAATGAGGAAGGGCTTAACACCAACCTTGATTTATTTGAAGAAGTAAGAGAAAATTTTAATCTTGTCGGGCAAATTTATCTTATCGTGAAGAGTGGCTAAACATTATAATAAGGGAGTAAAATGTCGAAGGTTGAAGTGGGAGATTTTGTCCTCGTGAGAAGCCAAACATCTACACCTCGTAATATAGGAAAAGCGATGCCAAATGGGAAGGACCGTATGAAATAAGCGGAAGTGCCAGGTAGGGAACTTATCGATTGAAAGCATTAGATGGGTCGTGAATTAAGAAATACTGCATTTGGCGAAGCTTAAAAGTACTTTCAATAAAAATGATGTATGTATACATGGGAAGGTCAGTAAATATTTATGTCATCATCAATAAAAGTTCCCTTTTTCTCGAACAAATTTTGTCTTCATTCTTGATCGGACCATCGGAAGTTAGGAGGTTCGGGTGGACTCATTTGGCCATTCGATGGCGACTTTTTCGGCAGTGGTCCTTATGAGTTTGTCAGCCCTTCGTGGTAGCAAACGTCATTGGTGTTAGGAGGTTCGGGTGGACTCGCCGGGCCATTCGATGGCGCCTTTTCGGCGAGTGGTCCTGGTTTGGCCATTCGCAAATGGCGACTTAATTTTCGTAAACGCGTCAGTGGTCCTTATGAGTTTGTCGTGGCCCTTCATGGTAGGTAAACGTCATTGGTGTTAGGAGGTTTCGGGTGGACTCGCCGTCGCCATCGATAGTGGTCCTCAACATGAGTTTGTCTGCCCTTGGGGGTAGGCAAGTGTCATCCTTCAGACTTTGTCGTCAGCCTTTCGGGGTAAGTAAATGTCATCTTTTGGTTTTGTTAGGCCTTTAGGGGTAAACAAATTCCTAACAAGCAGATATGTCTCACACTTCCTAAGAACTAATAAGTATCCTTTACTTTATTACCTAAAATTTTTCTAAGTGTTGAGTTTCAGAAAGCTTCATTCTTACACTTTCTTATCCGTTATATGGCATGTTTAATTGTTACTTAACAGATCAAAGTTCAAATTACGAAGGGATTGGTAGTACATTTTTCACTTAATGAAATATTGAAGTATTGGCAGAAAATAAATAAACCGAAGTCATAAGGAATGAAGTCATTTTCATTAATATTTAATTTAATTACACTATTGACAATTTTTACAGATGTTGTAAATTAAAGACAGAAAAGACATAAACAGAAAACATCAGCTTCAGGCTCCATCCTCATCTGAAGAATCGAGTAAGGTTGGGTCCAGATTGGCTGCAGACAACTTCTCCTTGCCACGACTTCGGCAAAGCTCGTAACTCTCGGAGTATATCTTCATTATTTCTCCATTGATCTCGTCCGAAGTTCCCGGATTCTTTTCAGATATCATTTGCGATGGTGTCGTCGATTAATGGAGGCCCAAGGTCCGAAGAGCCTTGAGTTCTCGGATTTCTCTTCGAGTTTGAGCCACTACTCATGTGACGAGTTTCACGCCTCCAGCTTATGGATAGTCTTGGTCAAGATCTTCGCATCAGCTTTTAGCTCCTCGATCTTTTCCATCCTTATCTCGCTCCTCTGAACCAAGTCAACGTTCATTTTCACGATCTCTTCGTGCTGTGCTTTGGTTGACTTCAGTTCTTCCTTGGAGGCCTTAACATCTCCTTTGGCTTGGGCTAACTCTTTTCAAGACCTTCATTTGTATGAAGAAGGCATTCACGTTGAGTTTTCTCCTTCGCCAAGCGCAGACTTCAAGACATGGCATTCTCCTTCCTCAAGATCTCTTCTTCGCTTGACTTGAGAGACCTTGGACGAAGACGTCCGAACATCGCATTGGCTGTGTATTTCAATGTCATTTGATCGGCCGATATATAAACATGCAGATAAATTGTAAATAAAGAAGATACTCGTTTACCTTCGCCAAGTAAGCTCATACCTTCACTAAGTAGATCTCCATTCGAACTATTCCCGAACCGATGATCGCGGTTTCACGTAACAAAGGTGTTGAAGCAGTTGGAATGGAAAATGAGCATCGAAGTCTGGGGCCACATTGTTGGAGAGGCTGTGGCTTCCCGATCAATCTTGGTTTGTTCTCTTGGTGGGAAGGTGGAGGTTCTTCGCGAAGAGGTGAGGGTCTACGTGTATGGTCTCGAGGAGAAGGAGATCGGCGGGTGTGCGTTCGGGGAGTTGGCGAGGAGCAGGAGATGAATCGAGGTGAATGTCGACGGTCGTTTTCTTTTTTCGGGAAGGAGTGCGGATTGACTTTCGGTTGGTTCATTATCGGGGTTTCGTGGATGTGGTTGGAGGAATGACAACCCGAAGAAGTAGGGACTCAAGCTCTTCTAAGCAATCGGGGAGTTATTTTGGTTCTTATTTTCTTTACACGAAGGACCTTAGCCCGATCGTGCAAAGGAATGTCAAGGAGGCTTCTCCTAACCGGGATAGGTTCAGAGGTTGGGGGATTGAGATTAGTTGAGGTTGTTTGGGGGTTGTTTTTGGAATTGTTTTGTGATCACTATCGTGGTTTGTTTCTGGTTGGGTGGTTTTGGTTCGTTTGGCGGATCTTTTTCTTCGGCGAGGTCGAAGGTTTTCTTCGGGAATAATGGGATCGTCAGTTTGAGGTTCGTCAGTTTGAAGGGAAGAAGTTGGAGGGTCGGCAGTAGAAGGGTTAACCTGGGAAGATCCTTCGGCCGGATGCTCCTCACTTGCATCTGCATTTTCCCCTGCCAAAAAATCTTCCAGGTCTCTCACCTCCAGAGAAGTCGGTTTGATCAGAGATACTGCAAAAAACCACACATCAGAACATGTATCACTTATACAATATTTTCGAAATTATGTTCTGTAATTAATCAAAACTTACATTTGTGGTTATATAACCAGGCTTGTTTGGTCAGTAGTGTGAAACTCCATTCTTTTGGAGGAATTTTCCTCAAGAAATCTGCCATCTCCCTCACCCGTTCTTCAGATATATCTCCGAAATCAGCAGAGACTTGGTCAGAGGTGGTCCAGTCTGGAAGAGAAGAGATCTCAGGTCCCGTGATGAAAAACCACTTCTCATGCCAACCTTTGTTGCTGGAAGGAGTGTTCATCAGAGGTCTCCTCTCGAACCTTGTGTTGGGCCGAGGAGATTGCTTGCTCAACACTTTGAAGCCCCGTTCTCGAGACCTACCAGCAGAGAAGAGGGTGAAGAAGATGTCAACAGAGGGAGTAATCCCAAGTTCATGGCAGAAGGCGATAAATGCCAAGATGTGGATGTAGGAGTTGGGCACTAGTTGAGCGAAGCCCACTCCTATAAACCCTAAAAGGGTAATGATGAAGACATGCAGAGGAAGGCGAACTCCCTTTTCTAAAAGAGTGACAGGCATGGCGACCCAACCGTCCGGTCGCTGGTACATACGCTCTTCAGGAGCAGGGGCCCTTATTGCATACATGTCAGGAATCTGATAACGACTCCTGAGCATGCATATTTCCGATCGATGATTCAAGAATCAAGAGCGAATGTTGGCATTAGGAAATTGTTCCCCGTCTTTGAAGAAATCAGAAGTAGAAGAGGTCAGAGAAGGGTTTCCCCCCATGGTGGATGATTGAGGGTTGGAACTTGAACCCTCTCGTTGGGGTTTGGGTTGGGAGAAACGATGCTAATGGGAGTTGCACGAAGAGGAGAGCTCTGGCTAGAGGTTTCAGTCACCATTGTTTCGATTTTGTGAAACAGAGAAAGAAATTTGCAGAGAAGAAGAAAGCTCTAAGGTTCAAATTTTGAATTAGCGAGTGTAAACCGTCGAATTGGTAAAGTTTACCTTTTATAATCGACATTATTGCACAGTAATTAAAAATGCACATTTAATTCAATCGCAATGATGATGAATGGGAAGGGTTTCATCCGTTTTAGACCTAAATATCTTCACTTTCGTGGGCTTACATCTATTGGGTTTCTCACTTCTGTACCTGATGACAATTTGGGCTTTGGCAAGTTTCACTCTGGATCTCTTATGATTTTTTATAGATGGTTACGTCCTGGGCCTATACTGTTTATAGTCTTTCATTAAACACCCTGTTTAATATAAGACTAGGGGGTAATGTTGGGCCATAATCCTTTTCTTTATTGGGCCGAAATTATTGGGCTCCTCCCTTGGATCATGTTATGTTAAGTCATGGTTGGATCTGGTCACTTGGGTCATTCTTATTATTTGGGCCTAGTCATTATATTGGCCCATTATACAAATTATCACTTAATCCCAATTTTGACCAGTAATCATTATGCCAAATGACGTTTGACTATTATGTCTGCCACTTTGCTGCATGGCATTAATGAGGATGGGACTCAGATGACCGGCGGTGGCAAACGAGAATGAGAGGGGTGAAAGTATTTTGCTTACTTTTTTGAAGTGAATAGGAAATAAGGGAAAAAGGTGTCAGAAGGTGGTGGGTGGCACGGTAAACCGGATAGTGGAGTATGCATGGGGCTAAGATCACATAAGAGAGTAAGTAACACATACATTTTTTCATTAGAATTCTTATTCTATCCCTCTCAGACACTAGATAATATTTTTCTCTCCATTGTTGACCTTGTGATCGCCTGTACTGACTCTCACGCCGGAGCTATCCCTCGACGGTCAGGCCGTCAAGCTTTTGGTGTTGACTTGTTGAACTGTGCAGGATATTGGACGCGTCTTGGTGATTGGGACGTGGAGAAAGATCCTGGCGTTAACAGATACCATGGATAGGGGCTCATCAAGATGGAAAGGAGCTGACATTCTTGTCTTCAACACTGCACACTGGTGGAGTCATTACAAAACAAAATCTGGGTTAGTGTTTCCATTCTCAAACTACATAGTTTCAAGGTGTATACCAGTTCAGTAGGTCAAGTACTAAAAACTGTGTTGTTTAGAAAGCACTCTTCAACATCAGCTATGTTTTAGAATATCAATGTCTTAATGAAGCGTACTCCCTAGCTTGTCAAACATGTACTGGATATTAAGCAAATTTATGAAGAAACCAAGTTAAAACAAAAATCATGTTAACCTCAAAAGTCCGTGCTACTCTTTCCTGTATTAGCCCATATTGTAACTAAACAAGGAACTAGAGAGAGAGAAAAATATAACTCCATATTGTGAGAGGATAGAAGCCGGTGCAATATTATCATATTATCTTGTGTAAGGCTACTCAGGAACATGCTTTAAAGTGATTTAATAATGCTTTATTATTCCAAGTTTCTAACCTCCTGGGTCTTATAACAGGGTTAACTACTACCAAGAAGGGGAGCAAGTTCATCCTAGTCTTGACGTTTCAACGGCTTTCCAAAAAGCATTAATGACTTGGGGATCATGGTTGGATAAATATATCAATCCAAGCAAAACCCAAGTTTTCTTTCGAAGTTCTGCTCCTTCACACTTCAGGTTTGGCCCTTTCACCGCCATCAAGTAGAATGGATATTAGTTTTCCCCCTCATATCACACCCGAGTAATTTTTTAGTTTGTTTTAATAGGGGAAGTCAGTGGAATGCTGGTGGCCATTGCCGAGAAGCTTTGAGACCCATAAGTGAAACTTCAAGTACCAGTTACCACGAGAAGAATATCATTCTGGAAGAGGTCTTAAGGCAGATGAAAATTCCTGTTACTTTATTGAATATAACTAATTTGTCAGATTATAGAGTAGATGGTCATCCATCTGTTTACGGAAGAAGACCTGGGAAGAGTTATTCGTCTGGCAGCCATTGGTGTCTTCCTGGGGTTCCAGATACCTGGAATGAGCTCTTGTATTTTTCTCTTGCAGTCTAACACACACAGATAGTTCTACAGAGTAAAATGACTTGTATTTCTTCAACTTATACCGTCTTCCATGCATAGTATCTTTTTCTTTTTTTTGTATTCAATTTCTTGTAAAGAGATTTTTGTTTTCAATTATTTTTCTCCTGTACAACAATTATCTGACCATCAATGAAAAAAATCGTTCTTCCGTGTGTATATACTGCGTTGGGACACAAGTACTGTTGCAGTTTTTCCCTTTGTTTCAATTGGTTATCCTAACAAAAATTTAATAATGAGTTAATTATCTTCTTAAAATCCTAACTCAATATGGTTAATACTATATATATATATATATATATATATATTATTTATTTTAATAATTAACTGAAAAAATATCCAAATATGCAAATCGTGAACTTAGTCGAAATGAATCACTCTTTTACCAAGATGAAAATGAGGCTAAACTTGTAACTTCAATCATTTTTAATTAATAACTTGTATGATTCTTTTTATCAGACAGTGTCACCAAATTCAGTTCTTAAATTTCAAACAACTACTACTACTGGTTCAATACTTCTTAAAATTTAGCATCTTAAGATCTCAGCACTCATAATTTGGCATAAAATTTAATCAACAGGCAGTAAAACTTCATTGGGTTTATTGTTTCATCCTTAAACCACCAAACAAGAGCCAAGAGGTGTAGTGTATTGGTTTCATTTTTTGGGTATATTTGGAACTTAAAAATACGAACAAATTTTGTAACTATCAATTCCGCATAACATTACATTTAACAGGAATAATTTATCCTTTAATTAATCTTCCAACTATAGTTATTTTCTCGCGTCTTATCTCTTAACGATTCTTTCAGCGTATTTCATCCTTAAATTTTATAATTTCTACAATTTCAGTCCTGACAAGCATGAAATAATTAAAATATGAGGACACGGTACGAAAAAAGAAGAAGTTAATGGACTACAATTGAAAATAATTATATTTTGGGGACCAATAAAAAGATTATCCTTTTGATATACTACATTTCCTAAAAGTGGATAATTGGATCGGATTTAGCTCTCCTCCGTTACACTCTTCCTCTAATTCCATTCAATATACTAATATTTGATTTGGTATTTTATACTAGATCGCTACTATTAAAATTAAATGAGATCCAAAAGTCATGCTATGAGAATGCCGTAAGACTTTGGCGTTTTATATAAGACTCATCGTCAACAGTTTAATACTGCGGACGCGCCGTTTGGATTGAACAATCATCAACAGTATTAAACTGTGGACGAGATAGACCTAAAAAATGACATCGTTTAAACATTGTCCATACCTAGCGTCCGCGGTTTAATTCTGCTGACTTGAGATTTGTACTAGGAGGGATATTTTAGGCATCTGCTCTGTCTGCAATATTAAACTTCGATATACCTAATATTAAACTTCGAACGGGACTATATTTAATCGTTTAATCAACTGATGAACAATCATGATCTGTTATAAGAATAACCTTAAATTTATAAGGTTGACTATAGATTAGTCCCCTATATATATATATATGAAAAGAAGTAATCTAAGGGGGTGTTTGATAAAAATTGAATAAATCTGAATCTGAATGAGCTGAATCTGAATCTGAAAAAAAAACATTTGATAATTGGCATATAAAACACACGAATAACAAAACTTTATTATTTTACCCTTTTGAAAAAACTCAAAATTGTTATAAATTTATTTAATATTACTAAATATAATAGTTAATATTTTTTAATTTTTTTTTACTTCATTCAGCTACTCATTCAGCCATTCAATTAAAAAAATAAAACTTAGCCATTCAAATTTCGTCCATCTTACCGATTCGGTAATTCAAACTAAAAACAAACGCACTAAGCGATTCAAATGAATTCGATTCGGTTCATTCATTCTAAACAAATACGCTTCAAGACATGCCTTAACCAAACTCAAATATATTTTTGTGCACCTCAAATTTGTTTATTTTCATTGCTATAAATAACCTATAAAGTCGTGTTGACACACATAATTAAATTAGTGAAATTTATGTATTCTTACATTTTTGGAAAGTAAGGTATATAATCTCTTACATCCTTTTTCTTTTAAAAAAATATATGGACGAGGAATTGCAGAAAATTGAAAATGCAATCCAAGAAAAACATTTCGGGACCAAACTTTCAACTGTCAAGACCTGTAAATAGTGGACTTGCTTCTGGTCATTAGCTAGTATCCAGTATGTTCCATTGTGGCCCAAAGTTTTTGACCATTTAATTCCTACTGTTTATAACTAATGAAGAGATTTTGCTTATTGTTTACTACTGTTTACGTGTTATGACAGAATTGTGTACAAATATTAAGAAAATAATTATATAACATTAAATATAAGGTCAATTGTCTATATTGTTTTTGTATTGAAAAAAGAGAGGATTATTTATTGTGCAGAAAATAGTGAGAAAATCAAAGTTATATTTAATAATTGGGGTAATATTGAAAACTAAACAATAAATATTTAATTGAAATTCTCAAACCACAATTATTAAGAGATAAAAATACTTTCTATAAAAACGACATTTAAAAAGGGCCGGAGATAATATGTTTAAACTTTGAAAAATGATATATATTAATAATGTTTACATCAATTTTGTTGTTGTTCTAGATTAGTATTATTATAATTCGTACCAATTTTAAGTATTAATAATATTCACAATTATAATTCACTAAATTTATGGCAATATATAATAGACACCTCTCAAACTTTAAACAATAAGTCAGTTTAATGTAAAGGACTAAAGGTCAACATTAGTTGGGGTTGATAGTGTATAAACCAAGTAAGGGGGTGCTTGATAAATTTTTTAAGTAATTTGAATGAGTTGAATAAAATAGAAATTTTGAAAATACTGAATGAAAAAAGTTATTTGATAATTGACATGTCTAAAATATTTGAATAACAAATTTTTATTATTTTACCCTTCTAAAAAAAATTAAAAATTATTGTAATATTATTTAATATTACTTGATATAGTAGTTAATAGAGTAAAAAAACTAAATATAAAATACTTCATTCAACAGTCTTCAACCCATTCAACTCAAAAATTTGACCGATTCAACTATTTAGACAATTTTTATTCAAAACAAACGCACTAAATGACTGACTAATTCGATCATTTAACTCTAAACAAACAAACAAACCCTAAGCAACATATAAAATCTTTATTAGTATCTGAATGTCTTGTTTTTTTTGCTGAAACCAGATATGCCTCGTTCTCGTGTTCACAAAAAAACACATATTATACTATATTAATTGTTGATTGCTTCTGTTGTTTCTTAATTTTCAATATATTAATTGTTAATTATTTGAAAAGGAAAAAAATAAAAACAATTATTTTACAAGGTTGTATTTATTTCTTTAGAATCCTAAAAAAAAAAAAATTTATACAGAAAGGATGCGCTTAAAAATACTATCATTTATACAAAAAAAAAAAAAAACTCACGTTTATGACAAATAAAGTTACAATGACAATATAGGAATATTGTGTTATTTTATATTAACATTTATAAAAAATAAACTGATTTTATTTGTTAAAAAAAATAATAAATCATATTTTTTTTGGGATTCGGATCCTCTATGAGGATCTTGTGAGAGTTTTGTCGTGGAGTTGACAACACATCAGAAAAGAGATCCAATGACTCACAACTCTCTTTTTTCTTCTTTGTATCAAAACGACGTCGTTTTGATATAATTTTTTTTACAAATTGATAGAAAATTAGAAGCCACCAAACGGAGTTTACTTTTACCAAACGAAGTGAAGTAAAGTAAAAAAAGTACATTTAAAATAGTATTTGAGTTGTGATGGTGATTGTCTCCGTTGAATAGTGGATTAAGAGAGGTAATGTGACGCCCCCAAAATTAGGTATACATCACCCATCTTGGGTCGCCACTTACTTACGTATGTAATTTAAATACAACTTATTAACATAAGCGCCGTGTACAATACGACATAAAGCGTGAGTTTAAATACAAATATAAATCTACTAGATATTATACAAACTCAAACAAAAAGTCCTCATTACAATTATTATCACACTATTTCACGAGAATAGTGAGGACTACTAATCTTATCTTCAGGACCATCACTCGCTTCCCCGACTCGTCCCAAATTTATATTCTCATTTTCGAAGAGAGAACGGTGAAAGAAAGGGTGAGCTCAATCTATTTCAAAGAAGAAATATTATGACTAAGATAATGCAAAATAAATTATCAATAGTCTTCAACAATGTTAAACCGATAAAATACAATAGATAAACCAGTTTAATCTGTAATGAAATATGCAATCCATTAAAAGAGTCAAGTAGAAAATAAAATCTACTATCTTTTATGATTTTAAAGGTTTTTCATCATTGTTGTAAATGAGACTCGAACTTTAATAAATAATCCACATCATCGAATCACCCCCGCACTACTTCTGCCGAGGATATTCTTTAGTATCACGATCACAATTATTCCGCACTACGGCCAAGAATAGTTGTGTATTCATTAATGGTCATGATCATGCCAACAATCATCCATCAATGCACTACTACCATCGAGGATTTTTTTTTTACCACATCATTTGTAACATTACGGGCCATGATTACACCGAATAATCCACAGTCATAATCATACCAAGTCCATCCATGCTCTCTACAGTGCCACGAGATGACTTTTAAAAAAATATAAAATGAGGATGATGACAATGATATAAGAATTCAATAAAACAAGTTCAAGAATTATTTTATCCAGAATTTTTAACGTCCAAACTCACAACATGATCATCGCTTTGTAGAGTAAAATTCAAGAATGATCGAAGAATATTTCCATGAAAAGATTTGGATGAAACGCAAATATCGAGGATATTCTACTAATTTCATGGAGTATAGAAGTCAAAGTTTTAACCATTTGGGTATAATAAAGAATGGAATAACAAAAGAAATCACCGTGCATGCGCAGATTGCGAGAGGCGGGTTATTCCAACAGAATAATAATAACGGAACGGTCGAGGTGAAATTCACAACGCAAGCGGGATGTTCAACGAGAATAATAAAGATGGAACGGATCCGGTGTAAAAACACGAGATAGGATATTCCAACAGAATGATAAAGAGCGGAACCGGTCCGTGTAAAACACATGCACGGATGTTCCAACGAATAATAATAAAAGCGGAACCAAGTGGGTGTAAAACACATGCAGACAGGATGTTCCAACGTAATAATAATAAAGAGCGGAACAGTCCGGTGTAAAACACATGAGCGAGGATGTTCTAACAGAATAATGAAGAATGTCACCAAGTATAGGGTGATCACAGATATCTGAGTTATTCCAATGAGAATAATAAGCAATGGAATAACATAAGGATTTCACCAAGTATAGGGTATACCGCGGCGTGTCTGAAGTTATGTATAAGGTATGCCACTTTTTACAGTTATTCCAGCAGAATAATAGTGAATGGAATAATGTAAGTTCTCTTCAAGAAGAAAGAATAACACCCCTTACTAGTAAAAAAGAACCTGAATATAGAAGTAGTGAAGTAGCAGAATACTCTTCTTCTTTCTATAACTTTCTCTATAGCTTCTCTCTATAATTTCTCTCTCAGAGTTTCAATGAATTAAGTAGGAAAATAATGAAGGAATGAGCTTCTATTTATAGGAAAATGGAATGCATAAGAACTAATCCATGAAGCGGTCAGATTGATTTACTTTAATCGACGGTCCATATTTAAAGCAAAATCTTTTAAATAAAATATAATATATTCTATTTATATAAAAACATTTTACTATGCAAACACTATGCAAAAACACTACGCAACACTATGCATAATAAAATATAATATATTTTATTTATAAAATAACTTTAATAAAGTATTCATTTTATATAAAAAGATGTTTACATTTTATTACGTTAATAATCTGAATAAAACAAAACGTCATTATCGCTATAATAATTCATATTATTAATCGATGATAATGGAATCAAACTAAGTGACTTTCACATAAGATCGATAATCAATACTGGTGTACTTCTTGCAACCACACGACATCGTATTTTTTACTAATGAGTAGTTCAACAAGATCAACCCGGTAAAAACTTCCGCCGTTATTTCAATAAAATATTTTTGTCTTTTCTCAATCCAAATAATAATTACATTGTAGGGTCCACCAATGATTGAGTAGTTATTTAATATTCCTGCTAAACCGAATATTCCCGACCAATCGAATATAATATAACCACTTGTATACTTTTGCAAAATTTATAAATATTACCCACAACTATAACATTATATCAAATTATTCCATAATATTCAAAAATAATATTTATAGAAAATTCATCTTTATTTATAAAAGCTGGGTCTTACAACCTCCCTTCTTATGAAATTTCGCCTCGAAATTAGGTGCGTACGCACTGGTATGTCGAAGAGGTAAGGATACCTTGATTTCATTTTGATTCTAACTCCCAAGTCATTTCCTCAACATCGTGGTTCCTCCACAAAACTTTGACTTGAGGTATAACCTTGGAGCGTAGAATATGTTCCTTCTTATCCAAAATTTGAACAGAACCTCTTTCATACGTCAAATCTTCCGCTTATTTCGTCCTGGTTCTAACTCAATAATATGGTTCGGGTCTTTCACATATTTACGTAACATGGATATGTGAAAAGCGTTATGAACACGAGACATATTTGGCGGTAAAAGCGAGTCTATAGCTACGATTCCTACTCGATCGAGGATTAAAATGGATAGATGAATCGAGGATTAAGTTTCCTCTCTTTCCAAATCTTGTAACTCCTTTCCATGGAGCAACTTTTAACAAACACATGATCTCCTATATTGAATTCCACGCCCTTTCGATGAAGATCAAGATAACTCTTTTGTCGATTTTGTGAGGTTTTTATACGTTGTCGGATCGTTTGAATCTTTTAAAAGTAGTCATATACATTCAACTCGGTCCCAACAACGTTGCTTCACCCACCTCATCCCAAAGATATCTTGGAGAAGCGACACTTTCTTCCATACAACGCTCGAATGGAGCCATGCCAATACTTGTTGATAGCTGTTGTTGTAGGAAAACTCCACCAATGGTAAAAACTTGTCCCAACTCCTTGAAATCAAGAACACGTAGTCTTAATAGATCTTCAAGAGTTTGAATAGTCCTCTCCATTCGTCCGTCTGTCTCGAGGATGATATCTTAGAGCTAAATCGTAAGTCCGTGCCCATAGCTTTTTGCAAACTAACCCAAAATCGTGAAGTGAATCTTGGGTCTCGATCGAAACTATGGATCTGCAGATACCATGCAGCCTGATCTACAATCTCGTTTATGTACATACTGAGCAAGACGTTCAAGTGTATAAGTTTCTCGATGTCGGTAAGAAATGAGCGGACTTGGTCAATCTATCAACAATGACCCAAATCGCATCAATGCCTTGAGAAACCTTAGGAAGACCCCAGAACTTGAAATCCATGGTAATGTGCTCCCACTTCCATTCCGGAATTTCAAGTGGTTCTGATGGACCTTTTGGTACTTGATGTCTCCGCTTTAACTCGTTGACAAGTTAGACACCTTGAAATAAATAAATATTATCTCCTCTTCATATTGCTCCACCAAAATGTATATTGAATATCATGATACATTTTGGTACTCCGAGATGGATTGCAAATGGTGTGTTATGCGCCTCCATCATGATATTATACTTTAAATCGTGGTCGTTAGGAACACAAAGTCCGGAGTTGACTCAAGTATTCCTTCTTCATCGATTCTTGCTTCCTGGCAGTAGCACCCTCTTGCACTTTCTTTTCATACACGATCACTCCAGTGCGTAGCTTGAGAAAATTTTTAACTTTTATCGATTAAAGTCGGTTTCTACTCAGATATTTGCTATCATCACACGCGTCCCCTGAGTCTTTAACTCTATCTCCATCCTTTGCAAGTCACACAAAATGGGCCTTTGTGTTGACAATAACGCACTCAGTGCTTGCATACGATCTTCTACTCAACGCATCACCTACCACGTTCGCTTTTCCGGGATGGTATTGGATGGTATGATCATAATCTTTCAGCAGTTCAAGCCAACGTCGTTGTCGCATGTTGAGTTCCTTTTGAGTGAAGAAATATTTGAGGCTTTTATGATCAGTAAAGATCTCCACTTTCTCCCCATACAAGTAATGCCTCCAAATTTTAAGTGCTGAAGATAACAAATGCTTAACTCCGGATCATGAGTAGGATAATTCCTCTCATATTCTTTGAGTTGTCGCGAGGCATAAGCTATAACTTTTCCATGTTGCATAAGAACACATCCCAACCCTTTGCTCGAAGCATCATGTAGATGACAAATCCTCCGAGCCAAATGGTATTGTCGTAACAGTTTGAAATAAGTCTCTTCTTCGAGTTCTTGAAAACTCTTCTCACATTCTTCGCTTCCAACCGAACTTTGTATCTTTTCGAGTCACCGAAGTCGATGGAGTAGCGATTCGAGAAAATCCTTCCACGAATCTCCGATAATAACCAATTTAAACCGAGAAAGCTACGACTTGATCATCGATTTAGGTTGTTCCCGACTTTGAATAGCTTCAATCTTTCACGGGTCAACAGATATTCCATGACTTGATACCACGTGCCCAAGGAATGCTACTTCTTTCGCCGAACTCGCATTTCTTCAACTTGGCATAAAGCTTATATTCACGAAGCTTTTGGAGTGTCGACCTCAAGTGTTGCTCATGATCTTCACGGCTTTTGGAATAAATAAGGATGTCATCAATAAAGACGACCACAAAGTGATCTAAATATTCCTTGAATACTCGGTTCATCATATCCATGGCGGCAAAGAGGAGCATTAGTCAATCCAAAGGACATGACTAGGAATTCATAATGCCGTCATCGAGTTCGAAAGCCGTCTTTGGAATGTCACGATTCTAATCTTCAATTGGTGATATCCGGAACGAAGATCGATCTTTGAAAAGAATTTGGCTCCTTGCAATCTGGTCAAACAGTCATCAATACGTGGCAATGGATACCTATTTTGATGGTGACATGATTCAACTCCCGATAATCAATACAAAGTCGATACTCCCATCTTTCTTCTTCACGAATGAACAGAGCACCCCAAGGAGAAGTATTAGGACCGAATAAAGCCGATGTCTAACAATTCCTGCGCAGTTGGGTCTTTAACTCACGAAGTTCAATAGAGCCATTCGATATGGGGTTTTGGAAATAGGTTTTGTACCGAGTTCAAGGTCGATACAAAATTCAATTTCACGCCGGGGTAGGTAGGCGGGAAGTTCTTCTGGGAATACGTCAGAAATTTATTAACAATAGAAATATCGCTCAAAAATCGGCGTATTTTGTTTAAATCTATGACATGAGCTAAGAAAGCTTGACATCCATTTTTCAATAAACGAATAGCTTTATGGCTTGAGATGACCGTGATTGATTTTAATGGTTTGGTCGTTTGAATTCGCATAATAGGTTGATTAGGAATATGAAAGCTAACAACCTTACGAAAACAATCAATTTTTGCATGATAAGTAGTTAACCAATCAATCCACAGAATCACGCGTCAAATGCAAGTATTTTTAATGAAATAAGATCGACGGGGTAATGTGAGGGTACCGATTTGAACCAAACAAGACTTATAAGCAGTGGATGTAATGAAGGTTTCTCCCAACGGAGTTTCCATGAGATAAGTCAAAGTCTAATTTCTCCTGAGTCAAATTTAATCGATGAGCGCAAGTAGGAGAAATAAAAGAATGGGTAGAACAAATTATCAAATAAAGTGTAGACTTCATTAGAGTTTATGATAAGCTTACCCGTGATGACCTCATTCGGGTTCCTTGCTCTCTGGGAGGTCACAACAAACGCTTCTCCTCCTGCAGACTCTTCTGGTTTTGACTTTTCGGGACTGACTTTGGTGCCTCCATCCTAGTTGAATTTGTCTTCAGAACGCACAAAATCGAGCTAAGTGACCTTCTCTTCCACAATTATAACATGCTTTTTGACTCATGGCATAGGCGATTCGGGATGATGTGTCCCTCTTCTCCGCATTTGAAGCATATGATAGGTGGTCTTTCTCCTTCCTTAACAACGGTGGTCTTTGGTCTTTGACGTCTTTCCATCATTGTTGAATCTCCGTTTCTTGAAATGTCCATTCTTATTGTTTTGGCGATTACCACAGAAGTGGTTACCATATCTCGCCCATTGATTCCTCCACGCTTGTTGTCACCTTTCGATGACTACTACCATTTGGTATTATAACTTTCTTAATTTGCTCTCTTTTAGTTCGTTGACTCGTTATCGCTCCACTAATCGAGCCCTATTTACAACATCCGAATACAAACACGGTTTATGAGAAATAAGATGTTGGCGTATCTCCGACTTCAAACCTCTTAAAAACATTCGCGCCATTCTCTCTTCATTATCCACCAGTGGGGACGAACCGTGATAACTCCGCAAATTTTGCCTATCATGACGACACGGTCATATTGTTTTGTTCCAACTTGATAAACTCCACCTCCGCCGTATGGCGAATACTTTCGGAGAAAGTATTTGTCGTTGAAGCGACTCTGGAACTTCTCCCAAGATATCTTGAGACAAATGAAGTTGAGTACGTTTTACCGATTCCCACCAAGAATCGCCTCTCCGCAACATAAAGGCGTGAAAGGAACCTTTTGCTCTCCGGAGCATCAAGACATCAAATATCTTGGTAATCTGCTTTATCCATGCTTCCGCGGAAGTGGTTTTGGCTCTCCCTTAAACTCCGGTGGTCGGCTCCTTGAATTGTTTTAGCGGTGACCTTAGAGAGTTTTCCGTGTTTCCACCTACGTTTTGGGCGAGAGTCGCCTCGCTTTCTTTGTTGCATAAATTATATAAAGCCCTCGAACATTTGATCATTCATCATTTGGTCGGTGTTGTTGTTTTGTATGAGGATTGTCGCCTTCACGATGCATATTATCACGATTATTGATATGTGGTGAATCAACGATACTTTGTGCTCCATTCTTTATTCTCAACATTCTCGGATGTCATTTTCAGATCATCGCCACAAAACAAAAGATTAATTGACATTTAACAATTATCTTTATATTCGACCGACCAATAAAATAGCACAAAAACTTAGGTAGGTCATATCTTAGCGAAGGTATTCCCCGTCTCTCCCTCCTAGTACTTTTTTCTCACATCTTAGCCAGGATCATATCCCTTAGCTTTGATACCATTGTATGGACGCCCCAAAATTAGGTATACATCACCCATCTTGGGTCGCCACTTACATGGTACTGTAATTTAAATACAACTTATTAACATAAGCGTAGGTACAATACGACATAAAGCGTGAGTTTAAATACAAATATCGCCTACTAGATATTATACAAACTCAAACAAAAAGTCCTCATTACAATTATTATCACACTATTTCACGAGAATAGTGAGGACTACTAATGCTATCTTCGGGACCATCACTCGTTTCCCAGACTCGCGTCCAAATTTATATTCTCATTTTCAGAAGAAATAATTGAAAGAAAGGGTGAGCTCAACTAGCCAAAAGAAGAAATATTATGACTAAGATAATGCAAAATAAATTATCAATAGTCTTCAACAATGTTAAACCGATAAAATCTGATAGACAACCGGTTAAGCTGCAATGAATATCTGATCCATTAAAAGAGTCAAGTAGAAAATAAAATCTACTATCTTTTATGATTTTAAAGGTTTTTCATCATTGTTGAAATGAGACTCGACTTTAATAAATAATCCACATCATCGAATCACCCCGCTGCGCACTACGGCCGAGGATATTCTTTAGTATCACGATCACAATTATTCGCACTACTACGACGAGAATAGTTGTGTATTCATTAATGGTCATGATCATGCCAACAATCGTCCATCAATGCACTACTACCATCGAGGATTTTTTTTTTTACCACATCATTTGTAACATTACGGTCATGATTACACCGAATAATCCTCAGTCATAATCATACCAAGTCCATCCATGCTTCTACGGAATACAGATGACTTTAAAAAATATAAAATGAGGATGATGACAATGATATAAGAATTCAATAAAACAAGTTCAAGAATTATTTTATCCGGGAATTTTTAACGTCAAAAATCAACATGATCTCGCTTTGTAGAGTAAAATTCAAGAATGATCGAGAAGAATATTTCCATGAAAAGATATTGGATGAAACGCAAATATCGAGGATATTCTACTAATTTCATGGAGTATAGAAGTCAAAGTTTTAACCAATTGGGTATAATAAAGAATGGAATAACAAAAGAAATCACCGTGCATGCGGTGCTTGCGCGTAGGCAAAGTTATTCCAATGAATAATAATAATAACGGAACCGGTCGGGTGAAATTCACAAGCGGGATGATGTTCCAACAGAATAATAAAGATGGAACGGCATCCGGTGTAAAACACACGAGATAGGATATTCCAACGAGAATGATAAAGAGCGGAACCAGTGGGTGTAAAACACATGCATGAGGATGTTCAATGTAATAATAATAAAAGCGGAACCGGTCGGTGTAAAACACATGAGCATGGATGTTCCAACAGAATAATAATAAAGAGGCGGAACCGGTCCAGGTGTAAAACACACTGAGCAGGATGTTCTAACAGAATAATAGAAGAATGTCACCAAGTATAGGTAGTAGATCAGCGTATACTGAGTTATTCCAGCAGAATAATAAGCGATGGAATAACATAAGGATTTCACCAAGTATAGGGTATCTGGCGTATAAAGTTATGTATAAGGTATGCCAGCTTTTACGAGTTATTCCAATGTAATAATAATAGTGAATGGAATAATGAAGTTCTCTTCAAGAAGAAAGAATAACACCACTGTAGTAAAAAGAATGAATATAGAAGTAGTGAAGTAGCGAGAATCTTCTTCTTTCTATAACTTTCTCTCTATACTTCTCTCTATAATTTCTCTCTCAGAGTTTCAATGAATTAAGTAGGAAAATAATGAAGGAATGAGCTTATATATATAGGAAAATGGAATGCGTAAAGTAATTAATCCAATGAGCAGTCAGATTGATTTACTTTAATCTGACTCATCCATATTTAAAGCAAAATCTTTTAAATAAAATATAATATATTCTATTTATATAAAAACATTTTCTACGCAAACACTATCGCAAAAACACTACTTAACACTATCGTAATAAAATATAATATATTTTATTTATAAAATAACTTTAATAAAGTATTACATTTTATATAAAAGATGTTTACATTTTATTACGTTAATAATACTGAATAAAAGCAAAACGTCATTATCATTATAATAATTCATATTATTAATCAATGATAATGGAATCAAGTAAGTGAACTTCACATAAAGTGATAATCAATACAGGTGTGCTTCTACGCAACCACACGACATCTTTATTTTTACTACTTAAGAGTAGTTCAACAAGATATCAACCAGAAAAACTTCCACCAATTATTTCAATAAAATATTTTTGTCTTTTTCTCAATCAACCAATAATTACATTGTGGGGTCCACCAATGATTAGTAGTTATGCGAATATTCCCTCGCTAAAAAGAATATTCCCGAACCAATCGAATATAATATAATAAACATGTATACTTTGCAAAATTTATAAATATTACCCACAACTATAACATTATATCAAATTATTCCATAATATTCAAAAATAATATTTATAGAAAATTCATCTTTATTTATAAAAACTAGGGTCTTTACGGTAAAATAAAAGCGATTATTAATAATAAAAAGATATAAAGGAATACGTAAATAATAATAATTGATAGGTCTAAAATATTTTCTTGGTTTACCTAGCCACCCCAATGGTTAGAGTAAATAATAATAATATTTTTAATGGTGAGAGTAAACTCTTTTATGGAATAGATAAATACAAATTATAATAATAATAATATAAATAAATAAACAAAAATAATAATAAGCGAAAAATACTAAAGCCACATTGAAAACATTAATGATAATTATAACCGATATTCATTTTTTTTAGCAATGTTTGTAGTTATCCTAATATTAATAGTAAGCTAAGTTATTAAATATAAAAAAAAAATCATATACAGAATAATTAAGAAATTTAAAATAATTATATGTAAAAATAAACAGTGTTTGGTGGCTTCAAATTATTTGTCAACTTGTAAAAAAAAATTCTTATTAAAACGACGTTGTTTTGATACATAGATAAAAAAAAAATTATGAGCCATTGAATTTTTTTTCTTGTCTAACTCCACAGCAAAACTCTCACGTGGAGGGGTTTTTTTTTGTGGTGGGGGGGACGGATATCATTTTTTTGGGTTAAAAAATTACCTAAATCTATCAACATTTATAATTTTTGTTCCCAAACATGGCCTTACACTGATGAGTACTGATTGATAGACTCCCAATTCCAACTCCCAAGATAAACAAATACTCCACACTCCTTCAAAAAGTCAAAACTAAACAAGACCCCCATCCGTCATGCCGATCTTCAAAACCCCTTTCAACGGCTACTCCGTCAAATTCAGCCCCTTCTACGAGCACCGTCTCGCCGTCGCCACTGCCCAAAACTTCGGAATCCTCGGCAACGGCCGTATCCACGTCCTCGACCTCTCCCCTTCAGGACCCGTCACCCAATTCGCCTCCTTCGACACCTCCGACGGCGTCTATGACCTCACCTGGTCAGAATCCCACGATTCCCTCCTCCTCGCCGCCATCGCCGACGGCTCCATCAAACTCTACGACCTCTCTCTCCCCCCAACTTCCAACCCTATCCGCTCTCTCCATGAGCACACACGCGAAACCCACTCCATCGATTACAACCCGACCCGACGTGACTCGTTCTTATCCTCCTCTTGGGACGACACCATCAAGCTCTGGACTGTCGATCGACCCACCAGCGTCCGTACATTCAAGGAGCACGCTTATTGCGTGTACTCTTCCTCTTGGAATCCCCGCCACGCCGACGTATTTGCTTCCGCTTCCGGCGACTGCACGGCCCGGGTTTGGGATGTACGGGAACCCGGGTCCACTATGATAATCCCAGCGCATGAGTTTGAGATACTGTCAATTGATTGGAACAAGTATGATGATTGTATTTTGGCAACTGGGTCAGTGGATAAAAGTATTAAGATATGGGATGTGAGGAATTACAGAGTGCCACTGTCGGTTTTGAATGGACATGGATATGCTGTTAGGAAGGTGAAGTTTTCGCCGCATAGGGGGAGTTTGATTGCGTCGTGTTCGTATGATATGACCGTCTGTTTGTGGGATTATATGGTGGAGGATGCTCTTGTTGGGAGGTATGATCATCATACGGAGTTTGCTGTTGGTGTTGATATGAGTGTGCTTGTTGAGGGGCTTTTGGCTAGTACTGGGTGGGATGAGCTTGTTTATGTTTGGCAACATGGGACAGACCCCAGAGCGCCTTGAAAAGGGAAGTGCTTCCTTCTACCGTTTGATTTGGTTTTTGGATTTTATGTTAGACTATAGTGCAACATTTTTAGAATGAGAAATGATAAGTGATTAATGTATACCTGTTGTAGTTCTCTTGCATAATAACTAGAATTTAAGTTTTGTTAATGACTTGACTAATTACTTGATGAATAACATGGGGACAATGCATTGTTGTATTGTACTAAACATTGGGATGCTGTGCTCTATAAATGTGAACTTTGTGTGTTCGAGTTTTGTTTCTGCTAGAGTGCTTAATTTAATCTCCTGTAAAAGAGGGGTAAGAAAGTGAAAAGGCTCGAGAAAAGGAGCCATTTTCGTAATGTTCAAAGGAGCTTACATTCAAAGGCTTTCTGTTTGGTGTTTGTTGGGCCTTCACCAAGTTAATGGTGGAAAGTATGGGTTTGTTGGGAGTTGCCATTTTGTAGGTTAAAACAAGATTTTTAGATCTTATCATATAATTAGTGAATAGTGATTTTGTTAGTGAAATGCTTCATTTGGCTCCCTATTTGGATTTGTAGATTGTTGTGGATAGATGTGTCTGCTTACTTCGGGTTAGTTGGCTACTTTAGTTCAGACCATCTCTATTTGCTAAGATTAGAATCTTGTAATTCAAGTATAATAGAAAGAAATATCTTGGAAGAAAGGTTAATTGATTTTTTTAGCGACTTGGATTGATGAAGATGACAAAAGCTTTTTATTTATTGATTTATTCCTTATTGTTTTTAATTGTTTAGTGATTCATGTAGTTGCGGTTTTTATTTAATACCTGGGAATTGTGATGGTTTAGGTAGTTTATTATTTCATTTAAATCATTAGATAGGTTGGCCTTTTCATTCTGGATTAAGCTTTTATGGTTTCCTTCATTATGCACTGTACCTAGAGTTCTAAAATCCTTCTAGACCCCTGCCTGGTTTCTTGACTTAGGAGGTCCTCTACTGCATCAGTTTGGCTTGCTCCTACGCCCCCGGCTTAGGCTGGAATTAGTCCTCTACTAGTACTATATCGATTTAACGAAGACTTTAAAACTCTACAATGTTTTAAATGAAATGTTGCGTCTTATAAGATTTTTTTTTGATAATCTCGATATCTAATATAGGTATTGTATAGTATATAATATACAATAAATAAATAAATAAATCGTCTAGGCCTAGGTGCCAGCCCCCTCCGTCACCTTGGTTTGCGTAGCTATTTTTAGAACATTGACTGTAATCCCCAAGATTATTCAGACTAGTGATTATCGAAATTCGAGTTAGTAATATTACATCTTTTGTCTGCGGACTTGAGTAATATTTGCGGGGTGACCTTAAAAGCACTTTGAGGAAGAAAGAAATTAGAAAGCTTGCATTTACATAGAAGATTCGTACAAGTACAAAGGAATGGTACGAGTTAAGTAAGAAACTTTGCTTAATATTAAAGTGCCAGCAAAAGTTAGAGTACACTTTCTTTAAATATCCTACACATTTAAATCATGTAGATTTAAATATAACAATTAGTCACATATCGACATTTATTAAACGCCTTCATTAACTCTATACCACTATCCATGATTGCTCATCTTTTACTCGGCACTTAGCATTTAAATAGTTGTTTAAGGTTTACTAGATGATTACATTATGTACATAACGACCCCTAAGTTGATTATATAACAATAACATTCAATTGGGTGATTGAGGCTTGTTGTTGCACACTTACACCCCATTACACGCTGAATGATAAATTATAATCATTATAATAGATTATATTAACATCCCCCGGACCATACACTTAAAGTCTCATCTCTGGGCCTGATCTTCTACCGGCGCGGCCGCGCCCGAATTGCTCTCGACACCAGCGTGGCCGCGCTGCAGCACGGAGGTGGCCGACTGCAGAATCAGTTATTCCAGTACATGATTTTGAACTCTGTTTTCAACTAAACTCCATATCTTCTTCATTTTTATAAATTTGTTAAACTCTTAACTACACATCTACAGGATAATTATAACATTCCAGACACTAACTAACCATTTTAAGGATTCAATTTCAATGTTAATGCCACATTTTCTTATTTTGACATGTTTTACGAAATCCTCCACCACGAATTCGTTTTAAGTCCATTTTGATTCATTCTAACTGGTTTGTTTTCGTATTTAAGAGGGGTATAACATACAACCATCAAATCAAGACTTTAAACATAAGATCACAACCAATTTAACCTCTAAAACAGCCCAAAATACTTAAAATCAGTCCAAAGGTCTATTTCTTCCCTTTACCGTTAAATTCAGAATTCTCTGCGTGTATAGGTATCAATCTACTTTTATTATTATTTTACTTCATTCATATTCTTGTTCTGCATCATGGAAACTCAAGATCTCACACTTTTGTTCTTTTATTTGCACTCTGCCATCTTTGTTATTACTTGAAAGAATTTTTTTTGTTACTATGTCTGCTTTCTTGCCTTGAAAATTAAAGCTTGTCTGATTAAGTGGAATAAATGGACTTTTACAACTCTGGTAATATCTAATATTATAAAGCGGGAGGAAAAAATAACCGTTTTTTGGTGTAAACAATTTTGTGAAGGTTTTTTGTGTTTCGCCCTCTATCCTTTCCATTCCTATTAATTCTCTTAAAGTGGTAGTTATTTTTTCATTCCACTTTCTCTCTCCCACTCTCTTACAAAAATCACACGTAATGTGTGTGCGGTTAACTAGTTGTAATAAAACAGTGCTGAAAGTTGATTAGTACTGAACTAATTGGTGGGAAGCCTTGAAGCTGGTGGATATGTTAAATTCTGCAAGCATTTTATTGGCAAAAACTGAAAAAGGCCCTTAGTATGATCTGGAGAGCACTATAGAAACTTGTGAAATTATTCTTGAGTTTTTGGATGTGGGAAGACTAGACAATTAAATAGGCTGGTATCATCACTTTTTGCTCTTTAGTTTGTATTAATGACCTATAACTTTATAACTTTATGAACTTAGTTCTACAAGCTTTTAATGATAAATATTACCTATAATTGGGGATGGTCTAGTGACGGATAGATTATCTGTTTGAATGATTATTAAATTGTCTAAGAGCCAAATAGTTGAGAAATCCCTAGATGGGGGATTATGTATGGCTTAGATTCTTATATTTTATGAATGCATCTGTCCATTAGTTACCACACGTATTTGATAATAGAAAAGAAGTCTGGATTTTTTTTAAAAGCACTCCCTTATGGTGCCATCTACAGTAATTTCTGGAGTAGAGTTGGGGCAAGGCATGCGGTTACCTTGCAAATAGGTGTTAAGTTTGCTGTCTTGGAACTAGATAGATAAGCAACTAGGATAGAGGAAAAAGGAAGACTGAAGTATCAAATAGTCTTCTAATTAGACTTCAGGATAATTATTGAATAAAATGAATTTTTATTGATAATATTGTGTTATGTTTTTAAAGGTCGTATTATGACCTAGATTGTGTTTGTGTTAGAATAAACGAATTAGGGTTTTGTATAAGAAAATAATTTTTTTCCGAAAAAAAAACGTAAAAACACTATTCACGCTAAAAAAGCTTTTATATTTTTTTTGATTTTTTGAATAACGTGCTAGTATTTATATGAAGAGGAAATACGGAATATCTAATAAAATTTGAAAACGAAAAAAAAAACAGTTTTTCGACTTGTGGAAGGAATTATGAAAGTTAACGAAGAATAATACGAGTATAATATGAAAATTATACGGTAGGAATACGGAAAGTCAAATATTGCGACTAACTAATTGGTTGAAGTAACCAAACTAGGCAAACAAAACTTATTTAAGCTAACTAAGGTATAACTTAATCCAAGTAACTTGTTTGGACCAATAGGAGGGGAGAGCTTCCTAAGGAAGTTTGTCATCCCATCACCCACCATTTAACCATGGTTAGATAATGATTAAGTAAGCCAAATGACCATTATACCCTAACCTTGCTTCACCTATAAAAAAGGGCTCACTTCTTCATTTCTCACCAATTCACCAATACTAAGAAAGAAAACTATACTAATTTTGAGAGGAAGAAAGAGCTCGGAAATTATACGCAAAAGGAAGCGGAAAAGCAAGCTTATTCCATACGTTAAGAAGAATGAGAAAGAACTTCAAAGGTTAAATTGCAAAACCTACTTTTATAACTTTTTCTATAGTTATGAAGTGTTTTGTTGGTGGTGGTTGTTGATTCATGTGAATCATGAGAGTTCCAGAGAAATAAGAAAGAATTAGTGGACTTAAATCACTGATAATATGTATATGTCAAGTGAAATCGTAATCAAAATAACGAGCTAAACCAAGAACGAATGAAAAACGCGGTAATTGTTGTTTAAACGAGCTAGTTGAAATCTTAGTTCGTAGGCTAATAATAGAAATCCGGAAAGAAGATAATATACGTATGTAAGATACAAAAGAGTTCCAAGTGGAACAGATTAAAAGCGTCCTATAACGAAGTTATGGCGAAAATTTTAGTAAAAGACGTCCGAATGTCAAAAACCTAGTTTGGTACGACTTCTGAACGAATTTTAAAGCTAGCTATTGTTTTCGAATAACTAAGGTTTCATGAGAATGGTGTAGATTGTAGTATAATTGAGTTGTAGGCTCAAGAATGAGCTCATTCTGACTTCGGGTGAGTAAATTACGAGGATTTAAAAAATAGTCGGCAAGAACGTTGAGTGAAGAAAACTGACGATGAAGGATTTTTGAGCCAATTTATAGGCTTGTTAGAGAATTAGAAAAATTATTTCATTTGGGGGAATTTGTAGAGAATGTTACGAGTAAGAAAATGGCTCAAGAACGGACTCATTCCGATATAGGATGAGCGAGTTATGGTGTTGTGAAATAGCAATGATGAAACAGAAAATTTTCGGGAAGTTAAAAGTTGAAAAACTCGGGAATAGGATGGGCTAAGGACTATTTCGACGTCTTTTAGTAATTTGGGCATAACTTTTTCGTCCAAACTTCGATTTGGATGATTCAAGATGTTCCGGAAAGCTAAGAAGTGAACTACAACTTTCATTTTTTAAGTTTTGAGATTTGAGGTCGGGAACGGTTTCGAAATTAAGCATCTTTAGGACTGTTGTGTAATTGGGCACAAGGCGTGGCGATTCTTTTGGAGCGCCGCGATGCCAAGCCATATTGTCAAGTATTTTTAAGTTTTAAGCATTGAACTTTGGAAATATGGTCTAGGGGAATGTAAACTAATGTATGGTAGATAAGTTGGATGTGTCGAGCGTACGCATGGGCGTGTCGCTTGAGTGTTCGCATAGGGTAATCGGGCGTACGACGTGTGAACGTCGAAATGTCACGACAAGTGTTAATGAACTTGAAAAGTGTTCCGATTCAAATGAAATAAACATTATAAAATATGGAATAAAGTTAATGTAAAACCATTTTGGAGGATTTTTATAAGAGTTGTGGCGTTCCCGAACGTCGTGACGTAGAGAGACGATTTTAAAGTTTGGTAGCATGAACTTAATTTATAAAACGCGAACCATAAGAAACTAAAATTAATATAAACCAATTTGAGAGTAAAGTATGTCTAATTGGTATGTGATCATTACTTGGTATATATAGGACATATGAAGAACAGTATAGCGTAAGCAATAAAGAACGCTTTAAGGCAAGTTTCTAATCTTGTACAAGTTTTACTTGTAGCAAGTTTCTAACTCTTGTTTAATTGTCAATATTCAGAAAGTTTTCTAACTTCATTCATATTGTTGAATTGAATGTAGTTTCTGTAACTTACTCAAATGTTGTAACTGAGCAAATTTTCTATTTATGTGCAAAAAAATGTGTTATATTTGTACAAGATGTTTATCATGTATTGTGCTATGCGACAATTATCTGCACTTGTGTGCTTTTGAGATGAACTGTTCTAGGATAATTGTTCAAATTGTTTATGTTTAATCATGAATTGCGTTAAGAATTAGTCTATGCTAATTATTTCGGCTAGACATATTAAGTTGATAAATTGAATACTGATGTAAAATACAAAGGTTAAAGTAAAGAAGATACAAATTATGTTATAATAAGAAAGAAGACATAGATTATGTTATATAATAAGGAAGAAGACATTGTTGGTGTTAAAATTAAGAAAGATGAAAGAAAAGACGAAGGTCTTTAAGACCATTTAATGAAAATGTTGTTGATGTTTTAAAATGATAGAAATCTAATTCCTGTATATTCGAGCTGCTTCATAACTATTGTTCAGTTATTGAAGTTTTCTAAGAAAGAATATTTGATTCTTGAATTTGTTGTTATTTAATTGCTATAATTTGCTGGGCAATTGAATGCTCGCACTTGCTTAAAATAAAAATATTTTCAGCAAAACTAGAACGAATTGAGGTATCTGGTGAAGATTAAAGATAAGATCAAGTTCTTGATTTGAAGAGTACTTGTTAAATTTTATATGTATCTGTTGTGGCGGATTAAAGTCACAGGCGTATAAAGAAAGTAAATAAATGATGTTTCAATGAGGGACCATCCGGAAAGGTCCAGTCAAAGCCTCTCTCTCTGATCTGGCACTCGATCAAATCCAAAAGAACTCATGTCCCGTGGCACAAGCTGATATGGCATAAATTGCAGGTCCCCAGGTTCTCATTTATTATGTGGATGACAACTTTACTAAAGTTTCCAATCCTTGATCGCATTGCAAAATATTCTTATATTGTGGATCTTAGATGTTGTTTTTGCACTCTTTACAATGAAAATCATGCTCATTTTTTATTTGAATGTGAGTATTCCCGCTCCATCCTTTTTATTCTCTCAATTATTGAGGCTGGGCTAATGTGCCTACCAACTGACATGCTTTACTTATTTGGGCTATTAGTAATTCAACAAAAGGAGTTCACAAGCTTATTTTGAAATTACTTATTGTAACAACAATTTACTTCATTTGGGATGAGCGCAATTCTAGACTTCACTCCAACCCAAGGCTACCATCCGAAATCCTCTCTTATATTCTTAATAGAGTCAAATGCAGATTAATTTCTTTTGTTAAATTTCAGAAAGCTAAGCTTGTTGATAATTCTCTTCTTGTTTGGGATGTATAGTCTGATCCTGATTTCTAGTTGATATCTCATATGAGTTGCATATGAGGCTCTCACTATTTTGATCTGGAGTATGCTCCTTTGATATTGTAAATATTTTTTTAATACAATCTTAAATTTAGCAAAAAAATAAATAAAAAATAAAAATAAATGCTGTAATGTTCGTTATTTGTATGTTTTGAAGATTTTAATGTATTAGAATATGAGATTAGAAGTTCATATAGTGTAATATTTTGACGATTCAATTATGTCTTGAGGATATATGGATGTGTGTGTTGGATGTTTAGCACCGTAATGCACCGAACTCGGGTAGCCCCGGATTTGGGGGCGTTACAAAACTAGAGAGAGAAAACTACAACTCCATATTGTGAGATGAAATATAACTCCATATTGTCAATGTTTAGAGAATCTGTAAATACATCTGAAATTTGCCAATGTTTCAAGTTTTGGGGAGATTCAAAAAAAGGGTAGTGAGCACAATGTGACAAATGCTGTAAATGGTACTTTTGCAGGTTTTAGTGCAGATAGTTTAGTTAATCATCTGATTAATTCAGTTCTGATTGCTACCCATCACAAGAGGCCTGAAAATACTACTGGTTTGGGTAAAGGTTTAGTTTATGAGGAAAAGGGAATTGAATCTGAAGTGTCTGGTAATGAAATATACATAGATGAGGCTATAAATGGAAATTCCTTTATTACCCAGGAGCACATATCTGATTCTTCACCCGGGAAAGTAGAAGTTCTGAGAAAGGTTAGAATTCCAGAAAAGAGTAAAAGCTTGTGTGATGTTACTAAAGGCAAATGGGTATTTGATGAGAACTATCCCTTGTACACAAATTCTTCATTTCCTTTCATAGATGAAGGTTTCAATTGTCAAACTAATGGGAGACTGGATAAAGATTACATGAAATGGAGGTGGCAGCGACAAGATTGTGATATTTCAAGGTAATGCCTAGTGTTGTCTCTCTGTGTGATATATTATTTAGAATGCATCTTTGATTGAATTTGTTGATTTTACATGAGGATAGGATACACCATTATTTGATTTGTCGTGTATAAATTTTACTAAGAAGAATGAGCGAGGGAATTCTGAAAAATTGGTTAATTGGTGTCAGTGACACTTCACACTTTAGGTTCAATGCAACGAAAATGCTGAATTTAATTAGAGGGAAGAGACTTGTTTTCGTGGATGTTTCGATCAATGGGAATCAATGCTATGTTTGTTAATGGGAGCCATTAAAGATCCAAAGAGGGTCTATGAGACCCGTGGGCGAAGAATGACCAAATAGAAGGGTAACTATTGTTTCAAGTTTGTCGTAAGTATGCTAAACTCTTTCTTAGCATTATTCCGTTCTGTTTGTGACAAAAAGCAGTATTTAAAATTGTGATTGTATTTTTTCCAGGATTATAAGTGTACAGTTGAATACTATGTGAGCCATTACTTGGTTCATGAGAGCAAGGCAAGGTTTGGCAAGAAAAGAGTGCAGACTTTGTGTATTGATACCATGGATAGGGGCTCATCAAGATGGAAAGGAGCTGACATTCTTGTCTTCAACACTGCACACCGGTGGAGTCATTACAAAACAAAATCTGGGTTAGTGTTTCCATTCTCAAACTAAATAGTTTCAAGGTGTATACCGGTTCAGTAGGTCAAGTACTAAAAACTTTGTGTTGTTTAGAAAACACTCTTCAACATCAGCTATGTTTTAGAATATCAATGTTTTAGAACATCAATGTCTTAATAAAGCATACTCTAGCTTGTCAAACATGTACTGGATATTAAGAAAATTTATGAAGAAACCGAGTTAAAACAAAAATCATGTTAACCTCAAAAGTCGGTGCTACTCTTTCCTGTATTAGCCCATATTTTAACTAAACAAGGAACTAGAGAGAGAGAAAATATAACTCCATATTGTGATAGGATAGAAGCGGGTGCAATATTATCATATGTAAGGCTACTCAGGAACATGCTTTAAAGTGATTTAATATTGCTTTATTATTCCAAGTTTCTAACCTCCTGGTTCTTATAACAGGGTTAACTACTACCAAGAAGGGGAACAAGTTCATCCTCGTCTTAACGTTTCAAGGGCTTTCCAAAAAGCATTAATGACTAGGGGATCATGGTTGGATAAATATATCAATCCAAGCAAAACTCAAGTTTTCTTTGGAAGTTCTGCTCCTTCACACTTCAGGTTTTACCCTTTCACCGCCATTAAGTAGAATGGATATCAGTTTTCCCCCTCATATCACACCCGAGTAATTTTTAGTTTGTTTTAATAGGGGAGGTCAGTGGAATGCTGGTGGCCATTGCCAAGAAGCTTTGAGACCCATAAGTGAAACTTCAAGTACCAGTTACAACGAGAAGAATATCATTCTGGAAGAGGTCTTAAGGCAGATGAAAATTCCTGTTTATTGAATATAACTAATTTGTTAGATTATAGAGTAGATGGTCATCCATCTGTTTACGGAAGAAGACCTGGGAAGAGTTATTCGTCTGGCAGCCATTGGTGTCTTCCTGGGGTTCCAGATACCTGGAATGAGCTCTTGTATTTTTCTCTTGCAGTCAAACACACGAGTTAATTGCTTTATATCAAAGATTATCCTTTGATATACTATATATATATATATATATATATATATATATATATATATATATTTTAAATTATAGGTAATTGGATCGGATTTAGCTCCCCTATATTTACTCTCTCTCTAATTTCATTCAATATACTAATATTTGATCTTAATAATTTAATTTTGTTAGTAGTGATCAAAATAGGTTAATAAATAGTTGATAATATTAAAATTAATTTTACTAAAAATTGGAGTTTTGAAAATATTTTTACCGTAAAAGTTTGATGAAAAATTTAAATATTTATCAAATGGTAGAAAATGTGTTGAATTATTTTTATTTTAAAAATAATTATAATGCTTAATAATAAATTAATATACTGATGTTGATTTTAATTATACTATCTAAAATTATAAAAATATGTGTATTACTTTATCCCAATAAATGGATCCGGTTAGCATAAAATTTATTTTTTGGTAAGTTTAATGAATTTCATGCTAACCACTTCCCCAATAAATACATTGACAATAATGACAGGTAAATAAATGACTAAAAAATTCACTCACTTCCATTAAGATTCGAACTCAAAACAGTCACACCCGTCCTCATACTAATGTCTGATTTGTAGATTTTTTTTTATCTGCTACTAGTTTCGCAAAAATAGTAAAGAAATACAGTCATTTTTCCCTCCTAAACTATAAGTTGTTGGAAATGGATTTGAAAACATTAAATATTAAAGTATTTTGAGGCTCAATTTAATGAGGGACCCACATTTCGAAAACGTCGGGATTTTTCACCAATGCGTTCTCCTCCACGAGGAGTATAACGTGGTATACTTATTTGTTCAAATCCATTAGGAATTGAATGAGAAAATTGAATCTAAAGTCACCTACTTGATATGGTGTAAATTGCATAGTCCCACATAGGATGTGGGAAGAAAATTGAAGTCATATATTGAGATATTTGCTTAATGAGAAGGGCCCCAAGGGGCACCCCATTTTTGTGGAAGGTAGAGAACCTAGCCAATGCTTGGTTTAAAAATTGGTTCAATATGTTCTTAATTTCTTAAGTGCGGTTTGGGTTCAGTCCTAAAACAAAAAGTAATTTTTTTTTTAAGTTTTATTATATTTATATATTAAATAATACTATATACTCGATTCATTTGAATCATACATGTACCCGCCGGCGGGAGGAGCCAGGAAGAGAGAGAGAGAAAGAGAGCTGCAATTCAATCAATTGTAAGGCGAGGTGAAAGAGGTTAGTGCGGTCTGTATGACTATGATTATAAGCCATTATTTTGCACACTATTTGTTAATTTACCAGTTGGATTGAATGTTTGCTTGCTGAGAGTGAATATGTTTTGTGATTTGTTTAACTGCATTCATATTTCGGATAAAATATAATTATAATTTATGAAAGTAGTTTAACGCGAGAGATTCGCTGAGAATAATGATCACCTTCAATTTGATGGCAATGGAACTAGGTGTAAAATAATAAAGTGCTTTCTCTCTCTCTCTCTCTCTCTCTCTCTATATATATATATATATATATATATATATATATATATATATATAGGCAGTAAGGGCATAAGCTACTGAGTAATTTGTTATTTGGTTAGATATTCTGGTCAACTTGGGTAAGAGGAAGTGCATAATTGTCTTGACTATTGTTGGGATATTTCACATGAATCTCACATTGGATAAATTCAAGAGTGTAGATGAGTTAATAAGTATGGTAGAGCTTCAACCTAATAGGTTAACCTTTTAGGTAAGAAGTTGGTCCAACATACTTATTAGGTCAGTCTACACAAGTGTGCGCATGGATCGTACAATTCCGCTACAAAATGGTAGTCCAAGTATGCGAGGGGAGTGCGAGGGTAAATTCGCAGGCCTCGTGGGTGGAGTAAATAGAGTTTAATTAGGTGGGCGTGGTGGAGAGTAGTATTAGAGTCGAGCAGGCTCTTGAAAGGATAGGTTCAAAGAAGGTGTGCTTAATGGTGAATACTCTAGTATTAAGGTGTGCTTATTAGTATTAGGCTCTTGAAAGGATTCTTTATTCGCAGGCCTCGTGGGTGGAGTAAATAGAGTTTAATTGGGTGGAGTAAATAGAGTTTAATTAGGTGGGCGTGGTGGAGAGTAGTATTAGAGTCGAGCAGGCTCTTGAAAGGATAGGTTCAAAGAAGGTGTGCTTAATGGTGAATACTCTAGTATTAGAGTCGAGCAGGCTCTGGTGTGCTTAATGGTGAATACTCTAGTATTAGAGTCGAGCAGGCTCTTGAAAGGATTCAAAGAAGGTGTGCTTAATGGTGAATACTCTAGTATGACTTGAGTATTCAAGTGAAAGGTGGAGATTTGTTAGAATATAGGATCACACACACGCACACAAACGGTAGAGAATTAAGAAGAACACAAGAGATTTACGTGGTTCTCCAATTTGGGTACTCCACAGGCGGCTTGTTGTTTTAATTGATGATTCCTTGGTTACATTGGGCTTTACAATAAATATTATATATACCTACTAATCCTATTTCAACCCTACTTCACATTATGGTTAATTACCCATAATGACCTTTCCAATTAACAACCAGAAAGTCTTTGTCCGCCGATCCAGCGCGGCCCGCGCCGCCCACAGGCCGCGACCTTCGCCCCCCCGCACCCCCCCCCCCCTGCGACCTTCGGTGCAACCTTGATGGGCTAGTGCGTCGCTTCGCTCGGCTACGCTCGGGAGCTTCGGCCCGAGCTCCGCTCAGCTCCGTTAGGCTCCGCACTAGCTTTTTTCGGTGGCTTCTATATTATGAGTCACAAGTTCCCAACAACTATGATTCAGATTACAACCATATAATGGAAATTTGGATGCGTTAGAGTGAATAGGAGGCATCAAGGGGGAGCCATACCAACCGCAATACAACCTGCACTACCAAGATGCAACTTTATGCTGCCAGGACCAATACACTTGATCTAAATTGACTTCACTTGGGCAACTACATATTTCTGGTGATGAATCCATCGCTATACAAAGAACTCAAATACAGTAAAAAAAAAAAAATGGTGCAACAGACACTGAGAAGTATAGGAAGAAATATTGGAACCCAAACTAGCTTCTCAGCAATTGAATTTATATTGTATAGATACTTAGTTCTTGTCCCAACAAATTCAAAAATAATTATGTGGTTTACCTTACTTGAACTTCCAAGCTGAAAGAGAAAACATTGGGGTTCCCTTCCATCCAACAATCAAACACTTGCCATCATTATCAAGAGTGCAGGAACTCCCACACGAAAATTGCTGCTTAAGAAGCAAGGTAGCTTGATGCAAAGATGATTTGCTCAGTTCAACCTCCACCATTTTAAACCTTGCAAAGTATGATCTCCACACATTGATCTTCACACTTCTGGTAATCCTTTCGTCTCCCTCAGTTGCAATAGTATTTAGGATTCCTTTGCCAAAATGAAATCTTTCGAGATTCATTCTATACTGATTGTGTCGGTCCATGCAATCTTCCAAGCAATCGAACCATGCACTATAGAAGAAAAGTGCCTCTATGAAGCGATTAACAAATATAGGTGAGTTCTGGTTTGCTTCTACTTCACAGAGAACCATAATCATTGGCCTGAGCATTCCTATTACTCTCATTAGAGTTTCCAGGATATCAGGCTTTGAGATCATTGTCCTCAGTACAGTTGGAGCGTAAACAGCCACAGCTTCATGATATTTTATATCAAATTGTTCTTCCTTGAGATCATTCATGTTGGATACAAAGACTACCTTGAATGAAAAAGGAACGTTCAAGGACTCGGCAAAGCTTTGCAACCTCTTCCCGATTTCCTCAACCTTCTGTTTATCTTTTGTATAGAGGGCAGTTATCTTCAGAATCTCAATTGGGTGGTTTTTCTGTTCTGAAAGAGCTTGAATCAAGGGTGTCCACTGAATCCCGCTCCTAATTTGAAGATCAATTATATGGATCTTGGTAGCCACTGTGACATTATCTAATATTGTTTGCATTGATGCAAATTGCATCACCTTAGTGAACGGAACTTTATTGTGGGTTGCCAAAACTGTTAAGTCGACTCCTGATGCAAGGCCATTTGGGCCTCTTACTTTCTCACTATCCGTCCTAATTGTGCTGCTTCCCGTTTCTCTGCTAATTCTTTCTCGTAGAGCTTCAGCAAAATATAAAGCAATTCTTTCGATTATATTACCTGATTCAGATGACATAAATTCACAATGGGTAAGCAATCTGTTTACAGAATCAAATTGGCTGTTGCCTACCTTCTCAGCTGCAGCTAAAAGAAGGCGGACAAGATCTGTGCCTCTAGCTTCTTCCTTTGATAGACTCGAGAGGGCAGAACCATGCGGGTGGATAAAAGTTGTGATTCCGTCTAGCTTTTGGGTTGCGAGAAATGAATGTATCTTTCTCCAGCTACTCGTATGATTTCTTCTGTTGATAATTTCCTATCACTAACTGTAACTTCGCTGCTTAGACTGCTCAGATTTCTGTCTTCTGATTTTTTGTCTCCTCTTCTATATTTTCTTACGAGCTCGGAAAATGTTGTAGAAATCTGATGGGGATTAAGATTGATTGGTGGAACTAGTTCTGAATTCAGGTTGGGAATCTGCCCGTGCTTTGTACCTTTGTAGTTCTGCAATCTATTGGCATTGGTATTGTGGTCCAAATCACTTTGCATCCAACAATCTGAAATGATTTGTTGTTGATCATCAAACAAATGGACTCTCGTGTCCGCCATGTTTTTTGTATGAATGTCATATCCAAGGTCATAGCAAAATGGGTCAAGCCCTCCAGATTTGTCGTTTTCTAACATGGGCACTTGATTTCCTTGAGTGACTACATCATTTTCAAGCACTTTAAAAATATAATCAGCTTGAATTTCATTGAGATTGAACAAAGAAATGTCATCTGCCATTTCAATGCAGAAATTCCCGTTTTCTTGATAAACTGACCGCAGATACCAAGTTTATATCACTGCCTTTGGATCATAATTATGTCATTATGTGTCACCCCAAAATTGCTTTGGAAACAAAAAAACAAGCATACTAAGGATTACAACAGGAAATAGTAAAATCTTTAGATGTCACTGACCAGAGCTAAGGGAGAAACTCTGAACAAAGGACACAATGTTGGTGCAATTCTATCATGAAAAAAAAGTTCATATAAATTTAGTTGGTAATATGTTTATTCTGAAACAAGGACAATGGATCATTGTCAATGGGTTTGTCATTTTTAGGTTGTTAATTCAAACTCCTATGAATCTCAGCCAAGTAAGGCCTTGACAAACTCTAGAAGACAAACAAAAGAAGCTGTATTGATGGAGCAGGCTGAGAGAAATTTATTAAATGGTAAAATGTCACGGCGTCAAGATAAATGAGCTTAGATGATGATCAAGAATTACAAAAATGAAAGACAAAAAGATAGCATTTAATAAAGCATTGTTAGTTTGATTGAATGAAAGACCAAAAAGGGTATATATGGTTTTGTTTTAAAATAAGAAAACACCCGTCCTCATACTAATGTCTGATTTGTAGATCTTTTCTTTATCTGCTAGTTTCTTTCTTTCTTTTTCTTAAATAGATTATTAAACGCATTGCAGAATTAAGAGGAGAGATACAATGCAGGAAACTAGACCTCTAGTGTAATCTTTAAATTGTTTGGTGACAAACCAAACATCTGCTAACTTGTCCGACTCAATTTGAACACCTGTGTAACCAAAAGACAAAAGGAGAAATGTTACACGGGTCTTGGTCCAAGGCTGTTAGGTGGCAGAAAATCTTATGACCACTTGTTTTTTAAGCTGGTTACACATATTGGTTGATTTTATTTAGCTCTGCTTCATGCTTGTGGTTGTGGCTCCTTATATATGGTTATTCTTGATTTTTATTTATTTATATGTTCTTGTTACAAGAAACAGAGACGTGCAGGGACCAAATATATAGAAATGAAATTACATTATGAGAACTCGCACAAGTCCTGATTTTTTTCTTGTTCAGACTGATTAAACTTGAACTATGATTTTGCATCCACACTCAATAAACGTAACTTGCATTGGAAGGAAGTTTAATGAGGTGAAAGTGAAAAAGCAGATGCCACCCACATAAAATTGTTCTCCAGTTATATATTCTGGTTATTTTTTCTTTCTGGTTATCTTGGGTTAACATGAGGTGTATAATTGTCTAGGCCTAGTTTCAAATTAAAACAATATTATGGACAAGTGGATATATAAAAGTGCTAGTTATGTGAGGGATATATATGGGGTTCCATCCTGACAAAGAACCGGTTCTTTGTGGAGCAACCCCTTTTTTGGCCTGTTGAAATTTTGACTGGACCAAAAAAAATAAATCAACAGGCCAAAAAAGGGATTGCTCCACAACAACCGGTTGCTGTGGATGGAACCCCTATATATATATATATATATATATATAACAATGGCCACCTAGGGATTTGATTTATACCTAGGATTTAATTTTTCGTCACTAGGGCCATTAGATATATCTGGTGATGAATTTATTGTTATATATAGGAGCAAAGACCACAATACAAAATGACATTCACAATTTTGTAGTTGTGGGTAATAGTAAAATCAACATTTATATGCCTTGCAAATAAATAACGAAATGAGGTAACAGACGGTGTAGAAGACCCTGAGAAGTATGGAAGAAAGATTGCAACCCAACCTCGACACTCAATAGTGGATGTGTATTGAATAGATATGTTGTGCCTCGACACCAAAATATTCCAAAGTAATTTTTTTGAGTTTACCTTACATGAACTTCCATGCTGAAATAGATAGTATTGGGGTTCCCTTCCATCCAACAATTAGACACTTCCCATTATTAGTAAGAGTGCAGGAACTCCCACAAGAAAATTGCTGCTCAAGGACCAAGTTAGCTTGCTCTAAAGATGCTCTGCTCAGTTCAACTTCCACCATTTTAAACCTTGCAAAGAATTCTCTCCACACGTTAATCTTCACACTTCTTGTAATCCTTTCCTCTCCCTCTGTTGCAACAATGTTCTGGATCCCTTTGCCAAAATGAAATCGTTCAAGATTCATTCTATACTGATTGTCTCGGTCCATGCAATCATCCAAGGAATCGAACCATGCACTGTAGAAGAAAAGTGCCTCTATGAAGCGATTCACGAATGAAGGTGAGTTATGACTTGCTTCTACTTCAGAGACTACCATAATCACTGGCCTCAGCCTTTGTATTACTCTCATTAGAGTTTCCAGGGTATCAGGCCTTGGGATCATTGTCCTCAGTACAACTGGAGAGTAAACAGCAACAGCTTCACCAGGGTTTATATCGAAAAATTCTTCCTTGAGATCTTTCATGTTAGATACAAAGGCTACCTTGAATGAAAAAGGAATGTTCAAGGACTTGGCAAAGCTTTCTAACCTCTTGCCAGTTTCCTCAGCCTTCTGTTTATCTGTTGTATCAATGGCAGTTATCTTAATAAGCTCAACTGGGGGGTTTTTCCGTTCGGAAAGTGCTTGTATCAAGGCTGTCCATTGAATTCCGTTCCTAATTTGAAGATCAATTAAATGGACTTTGGTTGCCACTGTGACATTATCTAATATTGTTTGCATCGAGGTAAATTGCGTGATCTTACTGAATGGAACTCCTTGGTGGAGTGCCAAGATTGTGAAGTCGGCACCTGATGAGAGACCGTTGGGGACTTTTACCTGCGCCTTGGATGTCTTAATTGTAATGCTTCCTGTATCTCTGCAGATCCTTTCTCGTAGAGCTTCAGCAAAATAAAAAACAATTCTTTCAACTGCATTACCTGAATCTGATGCCATGCATTCACAATGTGCAAGTAATCTGCTTGCGGAATCAAATTGCTTGTAGCTTACCTTCTCAGCTGCAGCTAAAAGGATGTGGGCAAGATCTGCGCCTCTAGTTTCTTCTGTTGACAGACTAGAGAGTGCTGAACCATATGGGTGGATAAACGTGGTGATGCCATCAAGCTTTTTGTTGGAGAACTGGATGAATCTTTGTCCAGCTACCCTCAATATTTCTTCTGCTGATAATTTCTGGCCACTCACTGTAATTTTGCTTTCTTGATTGTTCAAAATTCCATCTCTTGATTTTTCGTTCCCTCTTCCATAATTGCTGAGGATCTCGAAAGATGTTGTACAACTTGTATAGGGCTTAAGCTTGATGGGTTCGCTCACTTCTGGAATCTGCCCATGCTTTTTAGCTTCAAATATTGACTGAGCCGTTATGGGCATGGCATTGGCATTGGCATTCTGGTGCAAACTATTTTGCATCCAGTAATGCAAAATGCTTTGTTGTTGGTCTTCAGACTGATGGACTCTCGTCTCTGCCATGTTTGCTGGATGAGTGCCATACCTGATATCAGAGCTAAAAGGGTCAAATCCTCCAGATTTGTCGATTCCAAATATAGTCATTTGGTTTCCTTGAGTGACTACTTCCTCAGCGTCTTTAAGAGGCTTATAAGCACCCTGAGTTTTGATGATACTGAATAAAGAAAAGTCATCTGCCATTTCAAGCAGAAGTAGCTGTTCTCTCAATAAGTTGAGTGCAGAGACCAGGTTTATATCATTGCCTTTTACTTATAATTATGCGCATCGACTTAAAAGATGAGTGCTAACAAACAAACAAGTATATACCTGTTTTCTGTTGATAAACTGAATGCAGAGACTAGGTTTATATCTTTGCGTGTTGCCATCTAAAATGCACCGGAAACTTACAAACAAGTATGGTATATAGTTTGAACAAGCGACAGGAAACAGCAAAATATTTTGATGGTTAATGATCTGAGCCAAGGCCCAAGGGAAGAACTTTAACGAAGTACACAATGTTGGTACAATTCCATCACGAAAGATATCATCTAAATTTAGTTGGTATTATGAAAAAAGGACAATGAAACCTTGTCCATTTGCTCTCGTCACTACCAAATAGCGTATTCAAACCTCCTTAGAAACTCAGCCTATAAATGTCATGTCCAAACAAACTGCAGGAGAGAAATTTGCTACAAGTTATAATGTCATGTTGTCGAATTGCGAATGGGAGTAGCTGTTGATGAATAAATCCAAGAAAGAAAGACAAGCAAATTGCATCAAGGCATTTTTTGTTTGATTTGGCATAATAGAGTAATGATATTATATTATATATTTTTTTAAAAAAATAATAAAGCGCGTGTCTTGTCCCCGGCAGATCTTTTCTTTCTTTCTCTGTTTTTTCTTTCTTCTTGTAAATTTTTTTAGTACTAGGTAATCTTATCGTAAGCTATGATAATTTAATTCTCAATGTCATGCTGAAACTACAGTCCTATTATGTGCCTAAATATATTTGGGTGTCCAAAATATGAGAAGCTGGCAGAGTCAAAAATATATTAGTATTAATATGTGGAAAAACTTGCTAGTTATAACAACTTGAATATATTTAAGGATCTTAAACTTATGGCTTGCATGCCCATAAAAGTGACTTAGTAGAAAAGATGTTTACATACAAACAAAAAGTATCAAAAGTTTTGACATGGTTATTGCCTTGAAAGAATGTAAACAGTAAGCCATATATAGTATAGTATATTCAGGCATTTTTTTCATAGGATCCCCATCAGCTTTTTGTAAAGTTCTATGATACATTCTAAATATCATACATCCTCTTTTAAGCTGCCAACTTGATTACAAGTACAAATAATATTAACAAAAGTAATTATGAATTTTGAAGGGAGTAATTAGGATTGCGATGAGGACCATAACGAAGGGATATATAAATCAGTAGCCTGAACCTAGTGTTGATAGGGTTGACGAGGGTAATCTAGAGCGTTGATTGGTAAGATTGAATCATAACGAAGGGATATATAAATCAATTTTTCGATCAAATCAAATCTAAAAATATTTTCTCGAGTCCTACTTAATTCCTTCAATAAATATAATACTTCTTAATAACTGAAAATAAAATTCCACAATTAATAAAGCTAGATATTTAATTTTCTTTGCCTGCTCAACTAGGTGGTGTTGTAACTGGTAATCGGGACTACATTTGATGGTAACTAGAAGGGATTATGTAACATATCTTTACAATAGAATGTATGTCCCAAACTTTTGGCTGAATATATCTCATTGTTTGCAGAAGACAGGACGAAGTGATACAACAAGTTCAATTATGTGCATGGAAAATGCTACCGTCTAGTGTTACAAGGTAATAACTTCTATGCAGTATATATCAACTTAGCTTCTGGTTATATGTTGCTTGATGTTGACAAGGTTCACATATTGCTGGCTGCCTACTTTTTCTTAGCTGCACTAAGAAGTAGCTGCTAAGTTTCACACACTAATTTTCTTCTTAAAACAAAAATAAAAAAAATTGCATTGGATTTCAAGTCTTATGCTTGGAATGATATTCTTAAGCCGGCTGATAACACTATGCTTGTTAACAACCGATGAATATTGCAAAACTAAGTAAACGACAAATATGACAAAACTGGTTAGGGTATCAAGTATTTATAACTGTGGTATTCTGATGGGTTTGTACTGCAATAAACTATAGCTTGCTTTAGGGAGTAATCTCTGGTAGTACTCAAACTCTAATTCTTCCATTATACTTGCAGTAACCTTTTGCAAACTAAAGTCAGTGCTTCATGCACATTTAACATCATGATCTGTATAATTGCTGTCTTAATCACAATTCACACGCACATCATGTTAATATGTTATGAAGTACCATCAAGCATCATTCTTTCAGAAATCTAATTATCCCATAAACTAATATGTAACAATTGGGAAGCTTTTATTACTAATACAACTATAGAACAAATCACTATTCTTCATTCCTTATTACATATTTCTGTATCACTTTGTTTATAGGTAGTTGCACAGAGGGCGTGTACCTTACTTGAATTTCCAAGTCGAAAGAGAATGCAAAGGGGTTCCCTTCCATCCAACAATTAGACACTTGCCATTTTTAGTAATAGTGCAGGAACTCCCACAAGAAAATTGCTTTTCAAGAACCAATTTAGCTTGATCCAAAGAGGCTCTGCTCAATTCAAGTTCCACCATTTTAAACCTTGCAAAGAATGCCCTCCACACGTTCATCTTCACGCTTCTTGCATGCCTTTCCTCTCCCTCTGTTGCAACAATGTTTTGGATCCCTTTGCCAAAATAATTTTTTTCAAGATTCATTCTATACTGATTGTCTCGGTCCATGCAATCATCCAGGCAATCGAACCATGCACTGTAGAAGAAAAATGCCTCTATGAAGCGACTTACAAATGAAGGTGAGTTATGACTTGCTTCTACTTCAGACACTACCATAATTGATGGCCTTAGCCTTTGTATTACTCTCATCAGAGTTTCCAGAGTATCCGGTGTTGAAATCATTGTTCTCAGTACATATGATGAGTAAACAGCAACAGCTTCACCAGGTTTTATATCGAATAATTCTTCCCTGAGGTCTTTCAAGTCCGATAGAAAGACTATCTTGAATGAAAAAGGAACGTTCATAGACTTGGCATAGCTTTGTAACCTCTTCCCAGTTTCCTCCACCTTCTGTTTATCTGTTGTAGCGAGGGCAGTTATCTTAAGAAGCTTAGCCGGGCAGGTTTTCCGTTCTGAAAGAGCTTGTATCAAGGGTGTCCAATGAATTCCACTACTAATTTGAAGATCAATTATATGGACCTTGGCTGTCACTGCAAAATTATCTATTATTGTTTGCATTGATGCAAAATGCATCACCTTACTGAATGGAACTCCTTGGTGAGTTGCCAAGAGTGTAAAGTCGGCACCTAATGGGAGACCGTTGGGGCGTCTTTCTTGCTCATTGGTTGTCTTAATTGTGATGCTTCCTGTTTCTCTGTTTATCCTTTCCCGCAGAGCTGCAACAAAATAGAAAACAATTTTTTCGACTGGACTTCCTGATTCTGATGCCATAGTTTCACAATGTGTGAGTAATTTGCTTGCAGAATCAAATTGCTTGTAGCCCACCTTCTCAGCTGCAGCTAAAAGGAGATGGGCAAGATCTGCTCCACTTGTTTCTTTTGTTGATAGATTCGAGAGGGCCGTACCATATGGGTGGATGAATGTGGTGATGCCATCAATATGTTGGTTAGAGAAGTGGATGTATCTTTCTCCAGCCACCCTCATTATTTTTTGGGCAGATATCTTCTGGCCGTCAACTAGAACTTTGCTGCTTAGATTGTTCAAGTTTCCGTATGTTGACATTTTATTTGCTTTTATGTAGTTGCTGAGGAGCTCAAAAGGTGCTGCGCTAAGTGAATATGGCTTAAACTGTATTGGCTGGCTTGCTTCTGAAATGCTGTCTTCTTGATTTTCAAACAAACGGATTGTTTCCTCGGACATGTTTTCTTGAAGAATGACATACCTATAATCCGAACAAATAGGATCAACTGCTGCAGAGCCTTCGATTTCGAACGTAGGTACTTGTTCTCCTTGGATAAATACTTCCTCATGCCCTTTAAGTGTGCTATTTCCACCTTGAATTTCTTGGATACCAAAAGAAGGGAATGTATCTGCCATATTAATGCAGTGCAACCTGTTCTTCGGCAAGTCAACTTGATTTTCTTGAGAGATTGAATGGGACGAGATTGGCTAGGTTTTATATATATATATATATATATATATATATATATATATATATACATACATACATACATACATAAAAGATAATATAATAAATTTATCAGTCTTTTTAATCTGTCATCATATATACTGCCATTAAGAAAAGGTTGCCAGAAAGCAAACTACTATGTAGTTAGTTGGGGGATAGCAGCTGGATATGGCGAATTTTTTTATGTCATTGATCTGAGCCAATGGCAGAACTCTTAGTAATACTAGAGAAGGACAATGAAAGATTTGTCCGATACATTTCGGGCATTATCAAGTACTCCCTCCATCTAAAATTAAAGATACAATTTAATTTTTAAGTCAAACAAACCCATATTAAACTTTAAACTTAGTATGACTCATAAAAGTTTAGAATAAAATAAATTATATAATTAATAGTTTTTGTTATATACTATACAATTAATATAATTATATAAATTAAAATTAAATAAATTCACATTAATTAATTTGAAGTTTAACATGCGATCGTTTGACCTCAAAAATAATATTATATCTCTAATTTTGGAAGAGAGAGAGTACTAAGTAACTTTTTGAGCATCTCAGCGAAAAGGTCTGGACAAACTTTCGGGGAAAAAATAACCAATAAAGATCAAAATTATATGAAAGCCTACAGTAAAAGATACATGGATGCATCAAGAGAAATGAGAGTACAATAATGATCAAGAATTAAAAAATGAAGAAATAGTTAAATTTTAAGTGTTTGAAAAGGCATTAGTTGTTTTTCCATGACAGAATGATATGGCAGGACCAGGAATAAGTTTCTTTTATATTATTATTATTATTATTTTTCTTCTAGATATACTTTGTAGTCTCTATGTAAGGAGTTATTATGGAATATATAAACAATTAGAAAAAACAGTTAAGAGAGAGAAGAGAAGCTATCCAAGGGATTATTATTACTATTTTTTTTAAAAACACCTCTTACTTTCCTAAACTGATCGCTGTCCATCCATGCCAGGAAAATTTACTTCTTTCGTTATTTTGCAAACCTGTGGCTAAAAGATTTGGGTTTAGGAACATAATTTCTCAGGAAAATCAGGATGATATTTTCTATATGCACACATTACTACTCGAAATGATTGACTATTCCTTCTACCAGAATTTTCTGTGCTCTCCGATGCAGGACCAGAATATTGTTTGGATAGGACCTCAATGTTTGGAGAATTTTGATCATGACAATATTACAAGATTAAGGCAATAACATTAAGCCCAGTTGATGTTCCATGACAATCAGCATTATATTACTAGTAGCGTGTAGATACACCCAGTAGTGAAGTAATAACTTTTCTGAATGAGTAGCCTCTACTATTCCAGTATAATTATTTTATTTTCAAATTCCATTGGATTTGCAGAAGACACTAGCAGTCACCAGTTCTGGATTTAATATGTACTTCATGACCATTGAACATGTGAACCGTATAAGCTATCCAAAATTTCTTCTACTTAGTCACAACATTTCATGGTATGTATCAGCTTTACTTAAAGCAGATACAGAAGCTGCTCTTTCCTATTCTCTTTATTTTTCTTTGTTTTGGGTGCATTTTCCCTTAGTTGAACTTCCAAGCTGAAACAGAATGAATTGGGGTTCTCTTCCATCCAACAATTAGAAACTTCCCATTATTATCAAGAGTGCAGGAACCCCCACAAGAAAATTGCTGCTCAAGAACCAAGTTAGCTCGATACAATGATGACGTGCTCACTTCAATTTCCTCCATTTTAAACCTTGCAAAGAATGCTCTCCATACATTGATCTTCACACTTCTTGTAACCCTTTCCTCTCCCTCCGTTGCAACAATGTTCTGGATCCCTTTGCCGAAATGATTTCTTTCAAGTATCATCCTATGCTGATTGTTTCGTTCCATGCAATCTTCCAAGCAATCAAACCATGCACTGTAGAAGAAAAGCGCCTCTATGAAGCGTTTTACAAATGAAGGTGAGTTATGGTTTGCTTCTACTTCAGTGACCACCATGATGGATGGCTTGAAACTTCGTATTACTCTCATTAGAGTTTCCACGATATCAGGCCTTGAGATCATTGTTGTCAGAACTGTTGGAGAGTACACAGCCACAGCTTCACCTGCTTTTATATCGAATGGTTCTTCCTTGATATCTTTCATGTCTGAAACAAAGACTACCTTGAATGAAAAGGAAATGTTTAAGGACTCGGCAAAGCTCTGTAGCATCCTGCCAGTTTCCTCTATCTTCTGCGCATCTGTTGTTGCAACAGCAGTTATCCTAAGAAGTTCAATAGGGCAGTTTTTTCGTTCGAAAGAGCTTGCATCAATGCTGTCCACTGGATACCACTTTGGATTTGGAGATCAATTAAGTGGACCTTGACATCCATTGCCACACTATCTAATATTGTTTTCATGGCTACGAATTGAATCACCTTAATGAGAGGAAGCTCCTGGTGGGATTCCAAGAATGTAAAGTCAGTACCTGAGCTATGAATATTGAGGCCTCTTACTTGCTCACTCACTCTCCTAACTGTGATGCTCCCTGTTTCTCTGTTGATCCTTTCCCGTAGAGCTGCAGCAAAATAGAATGAAAGTCTTTGTACTGGATTACCTGATTCAGATGCCATACAATCAGACTGGGTAAGCAATCTGCTTGCACGATCATATTGCTTGTAGCTCACCTTCTCAGCAGCAGTTAAAAGAAGGTAGGCAAGATCTGCGCCACTTGTTTCTTCTGCTGACAGGCTCGAGAGGGAAGAACTATATGGGTGGATAAACATGGTGATGGCATCAAGGTGGTTGTTGGAGAACTGGATGTATCTTTCTCCAGCCACCCTCATTATTTCTTCTGTTGATAATTTTCGTCCTTCATGATCTTCACGGCTGGTAAGAGGTCTATAACTGCCTTGAATTTCATGGATTCCAGATATAGGAAAGGTATATGCCATCTCAATGCAGAAGAATACTATTTTCTTGATAAATTGAATGCAGAATCTAGGTTTTATATTGGTGCAAGAAACTAACTATATATAGTAACTCTTAATATTAATAAATAAACCATATACTAGTATTATTAATTGGTATTATTTTGAATCCTTAAAGAAGGGGAATGAAATATTTGTTCATTTGAGCACGTCATAATCTAGTAATACACTCGAACTTCCTGAGAAGTTCAGCCGAGCAAAGTCTTGACAAACTCTAAAGGACAAAGAAAAGTAACCTAAAGCCAAATGTATATGACAAGCTGGCCTAGTCCAAAAACTTGTGTTTTTAACACTAATACTTTGTCCTAATAACATTCAATTCCAATTTCCATGATATATTTTTAACAGTATCCTTTTGTCTAATTATCTTAAATTCCCCGAGAATATCGTAAAATTGAAGAAAATAATTCCAAATTCCAAGATTGAGACTCTATAAGACAAAGAAAAGAATCATTAAACTATGGATTGCTACTACATATTCTAAGAAGTTTGATCGATAATAGTTGATGCGGCTAAGTAAATGGAATTGATCAAGATTTTTAACAAAAAAACAAGTATGATTGATCAAGAATAAACAAAAAGAAAGCAACAAGGAAATAAGATGCATTGTGCATGCAGTGTTCTTGTAAAACAGAACACTAAAGAACAGGTAAGAATAAATATTATTTTTTTTGAATATTTCAATGTTTGTTCGAGCTTAAAGTAGTTGTATAATTTTCAGAATTTGCTTAAAAATATTTCTTCTCTCATCATTTTACCGAATGTGTTTTCATATCGCTAACAAACATCGATGTTGTGATCAGCATGCATACAAAATTCATAGCTCTTTAATCTGTTTCTGGGGTGGGGGGTGGAGGGTGGGAGTAGGGATCACCAGTTGATTCATAATGAGGATATCTAATATTAATTGAGAGTTGCATTGTTGATGTTGGCCTAATTTAACCTGTTTTTTCTTGTTTACATCAAGCACATACTTTTTCAACTTCAATTGGTGTAAATGATGCATCAATCTCTTAGGTTGACATCATTCATTGGTTTATGTGGTTTACATAGTCATAGCTTGCTTGATATGGTATTAATATATGTTAAAACAGAGGATTATTATGCAATGGCTTGATTTTTATATTTATAATTTATTTACGCTGAATTAGACACTGATGTACATATGACAACAGATGCAGTATCTTTCAAATGCCCCTTGCCAGATTATAGAAGAAGAGATGGATACATCATTAAGAAAAGGTCTAAAACTCAGACTTTTTCATCATTTTCGCAAGTCTCGCCACCAGCATTCCCTTCTAACCTCTTAGAAACCAATACCATTCCAACCCACAAAATCCCTTTGACCACCCTAACCATTCCAATGGCAACAGTTAGGTAATACAACCACCATCCAACAAAATCAGCCACCCCAACTCCGGTCAACAGCTCTCTCTTAACCTCCGCCACAACCACCACCGCCTCCACCTCGTCCTTCAATCTCCACCACCACAAAGTACTAAAGCTCGCAGCCATAACCACCCTCTCCACCCAACTCTCTCCCTCGTAGAACCAAAAACAGTGTCATCAACCACCGGTTTAACCACCGTTCTGGACCAGTAAAGCATGGTTTCGTGTAATCCGAGGAAGAAAACAACTCGACTCAATAAACTCCTCTCATAGCCAATGTTAGAACCCCCATCAACCCCTGCCCCTATGCTCCCTTCAACCCCCAACCCCACGAAAACTTGTAATGTACAAAGGAAAATCCAAGCTGTGTACAAACGGGAACGTACAATAGGTTCTGGAGGCTCTCTTGAAGGCGTGATCCGGCCATTACTCAAACGGTGGACAAGGCATGAAACGCTAACAATGGCAACAAGGCCATGGAGAAGAGTTGGATTGGTATATAGCAAAACAGAGAATAAAACAGAGAAAGGTTGAGAGGTAGGATTATTTGAGTTAACATCTAGCAAATACCGGGCTATCGTAAGCCTAGCTAGGAGGAGAAATGAGAGGGGAAGAAGGAGGCTGAGGAGGGTGGTTGTGAGAACCTGAAAGGGGCGTCTCAAGGTGGCAGAGTTTAGTACTTTCTTTTCATTTTGTTGCCGTATGTGCCCACCCATTTGATCTAAAAAGCCAAAAAAATAAAAATTAATAAAACAGCAAAATTTAAGTTGTTAGCTCAGAAGCTATAATGTGAAGGAAGGGGTTATATATGTGCTAAAATTTAACTAATTAAAGTGGTTGTCACGACTTGGATAGTTGACATGGTCTCATCCAAGGCTTTGGTAAAGACATTATTTAGTACTAGTACTTGCAATTTGCATTAGTTTATAGTAAGTTATTTATAAAGATAATAAGTTGTTGCAAGGTCAGGGACGGTTTTGGGTCTCTGTTCGAGGGAATGAAACATATGGCTGGTTGATAAAATACCTACAACTGAATAATTGATGTGGCCTCCCACCAAATTGTTATGGGTTTTGTTGTTCATGTATGGAACTCAAAATTGATTGAGCGGCAAATGGATAGTATAACTAAAGGAAATGGATAGTTTATAAGTTATTTATTTTATGAATGAATGAATTATTTTATTTTATTTTATTTTATAAAAAAATCAAGTTTATGTAGATGGGGAAGTTTGCCAAGTTGGGGGATTTTTTTTTTTTTTTTTTAACCTAAGTATATATATTATTGGTAGTAGGGCAATACCTAAACAAATGGTATCGATCATGCTTATTATCCCCGGCAATTGACCTTTATATTTTACTGCCTGCCTTATTCATGTTTTTCCAAGTCCAGAGAGGAAAAAACAAAAAGATGATGGATGCCTCATTGGTGATCGACTTTAAGCTAATAATATGTACTTCCTCTGTCCTAAATTAATTGTTCAGTTTTAATTTTTTAAAGTTAAATTGACTATTTTTAAAACTAATTTTTTTACTATTTTTTCTAAAATATAGGTGAAGAAATTATAACCAAAAGAAAGTATATACAATTTATTACTAACCCCAATTTTTATAATTTTAGAAATATATTTATATATGCTTAATTATTAATTTTAAAAATAGTCAATTTGACTTAAAAAAATCAAAACTGAACAATTAATTTGGGACAGAGAGAGTAAAACAAATTGAAGATGAGTTTTACTATTAAGCCGATTTGGATAGGATGAATATTAATTAAAGCTTATTACTTTTCAGAACAAAACACAAACTAAATGTTTTGATTGGTTTATTTGATCCAACTTTAATGAGATCTTAAAAATAAGCAAGAATCAAGAGCATTTCTCTTAAATAGCATTCTTTTTTAAATAGTACTTTTTTATTAAAATTACATCGCGTTTTAGTAGTCTTTAAAAAAGAGTGAATTAAATTTGCTTTTCTTTTTATTTACAAAAAATGTAATTTGACGGATTAAATAATTTTTAAAAAATTCCAAAACAACGTAATTTTAATTTGGTCTCTTTATTTTGAATTAATTGGTTTCAGCATTTTAAGCCAAAAAAGTGTACTTAGCAAATTTAAATAATTTTCAGTAATTGATTCCAATAATATAATAATTTAATTTTTTGAATTTTCAAAGTCATCTAAATAAATAAAGTCATAAGCGAAGCTAAACAAGAATCATGGATAAGAAGATCATTTCAAACAAGAATTTTTTATGAATATTAAACCCCATTCAAGTGTGTATAATTTTATTATTTTTTACAAATTTTAGTAGCCAGATCAATTATTAATTAAGAAGAGGAAATAACGATGAAGTGAATATGTTATAGAGAATTTCATTACAAGCTGCCAAAGCGCGTTTAGTCTTATCATACCATTATTTACGATCCCCGCCTTATAAATGATATCAACTATTGAAATTTTCATACGTTGTAAATGTATACATAATTTTGATATATTAAACAAAATTATCTTTATTTTAATGATCATAATACTGTTCGTATCGGTTTCAAATTAATGTTAATTTATTTAATTTCAATAAAAAAATAATTTTATTCTAAATTTTTATAAATCATACTAATTTTAAAATTAAATATACCATTATTTTTTGAATTCAAAAATCAAATTATATCTCTAATTCTAATTTTGAAACGTAGATTTCTTGAAAACAAAAAAGATGTTTGGATAAATTACTAAATTTAATGGACAACAGAAAAGTAGCTTCACTATTTTGGACTTTGGTGGCAAGTTGTGGATCCTTACAATTGCGTAGATAGATTGATATGAGCAAGCCATGGTAGTCTAGTCTCGTAATTGGGCTACGCTTGGGCCCACACATATGTGGCCCATACCCACACGTGCTTATTAAACTATCCATCTGATCTACATTCTGCATGCATGTCTAGGTCAGTCGTCTTTACTGACTTCACAGACAATAATGATGTAAAATGAGAATTCATATATCCACAGATATTATTGCAATTATATCTACAGGTACAGGTGCGGTAAAAATAAAACTCCTTTATTAGGACACTAAAATTCATGTAAATAACAAAAAATATAACTAATAGTTCATTTTAAATAATTACAATTGTATCGATTAAAATCAAGTAACTCATAATCATTTTAAAATTTTATAAATTAATTTTTAAAAACTCATTATAATATTATTTTTAATTATTTACATTAAGCATAACTTCACACTCTATAAGTAAGAATACAGTCCCGACAATAAAGATAATAAATTCCTACGACAAGGGATTTGAGATTACAAGGTCTAGTCATAGCCATCAGACAAAAATATTAGTACCATTTACATTATCATATTATCCGCAAAATGAAAGTACTCTAGTAATATGTAATTAAGTGGTTAGTGCAACTAGTGTATTAATCTTTGTTTATTAACAATTCTTTAATTTATATTAGAAATAATAATATTTGATCAAAATATTTACGTGGCTAAGTAAAATGAATAACATTAAAATTATTTATATATATAAAATATCATTTACAACAGATGAAAATGATAAGTAAATATAATTTCACTGACGTAACGAACTTTGGAGTTATTGAAATACACACACTTAACAACATCTATTCCTCTCCAATTTCTTAATTTTTCTTGTCCAAAGAATATTCAAAAAATTAAAGTAATTAAAAGATATGATGAAGACTATTTATACAAACTACAAAGCATAGTAAGCTCTTGGTATTCTGTATTTATTTAAACAATTAAAGAATAGCTATTAATTTTAAAAATCGAGTTAACTTAAATTAATGATCAAATTGATTTATCTTATGTGTTATATAAGATATTGAGTAAAGCTTATCTCTACCAAATACAATATGCATTGAGATTCTACAAGGTATTGATCAAATTGATTTTTTCTCCTATATTTAAAGTAGTAAGTTTTGTGACGCCTCAAAATTGTAGATATCGCCACCCATAATCTTGGGTCATTCTTTACGTAGTACATAAATTCAAATACAACTTACTTAATATAAGCGTAGGTGTACAATACGACATAAAGCGTGAATTTGAATACAAATATTGTCTACTAGATATTATCAAACTCAAAAGGAGTCGCTCATTACTACTATTATCACACCATTTCACGAATAGTGAGGACTACTAATCTTTATCCTCTGGACCATTACTCCGCTCCCGTTCAAGTCTAAATCCCCATTTATGTTCTCATTTCGAAGAGAACAGTGAAAGAAAGAAATTGAGCTCAATTAGCCGAGTAAGAAATATTATGACTAAGATAATGCAGAATAATTTATCATTAGCCTTCACGGTGTTTGTGGCGCCCCCAAAAATAGGTATACATCACCTATTACGGTTGTCACAATACATGGTGCGAAATAACTACAACTTTATTATTACAACAAGAAAAGCGTGAGTTTGAATACAAATATTATCTTACAGGCAATATCTATACTCAAATAAATCCTCATCACATTTATTGATACATTATTTTACAAAATGGTGAGGACTACTAAACAATCCTTTCTAAAACCTTCATTCCATACCCCGGCTCGTACTACTCGCTTATATTCTCGCCTCACGAGAAGAATGGAACAAAAGGAAAAGGGTGATTTCAACTAGCTCATAAAGAATATTATGACTAAGATAATATCAACAAATTATCGTTAGTCTTCACGAGGAAAAATTTAATAGAATCTGATAGACAACAAATTTTAAATCAATATTCGCAATGAAATAATAATTCATTAGAAGAGTTAAGTAGAAAATGCAAACTACTATCTTCTATGTATGAATTTAAAAGTTCATCGTCTATCTTTTATCCCTCGTAACAACAATCCATAAACATACGGAATCAAATATTCATCTTTGCACTACAGCCAAAGATATTCATCGATTAATCGTATTCATTTAAACACCTATTCATCTTTGCCTTACTGAGCCAAAGATATTCTTCAGAAATCATTCATCTTTGCACTTTCTGAGCCAAAGATATTCAATAATATCATCATTTAAGACCGAGGATGATGAAAAATATTTTTAAAGAAAGCGAATCCGGTGAAACAAAAATGACAAGGATTAAGGATTAAAGATTAAGGATTAGTACTTTGTTTTATCCATGTTCAAAAATACCTCAAAATAATCATAGTGGTGTAAAATTCAAGAATGATCAAAACATGGATACAATCAAAGCTAGTATCCGAATAGATATTTTAGGCGAAAAGAAGAAATTTTATTTTTTAGATGAATAGTCAAGTATACGTGAATAGTAACTCGACACCAAAAGATAGAAATTCCACAAAAAAATATTTTCACGCTTCATGAATAGTACTCGTGAATAGTAACTTTCGTGAATAAGTAACTCATGAATAAGTAACCCGAGCATGAAAAAGTTTCAAATTTGATAAAAGTTCCAACCAATATTTCAAAGATAATGATATTGAAGAAATAATATCATTTGAGAAGAAAATAACATCCCTTACCTCAAAGAATCGAGACTTGGAAGGAAAGATCGGAAGTGATCTTTGAATGAAACTTGTCTTGACAAAGAACTCTCAAAGTATCTAAATACTCACAAAATACGCTCAATAATATAGAGAGAAAAGAGAAAACTTTGTTTACGGTGTGATTTTAATTCTAACTTAAGCCCTCTATTTATAGGAAAATGTTAGCCCGCCAAGCAGACTTGACCTCTACTACGATGGCTTTTACCGCTACTATTGCCACCCACCACATTTGAAATAAAATTCAGCACATTTTTCACCAACCACAAGTGGGGCCCACTCAATTCTAGAATTTTCCACCAAAATCAATTATAACCCTACTTTAAGAATCAAACACCTCTTAAAATTTATAACAAATCATTCGATTTCATTTTAACGGTTCAAAATTTGTAGACATATACTCAACTTATATATGTATAACATATCCAAAAATCGCATAGCGATCCAGCGATCACGATTAAAAATTATAACTCACGCAATATATCGTAAAAAAATCTTGATTTGATTTTTAATACCTCCATTCCGACAAAAAATCTTGATAAAACACCTCAACATTAAATCCTTCAATTATAACCACATCTAATAAATAAATCCATCATTTATATCCATATCAAATAAATATTTTCTTATCATATAAATCAATAATTAATTATTCCCAAATAATATTACGAGAATCACAATTATGACAACCGAGTAGGTTCAGGAAGAGGGGCTTTCAATAAGGATCTCTCTCCTTCTTGGGCGCAATTAGGTGACCAAACCTCTCCTTAGACAGAACTTTCTAGACATTGCCAATAATGTTATCTAATAATATTATTCAAATAATATGAATTATTGATCGATAATAGAAAATCTTGTGCGGTGATAATTATTGAAACAATGATAATATAAAATACCAACGCAAGCAATTATTGAATCAATAAAATAAAATCTTTGAGCGATAATTATTTGTAACAATTATTGAGAGTAGTGCTTCTTACGTAAGGATCGATAATTGATGCGATCTGAGTGTCTTCTTGTTCAACAATGGCGTATTAGTGTGTTTTAACCACCGGGTATTCCAATGATGATAATCTTGGTAACAATTCTGCAGTTATTTTTAAACAACTTATATTTGTCGTTTTCCTCATCCAATCGCTTTTCGTTATGGGGCCAATATACATGGTCATGTTACTTGCGTGCATTTACGAATATTACAACGAGACAGAATATTCCACGACCAAACGAATATTCCCAAACAACAATGAATATTTTATAACCACTTGCTTATTTTGAAATATTTGCGTATTTTACCCTAACTATCCACATTAATCAAATCAACCCTTACTATTTCAAAATAATAAATAAAGGAAATTCCTTTTTATTTAAAAAATTTCGAGGTCTTCTGATTGTTAAAGCGATAAAATCTGATAGGCAACAAGTTTAAGCTGCGATGGAATAAGCAATCCATTAAAAAAGTCAAGTAGAGAACAAAGTCTACTATCTTTTAGGTTTTAAAAGGTTTTTATCATCTTTATTATAAATTGAGACTCAACTTTTAATAAATAATCCACATCATCGAATCACTTTTACTTACTACTGACGAGGATATTCATCAAATTATCGATGGTCATGACTATCTAGAATCACCCCCGGTCATATAATCATACCAAAATTATCCATCAACTTTGCATTCTGAATAATCGAGAACTTTTATCACATCATTTATAACAAGTCGTGATTATCTTGAATGATCCTGGTCATAATCATACTAAGTTCATCTATACACGTGGTAGAAGATAACATAATATAACATGAGGATGATGATGTGATGACATAATAATTCAATAAAATAAGTTCAAGAATTATTTTATCCGGGAATTATTAACGTCCAAATTGTCAAAATGATCTTGTTTTTAGAGTAAAATTCAAGAATGATCGGAAGAATATTTCCATGAAAAAAATCTTTGGATGAAGCTTGAAATATCGAGGATATTCCACTAATTTCATGGAGTATAGAAGTCAAAGATTTAACCAATTGAGTATAATAAAGAATGGAATAACAAAAGAAATCACCGTAAATGCGGTAGGCCCTTGAGCAGGAGTTATTCAATGAGAATAATAAATAACGGACCCGGTCGAGGTAAAATTCACACCAAGCAGGATGTTCCAACAGAATAATAAAGATGGAACCGGATCAGAATTGTAAAACACGCGACAGGATGTTCCAACAAAATAATAAAAGAGGCGGAACCGAGTCCAGGTGTAAAACACACGTATGACGAGGATGTTCCAACAAAATAATAAAGCGGAACCGGTGGGTGTAAAAACACACGAGACAGGATGTTCCAACAAAATAATAAAAGGCGGAACTAGGTCAGGTGTAAAAAACACATATGTGCAGGATGTTTCAATGAGAATAATAGAAGAATGTCACCAAGTATAGGGTAAACCACGTATACGAGTTATTCCAAGCAGAATAATAAGCAATGGAATAACAATGAGTTCTCTTCATGAATAAGAAAGAATAACACCCCTTACGGTACAACAAATAATATTCCCTACCTTAGAAGAACCGAATATTGGCGAGGTGAAGTAGCGAGAATACTTTCTTTCTTTCTCTACTATAGTTTTCTCTACAGAGTTTCAATTGAATTCGTGAAAAATAATGAAGCACTAGGCCTCTATTTATAGAAGATTTCTAGCTTACACCTACTGGTGTGAAAAAAGCGAGTGGCTTGATTTGGTGATGTGAAAAGAAAAAGTGGTTCGGCCATTTGTAATGTGAAACGACAAGTGGTTCGACGCGCAGAATGCTAAAAGCAGCAAGTGGTTTGACGCTTTGTAATGTAAAGCGCCCAAGTGGTTTGACGTCTGGTAAAAAGGTAATTACTATCGTGAAGAGACTCTTAGATAATGACATATGGGCCCCCATAAAATAATCAAACTTACCACAAACGTCCCATAATGTACTTCTTTATATACATTAAGGATTGAATAAATATTACCACAAATCATTTTATTTTTAATCAACACATTTTTAATCTTTCAACAATTATTAATTATTTTTAACTTGTCGTCTCAATTAATACTATAACATATTATACGATGATGATCTTGTGACAATAATTGAATCAATAATATAAGAGATATGATGCGTGAATTTCAGAGTAATAATTGAGCATAGGTGAGTGACTTCTCACGTAAGCATGATAATCAATCTGAGTGTCTTCTTATGCAACCACGCCAGCGTATTCTTGTACTTTTTACCACCGGTAGTTCAATGAGCTTTAACGCAGTACACCTCCGTAGTTATTTTATAAAATATTTTTGTCGTTTTCTCAATCAAATGATAATTACATTAATGGGATCCACCAATGATTGAAATTTGTTATGCGAATATTCCCTAACAAAAAGAATATTAAAACCAAACGAATATTTTATAACAACTTGCATCTTTGCAAAATTTATAAATCTACCCACAACTATAATATTATCTCAAATTCACACCATAATATTAAAAATTATTTCGATAAAATTTAAATCTTTATTGATAAAATATGGGGTCTCACAAGTTTTAACCATGAAAATGAACGTGTAATTACCAAAAAAAACTGTAATTAAATGATGAACGTGTAACATAAGGTAGCATGCATGCGATAAGTCACGGACAACCTTGAATCAATGAATGAATTAAACTCCTCTGCTTCTATGCAGCATAAGATTGTATGAATAAAATGAGATTATAATGATTCATTTTTATTAAATTTTAAAAAAAATTTGTGTTTAGTTATTTCATTTGAATGTTATAAATTATTTTTATTTTTATTAAATTTATGAATTTTATTCTTTGAGAGATGATATGGAATGACTGGATTCGATTACCATGAAGATAACTTCATAGTAAGTTGGTCAATTGACCAATACAGTGCTGACACGCAGAGAAATTAACTCATGACCTGCGTGTCAATATTGGTCAATTGTCTAAAATTAATTTCATACTAATGACTCCCAAGATATTGACTCATTTCAATTAAAATAGAATGAATCTTTTTTCAGTCTACATTCCATTCCCTTTCATCAATTATATTCTTTCAATACTGTCTTCCATCTCTCCATGCTCAACCAATTGCATGCAAAAAATAATTCACTATTTCGAAGTAAGAGCATTTAGAAAATGCTTAATTTTCAGTTATTATATATATATATATATATATATATAAATATTTCTCTCGAGTGTGTGAGATATTTTTTCTTTTGGGTGCATATATTAATAAAAACAATTTCGTGTTTCATTTATTTATATGACTTTTTTTCATTTTGGGGGTAATGTACGTATTAGAATTTAAATAATATTACTATTACATTAAAAAAAATCACATAATATTTATATACATGCATATATATACTCGAATCCCACGTATCAGATATTAGAATTTAACTATACATAGGTGAGATTATAAATATTAACTATGAAGAGTGAAATGATAGTGAACAATTATGAGAAATTTAATCTTGTGTTGATAAGTAAAGTGAAAAAGTTACAAGTAAGCACTCATGACATGACTGTGCTGTGTTTGGAAATTGGAAGTTGTCAAATATATAATGTCTAAAGAAAATGAATCCAAATATTGGATTTGGTTAAAAGGTGGAGCTATTAATTAAATGGCAAACGCACCACTACCTCCACACAGCTAATCAAATTAGAGTTAATTATTACGTGCACTCCAACGCAAATTGGAGCCTCCCAAACTCTGACCACCCAATCAGGAGACGCGTGGGTTTACATATATACTGGCTGCTCCAATATTATATTCTTAAATCGGTTTAAAAATGAGACTTGTTTCTTTTTTAGAAGTATATTAGACTACTGGAACACAAATTATCCAATAAATTTCTCATACTAAAACTTTCAGTCTAAAATTTTACTTTTTAAGTGAGTTTTAGGAAAAATAATCAAAAAATTAAATGAAACTTTCATTCTTGAAGAGATGGAGTTTATAATTAAAAAAAAAGAAGAAGAAGAAGAAGAAAAGAAATACTGATGATGCATGGCTGACATTCATCATGCATGTAACTTGTGCATTACATGTTATGCCTTGAATCATACACAAAAATATCAGCAATTGATTACAGTTTGCAAAGCCATATAATTGTGCTGCGTGAAAAATGTGTAGTACTACTAGTACATATTTTATGTTTGTGAAGGTGGGAGGTGGATGCATAGTTGTGTGTAGATGGAGTATATTTAATGGGTGAGAAGAAAGAGAGAAAGCAACTTGTGTGGGTTTGTCGTCTCTTGCTTATCTGCACTCTCTCTCTCTCTCTTAGTTTCTCTTTCTTAATCAACCATTTAATACTGCTCTGATTTTGATCTATCTACTTGCTCCTCCTTCATTTGATGCTTCTGCAACTTCCATATATCTCATAACAGAAACAGACAATAAATAGCAAGAAGGAAAGAAACGTAAAAGAACAAGATCTTCAAATGGATAACTCTCCCCCCTAAATCTGACTCGGTGAATATTTCAGGAGAAATACCAGAAACTCAAGCTTCCAAGAAAAGGTCAGTTTGGTTAACTGTTTTCAAGTACTGTTATATATTGTTAATTCTTCTTTAGAATTAATTAATGATGTTTTTTTTTATTAATGAAATTTGTAACATTCACTAAATTGTTTCTTTCTTGTATATATGTTGTGAAATATGCAGGAAATTGGCTCAGAAGACTGTTGTAGCAGTGAAGATTGAAGAGAATGAAAATGGGAAACAGAAGAGTGAAGGACCACCTCCTTCTGATTGTTGGTCTTGGAGAAAATATGGGCAAAAACCCATCAAAGGATCTCCTTACCCCAGGTACTAAAACTATTTCATTTCTCTCTCTCTCTCTCTCTCTCTCTCTCTCTTGTTTCTCTGTGTTTTTTTCTCTCTCCATATAAATTCTTGATCCTGCAAGCTTTCTTTCTTGTTTATTGATTCACATTTGTTCCTGATTTTCCTTATACTATTACTTTTCTTGATCCAAGTTTACTCCTTGTTTATGTGACTGCTAGTAAAAATAGGATGACTAATGGCCTCCCTTTTCTTCCATTTCTCAAGATTTGCATGCATCTGCCCCATCATGGATTGAAAACTTTAAAAAGTTTCTGTTTTCAAAACAGTTGAAACACTAAAAATTTATGCCAAATGATGGAAATTGACGGTAATTTCATATATTGTCCAAAATCAAATATAAAAATCGATCCATGTCCTGTAACTAAATCAATGGATTCCATCTGTAGAGTATTTTAAGTCTCACTAGATGATTTGGATTTTGGCACCTAATTGTGTGCAGGGGGTATTACAGATGCAGCACATCAAAGGGTTGTTCAGCCAAAAAACAAGTAGAAAGATGCAGAACTGATGCTTCATTGCTCATCATCACTTACACCTCTACTCATAACCATCCAGGCCCCAAAGACCAAAAACAAGAAGAACCCAAAATCCAAATCACTCAAGAAAACAATCTCACAGTCCCAGAAAAAGAAGATCAACAAGAAGAAGATCCAAAAGAAGAAGAAGAAGAAGAAGAAGAAGAAGAAAAGGAAAAAGAGCAGCAATCCCTCTTTTTTGATGAAGATGGAGCTAATGAAAAAATTACTAGTAATTTTCACTACTGCCAATCTCCATTCAATAGCTCTGACCATCAGGACATCATCATTAACATCAAACATGAAGAAGACATCCCATTTACAGAACATTTAGAAAATGTCCTGTTTGATGAAAAGGAAAATCCCCTCTGTTATCCTCACCTCATGACCTTCTCAACACAAAAATCAGAAGAAAATGACTTTTATGATGAGCTTGGAGAACTACCCATATCTTCTTCTTTTACAAGCAGCTTCATGAGGAGCAATTTCTTTGAGGATAGGATTCTTATTCAATTACCTTAATATTTATGTGGTATTTAGAAGAAAATGTACTTGACTGTTCATATATAATCTATGCTTTACTTTTAATAATTTAAGCAGTATAAAAATATACTTCTTCTTCCCCAACATTTCTCCTCTCTTTTTTGTTTTTCTTATAAAAACCATCCACTAATTTTAGGGAAGTGTAGCATTATTGAGGCAGGCAAGTAAGTGTACCTTACCTTATCTTTCATAATAATGTATGTGACACGAATTTTAAGAGGCAAACAATACATTTAGACATCATTACATTCACATTAAATTATATATTAAATTCCGCTTTATAGGATAAAGAATAATTTTATAAAGTTTTATTAAGAAATATAATGTCTAAATGTATTGTGACGGGAACCTTTTACTGTTGGGTTTTGTGTTATGCCATGTTCAAATAAATACAAACAACAGATAAACACCGGGGGAGAGAGAGAGAGAGAGATAACACGAGCGTAGTGCTCAAAGGTGGGTTGGGTTGGGTTGTAAAATGATGAGGTTCTTTTTCTTTATTTTACTTATAAGTGGTTAAGTAGGTGTAGTGGTTAAGCTAAGCTAAGCTAGTTATATCAACCCCACAATAAATTAGAGATCTCAAGATACAATTTTAATTAAATTATTATCAGTTTCATCGAGATTGGGCACTGCCACTTGGGGTTGAGAGCAAGGGCCCAACAAGGCTTTTCCGGTGGCTCCGGCCGTCTGTCACGGCGTACTCTTGTGTAAGTCCAAATCCAGGGATATCTTACTTAGCAAAAATACCACCATCAACAGTCATGCTTTTTGGTGTTTCAATAGTTGGGAGATTCCCCCGTACAAAATGCCAAAACCTACAAAGTTCCCAACTTGTGGTCGACAAAGAATACCACAAAGTAGGCTCAAACCACCTCATTTTATAAATTTAAAATGTGATAAAATTATCAATCACAAATCTTTGTTAGTTATTGAGTGTACAATTAAAATTTTGACTTTTTTTACCATGTATCTAAAACAAAGGATCTGATTACCATGAAGTTAACTTCTTCATAGTAAATTGGTCAATTGACACGCAGAGATAAATCACTTTCAATTGGATAAAAATTAATTTCATGCTAACAACTCTCGAAACACAAGTGTGAAAAAATATAGTAACTTTTACAAGTAAAGATATCAATTATCAATAAATATATCTGATAGACTAGTGTTAGGCCAAAAGGTTCGTGACAGAATTTTAGCTCCCATCCTCCAGATTTTGATTTTAAAATACTACACCAGCTTATTATCCATTGATATGACTCATCATGTCCCCACCAGAAAGACCTAACCACCCTATTAAAATACTTGCAGAGATTGTCTGGAATCTGGATATTAATGGGATACAAAATATAGATAAATATTTACATATAAGTGCGTGACTTGACAGGACTGATTTGACAATAGTATCTCCCTGTTTTTATCACTTTTAAGTATACAACAAGGAACAACTCAACGTAATTTGTGTTCCTAAAAAAAAGAAGTCGACAACGGGTATCATGAATTAATCTAAAGTATAGCAAAAGGCAATTTATTAGAAGCTACCTTTGTGTGTAAAAACCTTGTATGCCTAATTTTACATCAAAAGGTTGAAGCTAGAATTGTAGTTTACTGGTTTGAGTACCATACATGTATACCAAAATTTATACTTAACAGTACAATTGGGTAATTATCATCCTCAATTTTCACCTGCCTGCCACATTCTGCAGATTATATGCAAGAGGCATTGAATTGTATAAGAAAATTTCTGAGATGGTTAATTTTTATCTGTCAACTGAGCACTACTTTTACCATCTCATCAGATTTCGCCTTAATTTTAATTTTTTAGTCTCATCAGTCAATCGGTCCGATGACCACTAGCAGAAGCAAAATAGAGAGGTGCTTGAATAAAATTTTATAGTAATTATAACATGGGATGAATTACAAAACATAGATATAATTTTACAGTAATTATAACATGGGATGAATTACAGAACCAAAAAGAGTCTTGAATAATTATCTTCCTGTGCACAGATAGCATCATTCAGTATCTTATGGAATTTAGAACCTTGCCAACACTATTTTTTAAGCACTACAGAGTAGTATCCCATTCAATGGAGCAAAAATGTGAAAGGTTTATATACCAATATGGTCATCTCTACTGTTCTGCAATCGCTGCCAGAGGCTGGAGTGCTTTGAGCAGATTCATGATTATGCCATCTATAAGCCCATATTCTTTGGCTTCTTTAGCACTCATAAAGAAATCGCGGTCTGTATCCCGGTTGATCTTCTCCAAGCTTTGACCAGTGTGGTAGGCCAGATACCCATTGAGGTTTGCCTTATGATGCAACATTTCATTGGCCTAAACAATAAATATGACCACTACTGATCAAGACTTTAAGAACACAACAAAAGAACAAAGTAATCAAAAATGGTAAATAATATTCTTATCCAAGTAGGCATAATATCCTTCCTTATATACCAAAACTTGTTCAAAGTAACTATATATTCATAACCTAAAATCTACCTAGCATGTGATGAAATATTTACAAAGAATGCCAGAGGAGTATCATTATTCTCAGTTTGTTGACTTTGGTGTGAAGAACTTTTTGGATGAACCCAGTGAACCAAATTCCTAGCTTAAGTTGTAAAAAAGTCTCGCTCACAAATGGTCATAATAGGTACCTTGCAAATGTACAACATATATTTCCCCAAGCAACAAGGCCACAAACAAACAATAGTTTGCTTGACAATGGACCTCAATCATAAGATAATAATCAGCTAACACTTCAATATCAAGAGGATAAAAGATAAAGAAAAACAATGAAACATTCGTTACAGAATTTCCCCGAGTTAATACACTAGAAAACAACGTCAAGTGCAAGAAAAGACCGAAAAAACTGATCTATGTAATAAAACCAGGAATGTAAATCTTTAAAACTGCAGTTCAGAGGCCTTCAACATCTAATGATAAGTAACAGTGTCATGGCATTGTTTAGTTTCCCAACATAGCAAGACAATATCAGTGCATTTGGTGAATTAAATTATATGCTCAAGATGAATCTCATGGAGAAATAAATTGCCTAAAAATACACACCTGAATATCTATGTCTGTTTGTCCACCTTGTGCACCACCAAGGGGCTGATGTATCATAATCCTCGAGTTGGGCAGGCTATATCGTTTTCCTTTAGAAGTCATTACAGAGACAGGAAAAAGTTTAGGTACAGCAAATGCAAGCAAATGTTATAAAGAGGAATTTAAAGCCGATAAATTGAAACCAAATTCTTTACCGTTTGTCCCAGCGCTGAGTATGAAAGCTCCCATACTGTCAATAAATAAGGAAATATATCCATTATTAAGAAACAGTTTCTTTTATGATGCTAACACAAGAACCAACAGTGTGTAATTTAGATCCTTTCGACAGCATATCAAATGCTAAAAAATATTTGTATAGACGGGATTAAAAAGTAATTTTAAAATATTTAGCCAGCCAGCCAAATGAAAGCAATGGGAAGATGTCCTACTAGCGTTGGACAACTCAACCTCATTTTAAGGGGTTGAGATGTCACACTGTAATAGCGACAGTCTTACGCAGTAATAGTTTTACAATTACAACTCAGTTTCAATGCAAGTTTAAGATGTCATCAACAAACATTTGACAGCATTTGATTAGAACCAGCACCATAGAATGAATTTGTATGCTCATTCCAGTTCCAACACAGAATGATCAAATACAAAACAGCTCAAAGAATAATGAAGTATATCACTTGTTCAGATTTTGTAACAAAATTAATGTCATGAATCTTAAAGCTTGCAATTTTAATCAAAGTATCATCACAAGAGTGCCATCGAGAAATAAGGTAAGAATAGAACTGGAAATATAAAGAGAAAGCCAGTGTCAAGAACTGATTTACCTAGCTGCTAGACCAACACACACAGTGGAGACATCAGGGCGAATATGCCTCATTGTGTCGAAGATGGCCATACCTAAGGTAATAACAAATTAAGAAAATAAGCATCTAAGAAGTTCACATGTCAAGTAAAAAAGCACTCGACACAAATAATGAAGACAACTGTTAAAGAAAGAAAAACGATATTACCAGCTGTGACCGATCCTCCTGGGGAATTCACATACATGACAATATCCTGTCCAAAATGTGATGACAGTTATGATGAATTAGTCACTTCCACAGTGATTTTTAGCTTTCAAATGACTTGCAATTACAGTTGTTTGCATTTGTGTGAGAAAGACAGTTATAAACTTCTTAGGCATGTCGCTAACCATCTCTAGTTATCAAGTCGTCGCTTAGTCGACAACTAGTCGTCCGGTCACTACTGGAAATGCAAGTTGAGAGCTCAACTTGGTTGCCGTCTCTAAGTTGTGCGACTTGAACAGTTAGTCGTCGACTTCAAATCGACAATTTTCCCGACTTGGTATTTAGTCGGACGACTTGGGAACGAACCAAATTTTTATTTACCCAACTCAATTCCAAATTCCATTTGTCTCAATATGTATTTATATAATACACATACCATTCGCCTTAGCCCTTAATATGTACTTGTATATATGCAGTAAGTTTGTGCAGTGAGTTTGTTTATTTTATTTAGCATTAGTATATATAATTAATTTATAGTATAGTTCATCATATTAATTTATTTTATAGTATTGATTGTGAAAATGAATTTTTTTTATGCTAGTTGTAATTTGTAAAATTATATATATGTATATATATAATGAGTATTGTAAATAATTTATGGATTTACCGGCGACTAGTTGCTTAAGCAGTATGCTACCAATTCGCTTCAACTTAACGACTTGACAAGTATGAGTAATACCAATAATTTGCAATATGATGTCATCCAGAAATGATTTTAACAAAAACTATTATAGAGTTTTTGAGAAAGGAAAAAAACTCAGAAAGACACAATAATCTCTTAATTCCAAATCACATTGACATATTTATTGACCGACTTTTGTTAATTACAAGTACTCATCAAAAATACTCCGTCCCAATTTAAGTGAGGTGGTTCGACCGGTACATAGTTTTATGGAATGCATAGTGTTGAGCCTTTACTTTTTCTTACAACCATTGGATAGAGAGCCCTAAACCATTGTGAGCAAACACCAAGAGGAGATAAAATCCACCAAGGGCGATGGATATAGAGATTACAATCATTGGATATACAGATTTAATGTTTGTCCTAATGTATGAAAGGTAAATCGGTTATGAAACATAAAATGCAATGAAGCACGAAAAATGATAACATGTCTAAAGTTCACAGAAAATGATAATAGTACACTGAAACAGGCAAGGGAAAGGAGGTACAAAAGACAAACAGACCTTGTTAGGATCAACAGCATCAAGATAAAGAAGCTGAGCAACTATAATGTTTGCCATATCATCATCAACAGCTCCACCACATCGAATTATCCTCTGTGATTCCAATTAAAATTCTAGAGTCAATACTTATCAGAGATCAACCAAAAATAAGCTAATCAATTCGAAACAAGACACTGTCTTTACATGTTGAAAAAGCTGACTGATAACACTCTGGAAACGCTCTTGAACCATTGGGGGTGGTCCTTGTCCTTGTGCATATGCAGGGAAATATGGGGATGATGGAACTTGCAAATCATCCCTAACAACATTCAACTACCTAATTATTGAAAACAACCTAAGTAAAACAACATTTCATGCATTATACGTCCTCAAAACCCCACCTGATGGACCAAATACCAGGCAACGAACTCCTCTCTGGCGCCAAAAAGCCACCAGAATACATGACAGCCTTCACAAAAGAACTACGAAGTTTTCTTTGATTACTTCTCCTACTAAAATGATCCAAAGATCAACCAAAATTCATATAAAAATGAAGACTAGAGTGAAAAATTTGTAAAAAAATCAAGTTCTTATAGACAGCCAGCCAACAAAATTCAAACCTCAAACTGATAGAATATATTTATGTCAATAAATGTAAATATAGCAATAATCTTTGATTAGGTGTATAATTGTATAACTGTTGCCTAGAATCAAGCTGATGGCCTAGAATCAAGCCAATAACAATTATATATAATACTAATTTGATGAAGGTAAATGGGAAGAGAGATTATCCTTCTTTCATGGTATCAAAGCTCTAGTGCTCCATACCTTCCGTTGTGCCCTAGTGCTCAGCCTCTCCTCAACATTCTCTTCCTCCTTCCCGTCAGCCATGTCTGACTCAAAAACCTCCTCCTTTCATCCCGCTCTTGCTGTCTCAAACATTAAGTCCCTCATCCCCATCACCCATGAGATGGAGAACGTCCAATACGCGACATGGGCGGAGCTCTTCAAAATTCATTGTAGATCACATAGGGTTATTGACCACATAATCCCACCGGACAAAGGCAAAGAGAAGGTGCCGACAACCGATAAAGAAAAGGATTTATGGCTAACCCTTGATGCAGCTGTCCTCCAGTGGATTTATTCCACGATCTCTAGTGACTTGTTGCACACAATCATGGAACCCGACTCGACGGCAATGGAGGCTTGGAATTGGTTATGTGACATATTCCAAGATAATAAAAATTCTCGTGCCGTCACTCTTGAACAAGAATTTTCAACCACTGACATGGCGGATTTCCCTAATGCATCCGCCTATTATCAACGGTTAAAACTCTTGTCTGATCAACTCAAGAACGTCGGGTCGCCGGTCACAGATGGTTGCTAGTCTCACTGATGCTTATAGTGGTTAAAACTCTTGTCCAACAACCGGCTCGTTTTACAGATGGTTGCTGGTCTCACTAATGCTTATAGTGGTGTTGCTACGCTCATCCGTCAAAAAGATCCTCTCCCACCCTTTTACCAAGCCCGTTCGATGCTCATATTAGAAGAAGCAAGTTTTGCCAAGAAAGCCGCCACCGTATCTAATTCCGCCATGGTTGCTGCGTCGTATAAGGAGTTTGATGACAACTCCTCATATTCTGCACATACGTCGCAAAACCGTGGTAAAAATAGCCAAAACAAGACCACTAATGGTGGTAAAAATCGCGATGGCGGTAAGGGTGGTGGTCGCGGCGGCAGCGGCAAGGGTGGCGGCCAGCACTAGCAGTCGGCCCAGGCATGGCAGCAGCAGCCACCATGGGCTGGTGGAAAGCAATGGCCTTGGCAGTGGCCATGGGCTATCCCACCATGTCCATATCCAACTGCACCTTGGGTCAGGTCTAGTCCACAAAGACAGTAGCAACAATGAGTGCGGCATTCTTGGGCCTCGTCTTTACCGGTGATGAAGCTATTCAAATGACATCAACACCAACTAACATCAAGGCCGCGATGCATACTCTCGGGCTCACTCCACCCGATGCAACCTGGTACATGGACACCGGTGCCACGTCTCATATGACATCTTCGTCAGGTACTCTCTCGTCATATTTTAATTTGAGCAATAATCGTGGTATAATTGTCGAAAATGGTCATTCCATTCCTATTCGTGGTTATGGTCATACAAATTTGTCCCCCCCCCGAACCCACCATTGACCTTAAATAATGTCTTTCATGCCCCTCAATTGATTAAAAACTTGGTTTCAGTTAGAAAATTTACTACTGATAACTCGGTTTCTGTTGAATTTGATCCATTTGGATTTTCTGTGAAGGATTTTCAGACGGGGATGCACCTAATGAGATGTGATAGTCAGGGCGAGCTATACCCCCTCACCAGCACCACCACAAATCGAGCCAACTCACCTTCATCTTTTGCAGCTTTAACACCTTCTTTATGGCATGCCCGTTTAGGTCATGCGAGAGAAACTGTTTTAGACTCCCTTAGGCTAAATAAATTTATTGAGTGTAATAAAACGAATAGTTCTCAATTTTGTCACTCATGTCCTCTTGGAAAACATGTTAAGTTGCCTTTTGTTGCTTCTAATTCATGCACTTTTATGCCTTTTGACATTATTCATAGTGATTTATGGACGTCTCCCGTTTTGAGCTCTTCGGGCTATCGTTATTACATTCTATTTTTGGATGATTACTCTAATTTTTTGTGGACATTTCCGTTATCTAAAAATTCCCAAGTTTTAGCCACATTTCTCTCTTTTCGAGCATTCATTCGAACTCAATTTGAACGGGAAATTAAAAATATTCAATGTGATAATGGTCGAGAATTTGATAATGGGCCCTTTTGGGATTTTTGCACAGTTAATGGTTTATCTTTTCGCTTTTCGTGTCCACACACATCATCACAAAATGGGAAAGCCGAAAGAAAAATCCGCACCATTAACAACATTGTTAGAACCCTACTTGCCCATGCTTCTCTACCACCATCATTTTGGCATCATGCATTACACATGGCAACCTATCTTCTCAACATACTTCCAACTAAAAATTTAGCCTATCAATCCCCTCTTCAAATTCTCTACCAAAAAGATCCATCTTATTCTCATCTTCGAGTGTTCGGGTGCTTATGTTATCCACTCTTTCCTTCTTCCACCATAAATAAGCTTCAAGCTCGTTCTACTCGTGTGTTTTTTTGGGATATCCATCAAATCATCGTAGTTATAAGTGTTATGATTTATCTTCGAATAAAATTATCATTAACCGACACGTTATCTTTGATGAATCAATTTGCATTCTCCCTTGCCTCATACTTACGATTTCCTTGATGTCGGCCTATCCCCTTATGTGGTCCACCACCTGACCTCAAACACAGGCCCATCTGAAGTGCCGCTCACCCCGCCTACTCCTTCTCATGCCTCACCCACTTCCCACCAAAGTGCGCAACCCAACTCACCTATCATAATGGGCGATCCGGCCCACACCACTAATTCAGCTCCAAATCCACCAGTCCAGCGGCAACATACCTCCCCTTCCATTTTTTCTCCTACTACTGGACCGCATGCATCAAGCCCAAACAGAAGTTCGCCCATCACCCCCTCTCCTGTCCCGCCAACGCCAATTCTAGTCCAAAGGCCAGTCACTCGTAGTCAACATGGGATTTTCAAACCGAACAAGAAATACGGTCTTCACACCCATGTTACTAAATCACCCTTACCTCGTAATCCTGTGTTTGCCCTTAAAGACCCGAATTGGAAAATGGTCATGGATGATGAATATAATGCTCTTATTAAAAATAAGACTTGGGATTTGGTGCCTCGTCCTCCTGCTGTTAATGTGATTCGGTCTATGTGGATTTTTAGACATAAAGAAAAATCTGACGGTTCTTTTGAGAGGCATAAAGCCCGTCTTGTAGGTGATGGTGCAGGTCAACAGGTTGGCGTGGATTGTGGCGAGACTTTTAGCCCGGTAGTCAAACCGGCTACTATTCGCACAGTGCTAAGTTTGGCTCTTTCTAAAGCATGGCCTATTCATTAGCTTGATGCTAAAAATGCTTTTCTGCATGGCGAACTAAAGGAAACTGTCTACATGCATCAGCCCATGGGTTTTAAGGACCCAGTTCATCCCGATTATGTTTGTTTGCTGCGGAAATCCTTGTATGGGCTTAAGCAAGCTCCTCGAGCGTGGTATAAACGTTTTGCAGATTATGTTTCCTCTATTGGTTTCTCCCACAACAAATCTGATCACTCTCTCTTCATCTACCGTAAAGGTACTGCCATGGCTTATATTCTGCTGTATGTAGATGATATTATCTTAACTACTTCCTCTGATGTTCTTCGCAAGTCTATCATGACTCTTCTCAGCTCCGAATTTGCTATGAAAGACTTGGGGCCCTTGAGTTATTTCTTGGGTATAGCTGTCACTCGTCATGCAGGTGGTTTATTTTTATCTCAGAGGAAATATGCAGAAGAAATCATAGAACGTGCTGGCATGTCATCTTGTAAGTCCTCTCCCACACCGGTTGATACAAAACCAAAACTCAGTACTACGTCTAGCACACCGTATGATGATCCATCACATTACCGCAGCCTTGCAGGAGCCCTGCAATATTTGACATTCACGAGGCCCGACATTTCTTATGTTGTGCAGCAAATCTGTTTATTCATGCATAACCCCATGGAGGAACACATGCATGCACTTAAGCGCATTGTGCGTTATATACAGGGCACCCTAGCTCACGGCTTGCATCTTTATCCATCTTCTACTGGCACCCTTGTCTCTTATACAGATGTTGATTGGGGTGGATGTCCAGATACCCGACGATCGACTTCTGGGTATTGTGTATTTCTTGGTGATAATCTCATCTCTTGGTCCTCTAAACGGCAGAGGCTACCCTATCCAAGTCCGGTGCCGAAGCCGAGTACCGAGGGGTTGCCAATGTCGTTTCTGAGTCTTGTTGGTTACGAAACCTTCTTTTGGAGCTTCATTGTCCTATGCAGAAGGCTACATTAGTTTATTGTGATAATGTTAGTGCGATTTATCTCTCCGGGAATCCAGTTCAACATCAACGCACTAAGCACATTGAGATGGATATTCACTTCGTTCGCGAAAAGGTTGCTCGTGGACAAGTTCGTGTCCTACATGTCCCGTCGCGCTATCAAATTGCAGATATTTTTACAAAAGGTCTTCCATTGGTTCTTTTTGAAGATTTTCGGGACAGTCTTAGCGTACGAAAACCTCCCGCTTCAACTGCGGGGGTGTGATAGAATATATTTATAATAAATGTAAATATAGCAATAATCTTTGATTAGGTGTATAATTGTATAACTGTTGCCTAGAATCAAGCTGATGGCCTAGAATCAAGCCAATAACAATTGTATATAATACGAATTTGATGAAGGTAAATGGGAAGAGAGATTATCCTTCTTTCACAAACTAATTTATAAAAAATTTCAAATTACTAAATATAATTATTATTATTTTCATTCCTTTTTCCATTTCATTTAGCTTTTCTGTACGATTCTCTTTAGCCAAACAAAAAAAGATTACATAAAGTGTAAAATAGAAAGAGAATAGATTTGAAAAAAAAAAGTACCTGGAACGAATTGGCTCAAAAGGAATAGAGAAAATTTTAGGCTGGGAGCTGGAAGTGGAGCTAGGGTTTGGGGAAGAGAAAACGAGAGAATTGAATCTCAGATATGATACGTAGGAATGAGCCATAGTTAGTAAAATTGCCTCGGGAACTCCGCCGCCAACCTCCAAGCTCAGTTGCTTATCTGCTTATCTCTATCCACTTTTTAACGACGGCACAGCAACTGAGTGAGCGAGTGAGGGAGGAGACACGTAGTAGATTGGAAACTGTAACATCTACGAACGACCCGATTTTTTAATCCATTCCGGTCCGGTCCGGTCCAATATGATTTAACTGGGCTCAATTCGATACAATACCATATTAAAAAGTGCTAAAATTCTTATAAATTTTGAAAAAACAAGCACTTAATGCTATTTCTCATTTTTTTTTAATTGAGAATTGAATTTTTTTTATATGAGAATTTGATATTTTCATAAATCTCTCCTATATTCATATTCATGTGATTAGTAAAAAAAAATTGTCCAATGTTTATCTCAAAAATTTGTAGAATGCTTAGTCTAGTAGAAATGGCATGATGAAGATTGATGATAAAATTAAGGATAATGTGTTATTTTATATTCAAATCAATATAAATGAGATTCTTTCACTCTTTTTTTTTTTTTTTGACAAATAATATTGTGTTTGGAAAATAAAACGGAGTAATACAATTCAAGAATGGATCCAAAGACTTCATACACGTAAGTTTTATGAATAATTTTTTTAAAAAAACCCAATGCAACACTAATTCACCAACCAAATCTCTCAAATCTCTACTAATACAGATTTAGTGACACAAATATTATTTTTAACAATAATATTAACTACACAATTACTTGCGACAAATTTTATCGGGTGACAAACGTAACATTTGTACTGCTAAATGTATATTCAAATAAATTAGATGAAAAAAAATCCTAATTCACAGATCACGTGCTTGCTCTTTTATAACAGGAAAGAGAGTTGCAGAACTCCTCTCATTAGCCCAATTAAATAATCAATGGGACTCAATTTAGAACCAACAAATCCATACTGCCAGGAGAAATAACACCAACATCCCGGCACTAGTATTTTCTCCCCCTTTCCTGCGTGTTTCTATGAGAAAATATATGGGTTAATCAAGTAGGGAAATGACTCATAGTCAATATTGTCAATTTAAATTTATTCTTACAACAAATTGTAAGTAGATCGAAGTTTAGTTTTCATCCAGAAGTTCAAAATATCTCTCGTAAAAGTCTCCATCCACCATCCAATCATTCACTATTAAACTGTAGACGTTAGGTATGGTCAAATTAAATTTCATTTATTTTTAGTTTTTTAGGCTCTGCATGAATTTCTTAAAACGTTACAAAAAAATTGTCTTTTTCACTATGAACCAACTCTACGATGATTCCATTCTAAGATTTCATTGATTCATAAAAATTAAAATTAAATAAATGTGTATCAATGAACAAGAATGGGTAGATACCCCAATCTTCTTGGGTGAAGTGCCTAACGATCCATGTATTGAATATGAATGGATTTCTCCTAGACAAAAACAGTGTATATATACATATAGAGAGGAAGAAAGATGGAAAAAATTTGGGGATTTAAACAAAAAGAAAAGAGATTATGAATGAGATGATGATGAAGAATGGAAAAAAGTAAGATTACAAAAAAATCCATTAAGTACTTGAAAGTGCGAGGCAGATAATCGGGTGTACGATCTCCACCATCAACTAACTCTGATTCTGATGCTCTTTCCTTTATAAATTTTTTTGACCTTTCTTTTGCAATTCAGTTGCTAAACTTTTTATTTCAATTTTTAAATCAATAAAATCCTAGAGTAAAATCGATACAATCGTAGTCATATCTTATTCGTACAGTAGAATAAAACCATTTTTACAACTCTTTAATAAACTTATTAAATTGAATTTCCCCTCCGCAGTATTAAATTGCATAATACTAAAAACTAAACTGCGGACGAAAACTATTTAACCATCAACGGAAGGAAGGATGGTCACGATCTGTGATGTTGGCTATTGATCACTCCCCAAGAATAGTGACCTTATGAACATCAACAGCTCAACAAGAAAGGATAATATGTTTCAAAAAATCTTTATATGGAAGCTTCCAACAATGTATTTAAAGAGTTTCAACATTAACATTTCTCTAGCTTCTTTATAGGCTCCATAAATAATACTAAACAAAATTGAAAATACTGTTTCATCACAGTTCAAACATATTAACCAAAATGTGAATGAATACCAACCAGCATGCAATGGACAAGAGAGACTACTACTAACATTATCAAGCACTTTCATCAGCCAGCATCTTTGCATGAATTGCCTTGTAGCACTGGAGACTGCAAAGAGGAACCTTTGTCTTGGAATCTCGATACTTGTATGGGTTGTTACAAGATGGACCGGCACATTTTTCACGTGGAGGAGGATAGCTGAAAATCATCATCAGATAGTAAACAACCCATCAGAAACTAGAATCAAAATAATTTTCATCATGAACTAAAAGAACCCAAGGAACAAAATAGACCGGCCATGCACACGGAACATAACCTGGAACTAGGAAACCCTCAACACACATATCAAAAGAGATAATTTTGTGTTTTGGCAAGGAGGATGACTGCATCAAAAACCTTTGGAAAAAATGTGTTTCAATCTATAAGAATACTGCATAAAAATAATATAAAAACACACCTGAAAGATTTAGGGTCAAATATGTGAGGCAAACCAATATCCTCCGAGAATGTAACAGTGGTTCCGGTTGGGCCCATGACACATCTAATAGTGTTTGGAGGAATCGTATGTGCATTGGCAGCCTTCTCCTGCACAATACAACAATGATAACAAAAATCAATAAACCTCTTTAAAAAAAAATAAGTTCACACACAGCTACACTAGACAATACCTGAGCTAACTCTTCCTGACGCTTCTTCAATTTATCTTCCCGCTTTTTCCTACTGGAATCCTGACCTAATATTTTTCTGATTGCCTCGGCCTAAAACATTAAATGTATGACATCATTACCCATTAGAAAATATCATTGTCAATAATAGTGAAGAGCTAAAACCAAAGCAAACCTCTGACTCCCGAGCTGCCTTCTCATTTTGAATTCTACGTCTCTCGGCAGCCTCAGCTTTCTTCAACTGCTGCTCCATTTCTGTGAGTTTCTCCTTTTGCTCTGGAATAGTTCACGCAACCAGCAAGACAAGTTCAACGGACAAATCAATAATAAGTTATTTAAAAAAATATTGGCTGTCCTTGAAAAGGTTGATAGAGTATGACGGGCCTGTTTGGATTGGCTAATTAAAAACTTATTATTGTTTTTCAGAATCAAAAAGCAGATTTCAGATGTTTGAACTTTGAATTGGCTTTATTTGGCCTATATACTCTGAGCTTTGTGAAATGTGATAAAGCTAGGGGGAAACTGCTGTTTAAGAATTCTAGAATCTAAATTATTTCATTATGTTTTTCAAGCTAAAATAGTGCCCAAATATCCAAACAGTTTTCTGTTTTTTATATTCTTTCAGAAATTTCAGAAAAGCAAATCCAAACAGTCACAAAAATCACAGTAATCAGATTATTGTGATAATCAGAACAATCCAAATAAGCAAAAACCTGAATTGAATCCAAACAGGCTCGAAACATAAAATTCATTGCAACTTACTTCGAGGTGGAGGCGGTGGTAACCCATTTGGGAACTCAATTGAATTTGCTGCAGACATAGAAGAGGCATCCTTCCCGGACAGAAGGGCTCGTTGACGTGTTGTAAGAGCTATTTCTCTCTTACTTTCCATTGGTGAATCAGGTGAATCCATCGTTGGCTTCTTCTTCGTCTTACCATCAGGCCCACCATCAGACATTAGTTCCTCCTCCTCTTCATAATCTGTGTCCTCCGATACTCTCTCTGATTTGGACTTCTTACCATCTTTACCTGACCTTGAACGGCCTAAATCTTTCATCCCACTCTTCATAACCCTAGATAGACTTCGTTGTTTGATGCTAGATTCTTCCTCAAAATCTTTGTATCCTGCAGCAGCTTTAGAAATTCTGAGCTTCTCCAAGTATCGGATCTCCTCATCGTCGTCGTCATCATCAAATTCACCATGTAAATCACGCTTCTTCGGCACTCTCTTGCTCTTGCGAACTCGATCTGACTTCTCTCCTTGCTTTCTAGAGGCATTTTTTTCAGGCATCTTACCCATAAAAAACTCTTCTTTCCCAATACTAAAACCACCTCTAGAGAAATCCTTCCACGGGATTCCTTGCAAGACACAGTTTTTATCTAGAGAAGGAGAATTGTCTTCATCGGAATCGTCCTGGAAATTAACGCTCCAAAATGAATTAAATAAAACATTCCACAGATGACAAGCATTATAATGCAGCTAAAACCATTAAAGGCCATTAAAAACATATAAATGTAAAAGATTCTTTTGCCATAAAAGTATCTCATGGAACCAACTTTTATGTCTAGTAAATGAATCCCACGTGCTTCAATCCGAAATATCTGCCACGGTGTGCTCCCAATAATCAAGTATTACCAAGAATATGAAAACAATAATCTAGCAAGTGATTGCATCTTCAAATTGTTTTTAATTTATCTATTATGCAGATAACAAGATTTGCCCTTTTCATTAATTACCGAAATGAAAGCACGAGAATGAAAAGTGAAAATAATTAATATATTCCACCACAAAATGAGTGGCCCTAATAAACTTCTGGTTAGTTTAAGTAATTTCATTATTTTGAACCCAACAATTAGTTGTTTAGTTTTTAAACAATATCTCTCTTCTCCAAAAAACAATGAGAACGTAAGTAGATTAACAATTAGATACTATTTCCAAAGTTTGTAGTTCATCTTCCTCATCACAAACATACAGTCAAAAGAATATTAGAATTACAGAAGTGCATCCAAAAATCAAAATCAATCATAAGATGTATTTTATCAGTTACCAATCGAAAACAAACTTTATTATTTAGATCATAATAAACCTGAAGAATCAGCTTCTGACGTGGCCGAGGAGCGTCTGAGAATAGAGCACTCTTTGTAGACGATCCACTTCCCGACGTAGCTTGAGAAGTTGGCTTGGTTTGAATGGTACGTGTCACACCACCCATCTTCAGCTTCACTTTTTTAAACTTGCTCTCATTTACAACTCCATCCCCAACCACTGCAGAGTGCCTACTAGGAGCAATGATGCCTTCAGTAACATGATTGCTGTTCAATCCACTTTGTCCCTGCTCAATACCATCTTCCAAACCTCCATTGTTGTATAGCATACTTGATCCTCCATCTTCCTTCTTCATCTTTTTATGGGCATGTTCGCCTTCTACTATGGTAGCGGAGAAACCCCTTGAAGCGCATTGATTAAGGTTAAACACTTTCCTCTTATAACTACCGTCATAACCAGCATTATCATCACTGGAAACCTTGGCATCATCTGAAGGCTGTGTAGACGATAAGATTGACAGATCATGACCTTCAGGTAAACACTGTGATTCAGGTTTAGGTCGACGAGATGTTTGGCTTCTCTTCCTCCTTACAGTGTTTGCAATACCTTCAAACCGGATACTGCCTAACTCATCCATCAGCTAGAGGAGGGTCAAAATCCTCTGTTGGCAGTACTAATCAGATGACGAGGGGAGACAATACTACAAAATTCATGCAGTGCAGCAAATTGGAAAATGCTACAGCAAATATATGGGAATTGTCAGGTCTCAGCTAAATAATTATTGATGAACTACTAGTTCAATGATCAAAAGCTTTATCCAAGAATAATAATAAGAATCACAAGATAATGAGCCAAGAAAACAAAAATTTTAAAACATAAAATTGATTAAGATGTAAAGCAAAAAATAATAAGCGTGTGTAGACACAAAATTTACCACCATATTTAGCACACTGTTCAATTTAAAAGACCAAAAAAACATGCAAAAGCCCCTAAAAACGAATACACTTATTCACACAACAGAGAAGACCATACCCAGCACCAAAGCACGGCCAACCAATCCATATGGAAAAGTTTCAATTCCAGAATAAATGTGCAATATAAAAGTAAATTGTCTTTAAAGTTAACATATATTTTCAATTACTAACCACAACCCCACAACAAACCATCAGTTCAAAAAAAAATACCAAATAAAACATAACCCATTAAGAACCATACTGAATTGACCACAAATGCACATTAAAATGAATTCTCCAGTACCAAGATGGAAACCCACAGACAAAAATCAAAAGGCCAACAAAACATAATCTTTAGAAGATATTCAGATACACATTCATCGATCCCACAAATAATCAGAAGCCCGTATACCTAAAGCAGCTTAAATCAATCCGCACACACTAAAAACCCCAAATTATTTCATACACCCAGACACAAACTAACACACAGAGAAGATAAAAGAAACCTTGTTCTCCATTGCAGATATAGAATTGGGAAACCAGGACTCGAAGTAAAAACAAATTTCTCGCTTTGCAAAAAAAGTAGATGAGGAAAGAGGGATACAGATGAGAGAGAATGGCGGAGATAATATGGGCCGGTACGTATATATGTATAGAGAGAAGGGAAAGTTATAATTTGGGTTTGGGTTAGGGTTAGAGAGTTTAGAGTATTTGAGTTGAGTTGTAAGAGTGTGATTTTGAGTGTAAGGGTAAAGGCAAGGACTCGTAATCTTCTCCATTTTTTTTCCCTGTGAATTTGTTTTTGTTGGATATTGGCTTGGTCGACTCGATCACCCGACTCAGTAAACTTACTCACCCTTCCTCAGTATCTTTCTCTCTCTTTCTCGCTCTAGATTTTCTCTCTCTTCGGGGGATCCTCTGTTGCTTTTATTTTCCCTCCCCTTCTCTACACAAGGACATGCTGCAAGTATGCGCGCAGGTTAATTTCCTACGCACTCCGTTCATGTTAGTACAAACATCTTTCATTCTCTCCTTTGACCATTGTAAGGTGGGGTGTCACATGCTTTTATTCGAATCGGTTAGTTTATTTATCGGTAAATTGGTCAATTTAATAAAATACTGACGTAGATAGATAGAACTTCGCTTGCGAATCAGTACTCTATTAACCAACTTATTCAAAAATAAACTTTATACTAATCACCCCTTTATTCTAATCCTATACGCCATAGTCCATATTACTAGAATTTTTTATTTCCCATCTTTGGGAAGTATTAATTATTATTATTAAAATGGTGTTGCTTGTTGACATGTATTTTGGGTCGGTATTAGAGATCGTTGTGAATGACTTATAAATTTGTCAAATTAATTTATAAATTATTTGTTATTATTTATTTATTCGGGAATGATTTAATTTTTTACTTATAAATTGAGTTTTAAGTTAAAAAAAATAATTAAGTATTTGTAATTTATTTTAAAATAAGTTAGTTTGATAAAATATAATATATATTTTATCCTCTTCTATTTTTTTTCTCTTTTATTAATGTCTTTTTTTTAATAATCTCTTTATATTTATTTTAACTTATAAGTCATTATGTTGAACACCTTCATAAATTTTTTTTAATTTGGAAGTCAAATTGATATTGACGCGCTTATAAATCATAATCTTAAAATAACTTATAAATTAATTTATAAATTAATTTATAAGTCATTTTTATTCCTGAAGAGACCCTTTTAAGTTTTAAGTTTTAAGTTTAAAATAATAAATTTTCTACTATAGCGATTTGGATGATATTAATTTGAACTTGTTAAACGGTATTATTTGTAAGAAATACAAGTTTATCCCTTTCACTTGGTGTTGGAGGTTGGGGTAGACTTGTATCTCTCATAAGTCATAACTTGTTCTCTAAATTCTAATCTTGAAGTTGTATATGAAATAATCTAGAAAAAGTGCTGAAAAGTTATGTTCATAGAGTATGTGAGAGTAAAGGTAAGATCGTCTTGACATTAAATGACCTTAAAAAAAGTTTTTTTTTTTTTTTTAATGTTTGACGAATATATTTATGATAATATTAAGTTTATGGTCGTTTCATCGATTTATCCTCTTAATTTTACTCTTTTTTAAAAAATTTATCAAACCATTTAAATGCACAATCAAACAATAAATAAATTCACTTTGTCATGTTAAAATAAATAATATCGCTTAATTAATGTCATGTGGTGGCCACTTTAAGAGCCCAATTTTTATGAATAAATATGAATTTTCTATAATTATCATTTTTGAATATTATAGAATAAATTTGATATAATGTTATAGTTGTGGGTAATAGTTATAAATTTTGTAAAATACGCAAGTTGTTATATAATATTCGATTGGTTGGGGAATATTGGTTTTAACAGGGAATATTCGTACGACGGCACAATTATTGGTGGACCCCACAACGGAATTACTGTCGAATTGAGAAAACGACAAAAATATTTTATGAAAATAACTGCTGAAGTTTTATCGTTAATTATTGAAACACCCGGTGTTAAAAGTACAAGAATACGCGTGGTTGCATAGTAGCACACGGTATTGATTATTGATGCTTACGTGAGAAGTCACTTAGTTTTGTTCAATTATTGCTTCAGTAATTGTTGCATAGTATCTCAAGTTAATTGATTCAATTATTGTCGATATTTTATATATTATTAAATCAATAATTGAGACGACGAAGTTATTAATATTATTATTTGCAATATTAACGATGTCTAGAAGTTTTGCCAAAGAGAGGTTTGGTCATCTAATTGTGCGCCAATAGGGAGAAATCCTTATTGGAAAGCCCCCTCTTTCCTGGGAACGACCTGGTCGATTAATAGTATGAATTATAATAATGATGATGAAATTTTGTTTTATTAGTATTATTAATGTAATAAAACAGAAAAGCTTTTTATATAAAACAGAATACTTTTATAAAGTTATTCGTTTTATTAGATTATAAATAGAATATATTATATTTTATTTAAAAGATTTTGTTTTATTATAATATTTTATAGTAAACCAATCTGGATCGTCCGTTTAAAAGTAAATCAATCTGGACCGTTCATGAATTAGTTACTATTCAGTCCATTCTCTTATAAATAGAAGCTCATTCTTTCATTATTTCTTACGAATTCACTGAAACTCTAGAGAGAGAAACTACAGAGAGAAAGAAGAAAAGTATTCTGCTACTTCACTACTCCTATATCCAGTTTGTTCTAAGGTAAGGAGTATTATTTCTTTCGTATTCATGAAGAGAACTTCTGTTATTCCATATTTTTTTTATTCATTGGAATAACTTTGATATCGCTGATCTACCCTATACTTGGTGAAATTCTTACATTATTCCATTCTTTATCATTATGTTGGAATAACTATACATGCAAGCACCGCATACATGGTAAAATTCTTTCGTTATTCCATTCTTTATTATTACATTGGAACATCACATGTAATGCCACGCATGACACGGTTCCGTTATTTATTATTCTGTTGGAACATCCCGCTTGGCAATGTAATTTCACGACCGGGTTCCGTTATTTATTATTCATTGAATAACTCGCATGCATAAGATTCTATCGCATGTCTAAAGTGATTTCTTTTGTTATTCCATTCTTTATTATACTCGGTTGGTTAAAGTTTTGACTTCTATACTCCATGAAATTAGTGGAATATCCTTGATATTTCAAGGCTTCATCCAAAGATCTTTTATGAAAATATTCTTACGAGCTATTCTTGAATTTTACTCTCACAAAAAGTATTATGTTAACAATTTGGACGTTATTAATTCTGGATAAATTAATTCTTGAACTTGTTTTATTGAATTCTTATATCATTGTCATCATCCTCATGTTTATATTATGTTGAAAGTCATACGTGGCTGTAGTGCATAGATGGACTTGGTATGATTATGACCGAGGAATTAATCGGTATAATCACGCACCGTAATGTTACAAATGATGTGGTAAAAGTCCTCATTGGCTTTTGTAGTGCATTGATGGATGAGTTGTTGGTATGATCATGACCATTGATGAATACACGAATATCCTTGGCCCGCATCGCATGGATAATTTGTGGTTGTGATACTAATGAATATCCTTGGCCGTATATAGTGCAGGGATAATGTGGATTATTTATTGTTCGAGTCCCAAATGATAAAAGTGATGAAAACCTTTTAAATCATAAAAGATAGTAGATTTTATTCTTTACTTGACTCTTTTAATGGATTGTTTGTTCCCCGCTGCTTAAACTTGATATTTGTTATATTGTATCGTTTAACAACGTTGAAGGCTAACAATAATTTATTCTGTATTATCTTAGTCATAATATTTCTTACTGGGCTAGTTGAACTCACCCTTTTACTTTCATTGTTCTCTTTAGGAAATGAGAACGTAGTAGGGACTAGTCGGGGAACGGAGTGACGGTCCAGATAATAGCATTAGTAGTCCTCATTATTCCATTAAATAGTGTGATAATAAATGTAATGAGGACTCAATTGAGTGTGGATATTGTCTAGATGACAATATTTGTATTAAAACTCACAGCATACGTTTTGTCGTATTTTACACGACTGTTGTATAATTAAGTTGTATTTGAATTTTATACCATGTATTTGACGACTCAAGATGGGTGATGTATACCTATTTTGGGGGCGTTACAGCCACCACTCTAGCTGCTAGATCCAAGAGTAAATTCAGTCTCTTGGGGGTCAATTTTTTTTAAAAGATATACACAAAGAAATAAAATAAATTATAAAACTAAACAATATTGTCAAATATTATTTACAATAATATCTTTTGAAGCTTAAATTGTTACAATAATAACCTCCTTTTCTATAGTTGTAAAAATATTATGAGCAATATAAGTTACTAAACAATGATCACAAAAGAGTGGAGTGGTGATGTAGGTAAAAATTTGAAAGATTTAATACAAAAACTTTTTTTATCTAAAATTTTATATTTTCACTAAATATTATATTAAAAAAATAAAAATTAACCCCTAAAAATTCAATCGGGTCAATTTCCCCCACCCTAGGCTAGATTTGCCCATGGCTAGATCAATAATAAGGCTCGTATACGCAATTTCATCAAAAATAGAATTACTTTTTATATAAATTCAATTTACCTCAGTCGACAAGTTGAGCTTGTTGTATATATAAAATTAAGTTTAATTTTTGTTGTATATATAAAATATCCATGATTTGCGTTGTTATAAGTAAGGTTGTAAATGAGCCAACACAGTTCGGGTTCGATTTGGGTTCGGCTCGAAAAAATACGAGCGAGATTCGGATTCGTTAATAATATAATCCAAATATGAGAATTAAAAATAGTTCGAATAAAAATATGAGTAGAATCTGAGCAAGGTTATACTTGACTCGTTTAAGATTCAAACTACTCGAATTTTTGATTGTGATTCGATACATACTCGGTTAATACATATTCGATTAGATGTTCGGTACATTCTCTTATAATATATACAAATTTAAATTAAATTAGGAAAATTAGTTATTATTTTGTTTTGTTTTTAATTTTAATTATGATTTTATATTTATAAAGTGTAATAATAAATATATTTTTTTATTTTTAAGTAAAATAACAAATTCAATTTATAATTATATTTATTATAAAACTAGTTATTATGTGGAGATTCGAATTCGAGCTTGAATTTGAAGCTCGCGAGTAGTTTGAATAAATATTTGAGTCGAGTCGGATCGAATTCGAGTAATAAATATTCGATTTAAGTCGAATCTGAGTAGGAATTTTCAAATATAATTCGAATTCGAGTACGAATTTATCATTTTGAGCCGAATTCAAGTACGAATTAATTTAAACATACTATTCAAGGTATGTTCAAGTAATTTGTGTATTTAGATTGAATATTGTTTTGAAATTGGTCTAATTAGTATTTAGATTGAATATTGTTTTGAAATTGGTCTAATTAGTTAATTATATTTACTGAAATTTGTTATGAATTTGCTGAAATTTAGTTGAATTTGGGATTGGGTCTGAAATTGTAATTTATAGTCGTCTTTGAATTTAGGATTCATTTTTTTGATTTTGTTTGAATATCTAATTTGGTAGACCAATTACAGTTATTTGATTCTTACTTTATAATCTGATGTGGTTCAATAAGTTTATTTAGTTCAAAAATCTGATGTGGTTGGTTCAGTTGTATTGACAGGTATCCCTCCGGAGTAGTTCGCCGCGATACGCGACGAGGTGGTCTGGATAGTGGTTACCTTACTCTTAGATGCTTTTGGGACGCTGTTGAGTCAGCCCTCGACTAGGTATACTATTCATTTAAAATTTTTGTATTCTGCATGTTATTTAATTTTTATTTGTTTGTATCTTTAATTGTATTATATATATATGGACAAATGAGTTATATTTTTAATTGTATCAACAGGATGCTCATTCTGATCACGAGCAGAGGAACGACGTCGATGACGATTTTTATACGCCAAAGCAGCAGCGTCGACGTCCCCCCGATGATCCTCCTCACACCGGCGGTAGTACTACTGGCTTGACTTAGTTTAGTTGATATTTGACATTTTTATAGTTTAAACCTTGTATATAATTTATTTTTGTATATATTATGGAGTATTGTACGTAGTTCAAGAGTATTTTGTATATCTTATGGAGAATAGAACATATTATAGTTAATATAGGGTATAAAAATATTTTTGTTGGACTTGTATATATGCATGTGAACAAAAGTTATATATGTTGGACTTGTATGTATGTGATTGGAAGGTTATTATTATGTTGACTGTACTGTTGGAAATATAAACAGGTTTACAGGTATAAAAACGTGGGTTAAAACCTGGATGTTGTCAAAACAGAGCAAATATTTAAAAAAAAAATTCTTATCCTCGACGGAATAAGGTAAACCCGGCAGAATTCCGTCATGAATAAGCCCTTTAATATTTCTCCGAGATGTGCCACGTGGCAGCTTAATACCGACCGAATAAGATCGACGAAATATATTCGGTCGAGGATAGACTAAACTCGACGGAATATTTGGTCGACCATATGTCCGTCGGAATTAGTAATCCTCGATTGAAATATTGATGATTTTAATTTTGACGTTCTTAAACCCGACCGAATCCCCGGCTGAATATTCCATCGGTATTAAGATATCCTCCACGGAATATCCTTAACCTCGATGAAATATTCCGTCAAAAATAAGCCCTTTTCGTGTAGTGTTACTTACCTTTTTTATTACTAATATTAATTAATTGCCTTTTTGTTAATATAATACTAATACTAATTGCCTTTTTAGTAATATTAGTAATAATATTAGTAATTGTCTTTTTAGTAATAATATTAGTAATTGACTTTTTATTACTAATACTATTATTAATTGCCTTTTTATTACTAATACTAATATTAATTGCCTTTTTAGTAATATTAGTAATTACCTTTTAGTATTAATATTAATTGCCTTTTTATTACTATTACTAATATTAATTGCCTTTTTATTACTATTAATAATATTAATTACCTTCTTATTAGTAATACTAATATTAATTGACTTTTTATTACTAATACTAATATTAATTGCCTTTTTAATTTTCATTTAATTAATATTAGTATTAGTAATAAAAAAACAAATAATAACACTATTACCGACCGTTACAAGATGTAGCGGCTTGTTTTTTTTTTTTTTTGGTTAGTGCCTTTAGTGTTGTCTTTAGTGTTATCTTTAGTAATAAAAAAGGCAAGTAATAACACTATTATCAACCGCTACAAGATGTAGCGGTTTGATTTTTTTTTTAATGACTTTTGTTGTAAGAAAATTGAGAAATAGAAAGATAATATTGTAATATTAATTGTTTTTTTTTTTGCCTTTTGAATTCTCATTTAATTAATATTAGTATTAGTAATAAAAAGGCAAGTAATAACACTATTACCAACAAAGTGGGATAACGGATGGCACAACTAAAAATTATGACCAAGTCGCTACGAGCGGTAGCGGTTGGTATATAAAAAAAAAATAAAATTTCCTTTTTATCATTCTATTTCTCAAAAATGGGTCCACGTTATAAAAAAAATATTAAGACCAAACCGCTACAAGTTGTAACGGTTGGTATATAAAAAAAAAATAATTCATTTTATATCTTTCTATATGACAATATGGGCCCACATTAATAAGTTAATTTGACTTTTATTAAAATAGAAGCCGCTAGAGTATGTTGTTTAGGCCGCTACATGTTGTAGCGGCTGGCAATATATTTTTTTCTATTTTAGCCTTCCATTTAATTAATTTACGGCTGACAAATTGGTTAATGGAATAGCGTTGCATAATTTTTTTTAATTTGTTGGAGTTTAAAATTAGACGTATATTTTTATTCTTAAATTATAAAGTGACATTTCTTAATATTTCATTACTTTGTTCCGTTTGTAAATAGGAGTTAATTAATTAATAAACTTTTTAACTTATTTATTTATGGATTTTAAGATTTGAAATTCAATTATAACTATGTAAAAAATATTTTTGTTTTCTTATTATAACAAATTTGAGTCTTAAAAAATATTATCTAATTTTGATTTAGATAATCTTTTATATGTGCAAAGATGAGTCCAAAATTAAACAATTGATACTTTTGGCAGACAAATTAAAGAGAGTACAATTTAACATTTTGAATGGATTATAATATCGTTCATTAATTAATTCGTTTATATTCTCCTGATGGAAGTTTAGCAACAATACACACCTTGACTACTAGTGTCCATAAGTATATCGAACAAAGTTAAATAGAAAGGTTTTGTCATTTGTATAAAATATAGATGTTAAAAATAACAACTTAACTAATTTATTATTTGTCAAGTGAAAATAAACTATATATATATACTCCATATTTGAAAAGGAAATATACAAATGAAAATGATTCATACACTAAGACATCATATGTCATCATATCGATCTACATATATAGAGATAATAAACAATGGATAATGATATATATTAGGAGTTTATATGTCGACAACTTTTTAATTACAAGTTACGTGGTGAATAATTACAGCTACATTTAATTTAGTTAATATAAGTCAATTTTATAATTATACTCAATTTCATATATTATTAATGTATGTTTACAATAGTAATTTGACTAAAATTCTCACAATACATAACAACTCATAAACGAAAGTTATATATAAACTCATAAACTAGCTATATGGTAATCAGTGTATAACACCGAAATTTGCGATGCATGGAAGGCTTCTTTCCCTTTATTTCTGCTATATATACATACACATCAAATTTATAATACAGTTATAGTTAGATATTAATTTCTCTATAATATTAATTCCTATAATTAAAGTAATTATGAAAAATTAAGAAAACTAATAAAAACAAACATAACTTAATTAATTAGCTGGTGTATTCAAGAAGGGTTAGGCTATCGCTAGCACCAGCAGTGATGGAATCCTCATACCCCTTCATTGGAGAAGCACCTCCCACCAATTCCGAAAAACAGTCTTGACAAGCTGTGATATCATCCTCTATCGAACTAAGATCTTCACTTAGCATGTAAAAATCATTAGCTTGAAGATCATTAATGGCTTTCACAAAATCATCTATTGTGGTGCCATAATTTTGTACACATTGTCTAAGGCATGACCTAATCTTAGGCGTGGTGGCCGGATTTTTCAAGAGTTTCTTGGATGTAATTATAGCAAGCTTAGCATCGCGAGCTGCAGTCCTTAAGCGCGATTCTAGGGCTTCATGAACATGATCACGACTGGAAGGCGAAGGCGAAGGCGAGTCATCAGGTACTGTAGATGATATGTATGACTTATGTTTGGAAAATGCCTCCGTTGCAAGGTCTGAGGATATTGGAGATGGGGAGATTGAGGGAATTAGGGATTTTGGAGATGAGTACTCTTGGGCGAGGTCTGGGGAATGAGATGAGAAGAATGAGGGAAGTAGGTTAGTTGCTTCTATTGATAACGATAAGAAAGAAAATACGGCAAATAAGAGTTGTAAATAATTGTAAAGCTTCATGTTGTTTTTTGATTTCCTGAAGGAAAGAGGGTTGTGGAAATTGAGAGAAAATGGAAGGAGGGACGATCCATGTTTGAGGAAATGGAGGGATGGGAGAGATCACTGAGGGTGTTAATTAATTGTTGGTTGCAAATAATTTAAGGGTATGTTTGGCCATGCACGATATTAGGGTTTCCGGCCGTAAAAAGTTGATGTAATTGCATGCATGCATGGTCGTTTGAATTATATCCTCTGGTTAAGTTTTAGAAATAACATTTGTGGCTTATATATATATATATATATATATATATATATATATAACCTAATTCATACTGTTTTAGTTAAGTTTAGAAAATTAACATGTTGATTTACTTTAATAATTTAAAACGTTACATCTATATATATATATATATATATAGTCAAGATTCATTTATTAATTTAGTTGGTTCGAGAAAGAACCCAAAAAAGTTTGTGGCTGGAGTCCTTTTAATATATATGGTTAGACACTTAGACTTCCACATGCCCATTATCATCTTAATATTATAACTGCATGCTTACCACTTTATTTGTTTGCCCAATTTTGTTTCTCAATTTATATTACTAAATAATTTTATTATTAATAATAATATTAATTAACTAATATCAATATTAAAAATAATATTAACTAGCTAATATTTTTTGTCCCAATTTTAAAATAAATATTATTACAAAATTATTATCTTAAACTTTTAAATTAAATATTATTACAAAATTATTAGTTAGTTAATATTATCATTAATATTAAATAATATTATTTTGTAATTTTGTAATAATGAGACAAGTTGCTTGCCATAAATATTATTACAAAATTTTAGTAATAATAAAATAAATTTTATTACAAAATATTATTACTAAAACTTACTACATTGTAAATACTTTAAATTAAAACCTACAACAATATGTCAACCGCTGTTACATAGTAGCGGCTTGGTGTTTTAAGTTTTATTTTTTTACTTTACAACAATTGTAAATGTTTTTATTACTAAAACTTACAACAAATTAAAAAAATAAAAAATTAAAACACCAAGCCGCTACTATGTAATAATATTTAATTTAAAACTAACTAATAATTAATGAAATAATATTAACTAACTAATAATTTTGTAATAATATTATTATTAATATTATTTAATAATTTTGTAATAATATTTATGGCAAGCAATTTTATAAATTTACAATTGTAATAATTTTGTAATAATTATTATTAATATTATTTAATAATTTTGTAATAATATTATTATTAATATTACAATAAATTTTTTACTTTGCAACAATTGTAAATATTTTTATTACTAAAACTTACAACAAACAAAAAAAAAAATTAAAATTAAAACACCAAGCCGCTACTATGTGTAGCGGTTGGCATATTGTTGTAGGTTTTAATTTAAAGCATTTACATTGTTGTAAGTTTTAGTAATAATATTTTGTAATAATATTTATTTTATTATTACTAAAATTTTGTAATAATATTTATGGCAAAGCAACTTGTCTCATTATTACAAAATTACAAAAATAATATTATTTAATATTAATAATAATATTAACTAACTAATAATTTTGTAATAATATTTAATTTAAAAGTTTAAAATAATAATTTTGTAATAATATTTAATTTAAAAGTTTAAAATAATAATTTTGTAATAATATTTATTTTAATAGTGGGACAAAAAATATTAGCTAGTTAATATTATTTTTAATATTAATATTAATTAGTTAATATTATTATTAATAATAAAATTATTTAGTAATATATATTGAGACAAACAAAATTGGGCAAACAAATAAAGTGGGTAATCATGCAGTTATAATATTAAGATGATAATGGGCAAGTGGAAGTCCAAGTGTCTAACCATATATATTAAAAGGACTCAATCACATTCTGAATTATAGGCGGTTGGGACAATGAAAATGGGACGTCTCATTTTTATTGTCTCGGTATTTCAAGTCATTGTTGGCTTGACTTTTGGGTTGTTCTCAAAGAACTTGGGTTGTCATGGATATATATATATATATATATATATATATATATATATAGAGCCTTCCATAAAGAATCATTGCTATATGGAAATCTTATCTGTAACACCCCTTTTTGGATAGTTGATAAACTTATTGGAAAATTTGAGATTGAAACATAAATATACCCGGTAGTAACAATTTGTACAAGCTTTTATTTTAATATGAGGACCCCACCAAAGTCAACATGTTGTCGGTTTGTTTAACTTAAACCAACTTTAGTATTAATAATACACTAGCAGACAAATTGACTTATGCTAACAGTATATAAAAAAAAAAAAAATCCTAAACCGTAACAAGCTCTTACGGCAAAAAAAAAAAAAAAAAAAAAAAAAAAAAATATTCAAAACGTAATAAGCTCTTACTCTTTACTTATAAAAAAAATATATATATATATATATATATATTCAAACCGTAACAAGCTCTTACGGCTTATAAAAAAAAAAAAAAATATCCTAAACCGTAACAAATGTTTTTATAACATATTTTATAACAAAATAAAAACATTTGTTATAAAAAAAAATATTTTTAACAAATGTTTTATAACAAATGTTTTTAAAACATTTTTTTTTATTTTATTTTTTTTTTTTTTTTTTTATTTTATTTTTATTTTGTAAATTAGAGCTTTATACTTTTTTTTTTTTTTTTATTTAGAGAGTTTAGAAACTTTCTTAAACTTAATTTTTTTTTTTTTTTTCTTCTTTTCTCCATTATATGTTATGACTCAAAGAAATTAAAATAAAATAAAAAAAAAAATAACTCTTACTTAAGATATATTATCGTCATTTGAAGGAAAAAAAAATTTGATATACCAACTAAGAATTCTTTGAATGTGATTCGAACTCGCAACCTCATGCACCAATACCTCATCGTATATGACCACCCGAGCACCACGAGCCTAGTGCTAAGTTTAACCAAGGATATATCCTTATAGAAAAACTTCACCATCCCCAAAATCTATATTCTTGCATTACTACTATATTACGATTTATTATTATTAATAAATTTATATTATTAATTGGATTTTCTAAATAGAAATAAGTTAATATCTATATTTATTATTATCCCTTTAATATGTTTTCTTATCTTTGTAATAATATCAATAAAAAGATTATTAATATATTAAAAATAAATATCATTCTTTAATAAAATATAAATAATGATCATTATAAATCTTGTATTATTAGTATTAATAATTTTATTATTAAGCAATGATTATTAGTAATGATTTTATATATTAAGCAATGATTTTATTATTAAGAAATGATTTTATTATTAATAAAACTAGTTCAATTAGTCTAATAAGTAATGATGATAATTTTTCAAGTCATTTCAGGAAATTAATTTACTTATCGAATTTATAATTTATAAAAGTAGTGAAGTATTATAATAATAATAATAATAATAATAATAATAATGAGTATCAATATTAGAAGTACATATTATACCAATACTAGTATTGCATAACATTAAGAGGAATAATACATATTACATGTTCATTTTCATAAAATAAAAAAACATAGAATGATTAATACAACCGACGCCTATATTTTTTGGCTCAGGAATCCCTAGCACTCGATAGTGATTTCGCTTATCGTGGTCGGTTTCAAAGCCACAAATTGCACATTTTCGATGAGTTTTAGAAGGAATGATTTTCTCGAGTGCACTCTTGAATCTTGATTGATTTTTTTGCGGCCCTTTGTTTGAGAAATATTAGGCGGCAAATACTCTTCTTCTTCTTCCACCTCCGCATCTTCATCGTCATTATCGTATCCCATATCATGATTTGGATCTCCAACTGCAATCAATGTCGTCATCCGCCGATTCGATAATATTCTCATCCGGATCATCTTTGGTCAACCAACTCTTTTCCTCGTGCATTCGGTTTAAAACGGTTTTGTAACCTCGACCGTGAGCAAAAGTCGCTTTCTCGCTAACTCCCGGTAATCACTCATCAAATGATTATAAGCGCATTGCTTGATTTTGTTGAAGTCGGCAGATGTGGAGTTAAAAGTAAGTCTTCACCATTGCTTTTGTTCGCGTCTCTTGTCCACCGATGAAGGATCATGCTCGGTCGGTATTTGTGAAATACTCTTTTGCTATGAAATATCTCAAGATGTACTGCATAATTCACCGAGTGAGAAAACATTTGGCGATTACATATAAGCCGATCCCGGTTGTCGATTGTTGACAACTTCTTTATATCTTCCACCACTTTCAACAGATTGCATCGCATTATCGTTTGCATAAACCTTAGTATCGGTGACACAACTCACTAAGTTTACGAACATTGTATTTCATGGAATCGACGAATTGACGTTGGAAACGTCTAAACATCTCTTTTGTGTACACTTGTGCAGCATGAACTTCTAAAGATGAACCGAGTACCATAATCCTTTTACGATGTTTTGTTATGTAGTCGGCCTTCCTCTCCCTGATAAACTGTCTTTCTACAGCCTTTTGACTCTGCAGTACAAAACATAGCATACCTGTTGATGCATTAACATACTCATCAAAAAAGGCATTCATGCTCTCGCTTCTTCCAGTGGTAGTCATTCCCGCGGCAAAATATCTCTTTGTATATGCTGGAATCCATTTCTGCCGTACATCATACAAACTTCCAAGCCATTCATTAGTATACAATTCATAGGAACTTATCAGAATATGCCAACGCTCTTCAAATTCCTCGATGGACAATGAGTTATACACACAGTTGTTAAAATCATTTTTGAACGATGGGTGCTCATAATAAACATGATGCAATTTTTCAGGAAATTTATTGCTAATATGCCAAGAACACAATAAATGATAACTAGTTGGAAGTACCGTAGCAATAGCATTACTCATAGCTTTGTCTTGATCGGTGATGATGGTTGTAGGTGCCTTTGTAGTCCATGGCTTCAAGCCGTATCTCGTAATACCCAAACGAAAGTGTCCTCTGTCTCATCTCGAATAAAGGCAAATCCAAACAATATAGGATCGATAATGGTGGTTGACCGGGAAAATGGAACAAACGGCATGCCATACTTATTTGTCCCAGATATGTATTATCAAATGTCACAACGTCTCCGAACCGTTGATATATAAACCTTGATCAAGGCCAACCCACGAATCAAGCTATGCGGTTGTTTTCACCGGTTTCACTCGGAAAAAAAATTTTTGGCACTTCCGGATGCAAGTTTGTTCAAATGATTGACGTGACTTGTGCATCGTTTTCATCGCAGAATCACGCCTTAAATCTCGCACCACATTCTCAACATTAGTAGTAGAGAAAGGAACATTTTGCAACCCACCTCCCATTGTGCTCAAAACATTCATCATCTTACTAGGACCAATCTGGGACTTATTTAAAGTGTCAATTAAAGTTCTTGCAACAGGAGTAATATTTACGTGAGTCTCGATCAAATGTACTTTGGTGGGGGTCACTAAGTGATGATTGTGCTCTAATTCAACAAAGAGATATCGCCCAATTGTCCTCTTTCTTATTGTGGACAACATATATTCTAGCTTTGCACATTGTTCGTCCTATAGAGTCTCTCTGTCTAGTTATTTTATTACTACTATCTTCATCATCAGGTAAACTCTTGCCAACAAATGGTGTACCGGCTTTCTTACATACATACCGCCTAGATCGATATCATTCAGATTAGCATGTTTATGACTAGTTGCAATTCTAATCTCAAATCCATTTTTGCGAGCATATGATCTATAAAATATTCAACCTCTTCCAACGCAAAAAAAATAACAAACCAACGTCACGGAACAATATCGATTTGACATCATTAACTTCACTAACAAATTCGGATGTATTATATGACATTTTGAAAAACTTACTTGTCAATAATAGTGATGAATTTTGCTCGATCGAACTTCAACTTGATTTTTTACGAAGTGAAAGTGGGCAACCGGATGAAACAAATTATGAGTAGAGGAGAAAAGAGATAATAATATCAGAGAACAAATTCTATGGAAGGATAAGAAGATAACTTGAGAAAATAGCAGCTTCCTAGACAATATTTAAAGGTAAAAAGATCGGTAGAAAGACAATTTAGTAGCGGTTAATGCTCAAGAAGTCAAACTAATGTACTTTTCCCATATAATCAATGTCAGCTTTGTTCTATTCCCATAGTGTTGTATTATTATGTTTGACTACTTATTCACCAGACATTGTTTATAATAATAATAATAATAATAATAATGATAATAATGATAAAAAAATAATAAAAAGTACATAAGCCGCTAGAATTTGGAACGGCTTTGTACTCAATTCGTAATTATAATAGAATAACAATAATAATCGTAAAATTATAATAAAATAATGAGAAATTTAATTTGGGGGGAGATGGAATGTTTAAAGATATATTCAAATCCAAGGTAAGATATGACAGATGCTAGGCCCGTGGTGCTCGGGTGGTCATATGACGAGGTATTGGTGCATGAGGTCTCGAGTTCGAGTCTAGCTAGCAGCGAAAAATTGATTTATTCAAATTGCCTTTGCATAAAAAAAAATTTTTTTTTTTTTTAAACCGTTATACCTCTACCTGCCACTTGCATAAAAACAAATTTTTTTTTTTTTTTAAAACCGTTATAGCCTCTAAAACTTGCATAAAAAAAAATTTTTTTTTTTTTTAAACTTATTATAGCCTCTACCCATTGCATAAAAAAACAAAATTTTTTTTTTTTTAAAACTAGTTATAGCCTCTAAAGGCTTGCATAAAAACAAATATTTTTTTTTTTTTTAAACCGTTATATTTCTACTTAAATTGCATAAAAAACAAAATTTTTTTTTTTAAAAACTGTTATAGCCTCTACCATAACTGTATAAAAAAAAATATTAAAATACAAATTCCAAGACGTAAGAGCACTTTACTGAAACACAATTATTGACAAAATGACAAACCATTTACATCGGAAATGCACTTTTGACCACTTTTTACAAGACATTGCCTCTGGAAAGAACACTGCAAAATTGGTAAACTAAAAAAAGTTGAGACATTGTTACAAATTTGGTCCTAAATTAATTCATGTAATTAGGACATTTGAATGAGAGCTTATTTAAAGCGTCTATTCAAGACACATCTTGTGCAAACTAAAGTTCACTTGCCAAGCTAGATAAAATAAAAATAACAGAGAGTAGAGAGGAGTATTTGGAAGAGAGAGAAAAAAACTTCAACAAATTGAAAATTTGGAATCCATTTATTATATTCGAAGACAATCGATTTTTTGGTAAGATATATTGTTATTGGTACTCCATTTCATATCATTATTTGCAAAGCATGTAAGATAATAGTTTTATCACTTCATGTTATTCTTGAATTAAAGGGATATAATACCATGCATGTATTTGTTTTTGTTGTCATTAATGCGTGTTATAACAAATGTTTTTTTATTTATTTAGTAGGTAGAAACTTGATTTAGCTTAATATTTTTTTTTTTTTTCTTCTTTTCTCCATTATATGTTATGACTCAGCAAATTAAAAAAAAAAAAAAAAAAACAACAAATTTGTATATACTTTATCACGGTTGAAGAAAAAAAAATTTGATATACCAACTAGTAGTCATTTGAAACAGATTCGAACTCGCAACCTCATGCACCAATACCTCGTATATGACCACCCGAAAGAGCACCACGGGCCTAGTTGCTAAGTTTAACCAAGGATATATCCTTATTCCAAAGGTACTCAATTGTTCACTTATTGTTTTAATTTATTTTTCTTCTTATTGTTTTTATTTTTAATAGTTTTACTTTTTTTACTAGTTTTTAATGCATGTTAATATTATTACATTATATACATGCATATTATTATTACATGCATGTTGTTCGCTTTTTAATGCATGTTAGTGTGTATTATTATTCTTTGTCATTTTGCAACATGTTACTTTCAACTTCATTTTGTCATACATCTTAATACTAATATGGAATTGATGTATTTTTTTAGGTAAAAGATGGATAGTTGGGAATATGGGCCAATTGATCCAGTGTTCGCATGATCAACAAGATCATGTATCGGATGACATATATCATGGGAGAGATAGGGAAAACTAAGCTCCGGTCAATATCTCGATCGGAAATATAATCGGTGGGCTTTACAAAAGAACAAAAAATCCTTTTAAATAAATGTGGATTTGGAGTATTTAGTTATCAAGGTGTTGTACACCAAACCGATCTTGGTGCGATATCGCGCTTTAGTCGAGAGATGGCGCCTTGAGACTAATACTTTTCATTTAAAGCGTGGAGAAATAACAATCACGTTAGAGGATGTTCACTTTATTTTTGGGTTCTACGGTGGTAGGAAAGCCCTTAACGGGTCCCCCTCATTGTCACCAATTTGAATTATTTTAGGGATTGTTTTGAGATCAATTAGTGGTGAATATTTTAGTTAAAAAAACGCAAAGTCTGCAATTTCATTAGTGTGGTTGCACGAACATTTTAATAAATGTCCCGAGAATGCAAGTAAAGATGTTGTAGGCGACACACAAAGGCATACATGTTGTGGTTGTGTGGGGCAATATTATTTCCTAATAGGAATAGAAATAGTGTGCACCCACGATATTTGTCTTTTATTGCTAACGTGAAGATTGTGTAACTTACTCTTGGGGGCGCCGCAGCGGTGTTAGCATATTTGTACGAGATCTTATATATCGCTACTAGGAAAGGAGTTAAATACATTAATGGTTGTGTTACATTGTTACAAATTTGGGCTTATGGCGTGTAAGTATTGGAAAGCCAAACCCTTGGCCACAATCATCCTTATGGTTACCTAGGGCTTTAGCATGGTCCTATTTTGGAGCCCACAGTTATCCTGGTAGGCGTGAGAATCCCCATCACCATTTGTCATTTTACTGAGGGAGTTAGATATTAAGTCTCATGTGGGATGTGGTTTGGCTACCTTACATAATGTGGGATGATGATATCGGTGGATTTAATTTTGAAGGGGGTTGTTGGGATCTGGTGGGGTCCCTTGATCCACTTTGATATTGTGGAATTTCGGATCTTGGGACCGTGATGAGACGAGTTCGGGTTCATACAAGGCATACCATCAATGACCAAAAACCACGGTGACCTTAGGCAGGAGAAAAAATTTAAATTTATTGATGTCGAGGATTGCATGGCCTTGAGAGGGGAATATATTTCGATGTGGGAGGCATACATGGATCATCTCGAAGGACAACAAACTGAAATTTCAGATTATGTCCCAATAGATGATTACATGGTCTGGTATAGGAAAATTACACGTTGGAAAATTCACCGACCTCGACAGGCAAGCGACCACGACAGTTGTTATGAGCCTCGGGCCATTTACAACCAACAACACCTTATTCAAATGGTATAAAATTATATTCTTCTTTAATAAATCATGTATTGGAGTAAATACTTAATATTACATTTATTCATATTTATTGTTAATAATATTTGTTTGTGTTTATCTTACATGACAGGTTGAGAGTGCGAAGTCGTTACTTGATAAATTTTCAGTACTTACTCAGCTGCCTCCCGAGTTGGTTCTGCAAAAAAATAATTGGGATCTCCAATACGCCCTATACGACTTCGAAGCAAGAGGTAAACAAATACCTCGACAGGGGGGTCCCACAAATTTTGGACCACAGTCCCAAGACACACAACTCAACGAAGGGCTTGGGGCACAAACTGATTATGTTGTACAAGAGAGCTACATACCCACCCCACAAGTAATCGAGGAGAGCTCCATTCCCACCACCCAAGCCTACGAGGAGTGTTACATTCCATCCTTCCAAACCTATGAGGAGTGTTACATTCCAACCAACTCTTCATTTATGGACTTTTCGACGCCATGAGGATCTAGTTCACAAAAGGTATATATAGTTATGTTAATAGTGATGGTTTTAATTATTATTGTTATATAATAATAATGTACATTTAGCTCTCAATCAGTACAAGATGCGGAGACCACATCTCTTATGGACCAAAAGGGTCCTTATCCAAAAGACTTAAAGATTGGAAGGAGACATTTGTAAATAAACATATGTTTGGAAACGTGGTGGCACCGGAAGGGATTTATATCCTTTATCACATCCGCGCCCGATTATATGCATTAGAACACAATGCGGTTGCGATCCTTAGGGCACAGGGAGTTGGATATTCGAGCATGTCATCGACGCTTATATGTTGTTACTACGAGAGGAGAGAGGAATACTATGGTCGCGGGGAATACAAAGGTGGTCCCAATTTGGTTTCATTAATTCATTCTTCATGCATCTTGGGGCGGGGGCTATACCCCCGTGACTAACGTGAATCTTGCATGGAGTTTTTGCGATCCGTATGTTAACCAAGATGTTGGTCCACCTTTACACGAATGCAAATACATATTCATTAGGTGTGTAGTACCAATCAACGCCATTTTGTCTTGTTCTATTCGCGATTGAAGATTGGATGATTACCATAATTGACCCACTACTTCTGATGACACTAAGTATATTAAGTTACATGAAATGTACTCAGAATTCGTTCAAGTTGCGGTATGTTTAGTTTTAAAATATTTTAATTTTGTAATGTCCTTTAATATTAAAAAATTATTAACCAACTACTTTGTACATGCAGGTACATTTGATACCATTTTGTTTCATGAAATGGTAATCCGACTTGATGAAGTGCCCAAATGTAATCCCACTTGTCTGCGGACCTTAAAGATTCGGATCAAAACAACACAACCACTCGATTGTGGCATTTTTATATGCAAGTATGTTATTTTCGTTAGGGCCAATGGTAATATTTTCAAGAGAAGTGGTCCTTGGAAGATGTCACAATTTCGTTATTCAAGCGTCGCATGGGAGCTCTACAAGAAATGCAAGATTACTCAGGCCTCCTGAAATATAGAACTTATCCAACGTTATCTAATGTACATATTAGAAAATGAAGATGTAATATGTTATTATTCCTCTTAATGTTATGCATTATTATTATTATTATTATTATTATTATTATAATACTTCACTACTTTTATAAATTCGATAAGTAAATTAATTTCTGAAATGACTTGAAAAATTATCATCATTACTTATTAGACTAATTGAACTAGTTTTATTAATAATAAAATCATTTCTTAATAATAAAATCATTGCTTAATATATAAAATCATTACTAATAATCATTGCTTAATAATAAAATTATTAAAACTAATAATACAAGATTTATAATGATCATTATTTATATTTTATTAAAGAATGATATTTATTTTTAATATATTAATAATCTTTTTATTGATATTATTACAAAGATAAGAAAACATATTAAAGGGATAATAATAAATATAGATATTAACTTATTTCTATTTAGAAAAATCCAATTAATAATATAAATTTATTAATAATAATAAATCGTAATATAGTAGTAATGCAAGAATATAGATTTTGGGGGATGGTGAAGTTTTTCTATAAGGATATATCCTTGGTTAAACTTAGCAACTAGGCCCGTGGTGCTCGGGTGGTCATCATACGACGAGGTATTGGTGCATGAGGTTCATGAGTTCGAATCATTCAGTGACTACTAGTTGGTATATCCAAATTTTTTTTTTTTCCTTGGTAGTGAAAGCTATCTTAAGTAAGGTTTTTTTTTTTTTTATTTTATTTTAATTTCTTTGAGTCATAACATATAATGGAGAAAAAGAAGAAAAAAAAAAAAAAATATTAAGCAAGTTTCAAGCTCTACCGTAGGAATAAAAAAAAAAAAGTATAAAAAGAAGATAAGCTAAGTAGAAAAAAAAAAAAAAAAAAAAAAAAATGTTTTAAAACATTTGTTATAAAAACATTTGTTAAAAATATTTTTTTATAACAAATGTTTTTATTTTTGTTATAAAATATGTTATAAAAACATTTGTTAAAAAAACATTTTTTTTTATAACAAATGTTTTTATTTTTGTTATAAAATATGTTATAAAACATTTGTTAAAAACATTTTTATTTTTTATGTCGTAAGACTTATTACATTATATATATATATATATATATATTTTTTTTTAAGCCGTAAGAGCTTATTACGGTTTAGGATATTTTTTTTTTTTTTTTATAGTAAGAGCTTATTTTTTGAATATTTTTTTTTTTTTTTTTTTTTTAAGTAGCTTTTTTACGGTTTTTTTTTTTTTTTTATATACAAGCTTGGCATGTTCGCGTTAATTCTTGTATTATTTAATATTAAAGTTGGTTTAAGTTAAACAAACTGACAACATGTTGACTTTGGTGGGGTCCTCATATTAAAATAAAAGTTTGCACAAGTTATTTACGGTGGGTATATTTATGTTTCAATCTCAAACCTTCCAATAAGTTTATCAACGGTCCAAAAAGGGGGTGTCAGATAAGATTCATAAAGAACCTTTTATGGATGGGCTCATATATATATATATATATATATCTTAATTAAGTCTTACTTAATTAATATACCTATATATAAATTATCCTATTAATTTAAATTCATAATTGAAATACTATCAATCATATTGACATATTTAAATCTTTATAATTTAAATTAATTCCTTTTAATTACATTCTATGTGTGTGACCCTATAGGTTATTATTACGTTGGCAATAATTTTAAAATCATATTATAAAATTATAAGCGGTGAGCGACATCTAGTAATGTATCATCGCTACCCAATTAATAATAAGATCGATGATTCGATGAAACCTTTTAGTGACCAATGTTTAATGTTATTTAATCCTTTTAACCTTAATATCCTAGATTAAACTAAAAGTCATGGAATGTGTCATACTCTTCATAATTTAACTGAAGTTTTCTTGATCAATGAGTAGACTATATGAAACAAATCACTATTTGAGCATGGTCATGCATTTCATAGTCCTACTCAATCAAGAGGCCTATGGATATCACCCCTAATACATGGGAGGGTTAAATTCCATCTAGATCACTTATATTACTCACACGGTTCATGATATACCCAATAATCACCTTTATAGTCCAATTTCGTTAAAGGTGACATTTGATGATATCAAAGTACATAAATTCTCGTAGAAATATAGTGATTTCGTGTCGAGGACCATTACATCATTTTCACTATGAGAATTGCTAATGACACTTAGCATAATGCTCCACATAGAATTCTCATGGTGGGTCCGCCCAAGACATCGTTCTCTAACATGTATCTATGCATCGACTTAATATCTCATATATTTATGACCAATGAGATTTGGTCATCAATCGATCCAGATATTTAGTCTTAATGCATCATTGTTGTCCCATCAACAATGATACTCGACTAGGGACATTTAAGAACAATGATACTAATTGTAAATATATAATCTCATGTTCAAGTCACATACTTGAAACTATATAATTTGTATCAATATTCTAAGGATTTTATTATGTTAACATTTATATAACGCGATAAATAAAACCATAATAAAATCATTCATTTATTCAATCAAATATAATATCAAAATGTTCAATTATATCAAATAAGCATAAATTTAATATTTTATTATGAAATTTTTACCTTTTCTGGGGTTACTATTCACGTATAAATTCTAATATTTTATTATGAAATTTTTATTCACGAGTTAATATTCACTTATTCACGGTTACTATTCACGAGGGGTATTATACTTGGTTTCTTTTTCGATGCCAAATTATCGTTGATTTATGAATATTTCTCTTGAAATTAAATCCATGTTTTGATTATATTGTTTTTATAACATTTTTTAATATGATGAAATTTCTCTTTCACTTAAGTGTAAAGATGGGTAGATTATTGGTATGATGAATATGGGTTCTCTTTAGCTTTATAGTGAAGATGAAGTTGACTTGTATACTATTCACGCTTAAGTGCGAAAGGTGTTAATATTCATTGTTTATATAAAAGTTACTATTAGTATGCAAAGACTTTTATTAATGAATAGTTACTATTCATCTTTGGCTCGTTAGTGGTATTATTCATTTACATAACTTGGATGAATTTATTATTATGGTTATGAGCAGGAGCTGTGATTTGGTATAAATATCTTGTTTTTGTAATTTAATTTAATATAATATTTATTGAATTGAATAAATATTTTTGATGAATTAATTATTAGATTAAATATTAATTGATGAAATTGTGGTAGATTAATTTAATTATATGTGTTACATTTATTAAATTAATGTGGAGAATTTTATTATTCAAGTATGTAATTATGTGAGCTTATTATGTAATTATGTGAGCTTATTGAATTAAATGAAATATTTAATAAGCCTAATGTTATTTAATTAATGTAATAATTAATTGGAGATTTAGTAATTGGATATAATTAATTAATGAGAAAATTAATTATGTGACTATGTGAATTTATGAGAAATTATTATAATTAGTTTATATTAAATTAAATAATATAATTGAGCTATTGTATAATTGGGTGTGACATGAATTAAACTATATTGTAGAGGTTTTATTAAATTAAGTGGTTTTGTAATATATTCTTGCTAAGCCAAACAAGGCCCTATGGGGAGTTGGAAGCAGTTGCCCATTATTGGGTTAACTGACCACTCAGTGCGTCAGTTCCTTTCTTATATGCGTCTTCTCATTATTTCTTATTTTACAAAAGTCGATAAAACATCACGAGAGAGAAATTGAGAGAGAGAGTTTGAGAAGCTATCGGAGAGAATTAAGATATTGTGAAAGAGATTGAAAGAGGAGAATTTAAGAAAACATCAGAGTCTTCTAATCTATACCTTACACTCGGGGTAATCTCCTCCTTCCCAAATTTTTAAAATTCGTTGTTTAAGTTTTATGAAAATGGCTTTCAAGTTTTTTTACGTAAAGTCTTTGTATTTATAAAGGGTATGGATTATGTGTTGTATATGTGTTAAATGTTACCATATTGTATTTAATTATATATATTTCACAAACCATATCATTAGTTTCATATAATCGATGAATTGTTATTTCAAAAATTTCTGAGTTTGGGTTTTGGCCATATGGCCTTATCGTGATATTTCATGTGTTGATCATATATTATCCTAAAATTTATACTCGTATATTATTATGCATGTTAATATGAAGAGACCAAACTTTAATTGAGCGGATTCGGTGTTATAATGAATCAAGTAGTGTTGAAATTATGTTTTATGTTCAAAACCTTCAAGAACATCAAAAACGAGTGGAAGTAAATGTGTTGATTTTGCAAATTATGTGTTGTAACTTGTTAAAAATCATGCTAGATGGGTTAAGTAATGATTATATATGTATTACAATGATTGGGTAAGTCTAAATTAGTGTAAAAATAACTAATTGGAAGTTATGGCCATATTAATGTATAATTTTACATGATTGATTTTTGGCCTAATTTGGCCTTATTATATTCATGAGCTATGAGCTATGAGCTGAAACTGAGAATGAGAAAATGAGTAACACAGGTAATACCCCTTAGCAGTTACGTTACCAAACTAAATAATAAATAAATAAAATAAATAAATAAAAAAAAATAAAAAAAAAATAAATAAAAATAAAAAAAAAAAAAAATAAATAAATAAATAAATAAATAATAAAATAAAATAAAAATGAGAAAAAATAAATATTTGATGAAAATTATTATTAAAATATTTATAAAATAAATTAAATATTTTAATTGAGATATTTATGGAATAAAATAAATATTCGATGAAAATTATTATTAAAATATTTATAAAATAAATTAAATATTTTAATTGAGATATTATGGAATAAAATAAATATTCGATGAAAATTATTATTAAAATATTTATAAAATAAATTAAATATTTTAATTGAGATATTTATGGAATAAAATAAATATTCGATGAAAATTATTATTAAAATATTTATAAAATAAAGTAAATATTTTAATTGAGATATTTATGGAATAAAATAAATATTCGATGGAAATTATTATGAAATAATTTATTAAAGTGTAATAATAGTAAGAGAATGAAAATATTCTAATTTAATTAAGTAATTAAATTAGAAGGGTAATAATTTGTTAAATAAAGTGGAGTTTATATTAAATAATTAAGTGAAAATGTAACTAATGAATGTCGTGAATACATATGGTATGTGTGTAGGATTTGTGGTGAAAAGAAGTAGTAATCGTTTAGCTACTACATGCGAGGCGAGTTTCTAACCCTACTTGTCATTATTGTTGAGTTATTAGTTACCTCGAGTAAATTATCGTTCTTATTATTCAAGTTCAATTGTTATATTAAAGATTTATTATCTTTTCAAAGCATGATTCAGGTTATACAATAATTGTTCTATTGTATACTTCTTGAGATTATTATTCAAATCGAATATCATTATTGTTGAACCTTATTAGACTAGTGAACTTTATTGATTCAACTAGTCCTTAGTTGATGAGCGTTCTAAATTTGAACCCTTATTGAATTATCAAACCAAACTTCCTTTAGTGCGGACTCGAATGTCAATGAGATGAACAACCACTGAAAGGATTTACTTATCGTTAAGCGTTAAGATATTATGCTGATATGGTACTAAGGGTTGATCCCCAAAAGTATGAGTAGAAAGGTCCATAGTCTTATAGTATTAAAGGTTTCAAGTATAACCCTTGATAACTAGGACATAGTTCAAGTCTTATGACCCTCGAAATTCTTTTGATTCTTGTTATTCATTCTTGATTCAAAAGTTGAGCTTTTATTCGGATGTCTTTGATTTACTCGCATGTTATTATCTCTTGTTATTTCATTATTATACTTGTGGGCGATAGTGCTCACTCTTGCTTAATAATAACATTGCAGTTAAGAAACGAAAGAAATGATGAACCTTCCACTAGTAAAGGCGAAGGGCAAAGTTAGCAAGTGATGAAGACTTGTTATTTTATTAGATGATGTATTTATGCTTAAGACTTGAGTTAATAATGTTGTTTAAGACTTATTTGTTTATGATTCCATACGGATGTTTAAGGTTAGTTTAACTTTGGGATTGTATTATTATTATTAGGATGTTGTAACCCTTAAAGGGGATTTTTATTCTATCTATTGCATGGCTTGCATTTATTATGGGTAGATAAATAGATGATATTTGTCTGAGTGAACACAAATCAAGTGGAATCGAAGTACCCAAATTTGGGGGTGTCACAAGTTAGTATCAAAAGTTGTAGGTTATGAACCTTAGGTGGGAACAACCTTAGGTAGTAGCCTTATAGAAGAAGATAGTAATGGAAAACTCTTATCGAGTTCTAGGAAATGAATTTACGTAATTCATTAAAGATAATAAAAGACTTTATGTGCTTATGTGTTAAATTAGGTGCTCATTAGTACGACTTAGTAACTAAAATTCAAAATTTTTGTTGTCGGGATGTCGGCGTTGGAGGAACTAGTCGGGCGGGAGGAGGAACCCGAGTACCTATAATAATCTGAAGAGGAGGAGCCGAGAGACATACATATCGTTAGGGAGCAGTTAGTTCGAGAGAGTCATCTCCATTGATCACCGTTGTTGGTGGGGAGCATGAACTTGAGGCCGATCTGAGGAGGATCTGAGGAGGAGTTTGTGAGGAAGAGGAAGAAGAGGAGTTACCACGGTACCGTTGATCTTTGAGATGTATGACACATTATCTGATAGTAGCGTGGAGTTCTGAGATGAGGTCTGAGGATCGGTTGAGCGAGCTATTATTGATTGATTACTCTAGAGGGGAAGAGAGAGGAGATTTCGACTCTTCACTCTCACGGTGGGAAATGTAGAATGGGATTTGGTCCACGAGAAGGGTCAAAGCAGAAGAGATAAGACATGAGAGATAGAAAAGTTGAAGAAGGATCTGAAAGAGAGTCGAGAGAGGCTTGCCATAGCATAGAGGAGGAGAAATTTGGGTAAGAGAGTCGCGTCGTCTTGATGATCTTGCGGAAGAAGGCGATTCGTGCAAAGAAAGTGAAGCTTGGAGAGACATACTCTACACTTAATAAATGCGATGGATGAGGCCCAAGATCGAGTTTTGAGGGTACCCATCGGTTTGAAGGACTTCCATCGTACATCTTTGGATCATGGGGCGATGTCTCGTATCATGGATGAGGGGCGTGGCAAGGCTATTGACACCTTGACAGACGGTGATAGAATTTGTTTAATTATGTGAAAGACTTAATTAGTTTTTATATGTAAATTTCGATGTGTTTTTATGAAGGAATATTTTAATATTTAAATCTGTGGATTCTATATCTCGAGGATGGTGGATGTAAATAGCAGTTATCTTTATCGTTTGATGTAAAACTTTTAGTTTGAATTAAATATATTAAGTTGTTTGAGATGATGTGTTAAATGATTATATTAAATTGTTGAGTTAAGTCTTAACTATTTAGAGAATTTAATAGAGATTTAATAAGCATATATTATTCTTAACGAAATATGCCGCCTAGAAGAAGACAACCACGTCAACTGACTCGGGAAAAGTCGACAAATAACAACAATGCCAATGCTAATCACATTCATTGGTTGGTTAACTTGCTAATTTGGGAGCGATGAATAATCAACCTCAAGCTCCACCAAATACTACGTTTAAAGATTTCAAAGGCGGTGGGACCGCCTTGAATTTAAAGGTTCCATGAACCCAATCGAGGCTCAAGCGTGGGTTATGGAAATGGAGAAGGTTTTCGGCGTTGTTAGGGTTAGAAGAAGACGAAGACCGCTTTTACAGCGTTTATCTTTGAAGTGCGAGGCTAGCTCTTTGGTGGCAAGCAACAAACAAAGTGCGAGGAGGTGAAGGTGTAATTACGTGGGAGAGATTTAAAGAGATGTTTTTGAAATGTATTTCCCAACTAGTTCACAGAACCGGATGGAGGTTCAATTTCTAGAGTTGAAGCGAGGAAATATGGCGTGCTTGACTATGCGGCTAAATTCAACGAGTTGGCGAGGTTACGCCCGTATCAAGTTCACACGGATGAGAGGAAGGCGAGAGAGGCGGTTTGAGCAAGGACTAAAGCCTTGGGTGTACTGACAAGGTATCAATGTTTTGATTAAACACGTTTCTTTGGAGTCTTTGGAAAAGGCCATCCTCATTTGAAGGAGGAAGCGATCACGGTGACCAAGTACAATCAAGATCAAAAGAAGAAGAAGAGTGAAGGTGAAGGAAATAACAAGGTCAGTGGAAGTGGCACAGGAGGTGGAAATTTCAATCAGAAGAAAAGATGGAATGACAACTCATCATCGGGGAATCAGCAAGGTAATCAGAAGAAAAGAATCGAAGCATGCCTGACTTGCGGGAAAGCCCATCTGGGAGTTTGTATGAAAGAAAAAAGTGTGCTACTACAATTGTGGTCGGGAAGGCCACATAGCACCAATTATATCAAACCGAAGAAGGGTGCTTGTTTTACTTGTGGTTGAAGGACCATCTGGCGAGACTATCCCAAGAAGGGATCGGGAGGTCGAGGATCGGGGAGAAGCAGGGAAACAACGGTGGAAATGCCTTAACCATCACCGGACCAACCAACAAAAGCCAAAGCCAAGCGCTTGGGACTTTTCAACATGGCGGTGCAAGATGCGATTCGATCCGTGATGTGGTGTCGGTATCATTCGATCAATAAAATTAATGCTTATGTTTTATTTGATTCGGGTGCTACTTGTTCCTTTATATCAGATGACTTTGCAAAAATTTAGATTTGCCTAAGGATGAATTGGATTACCCATGAACATAGAAATTGCGAATAGAGAAATAATCCACATTGAAATACGTACATAAGAAGCGTAGAGTGGATATTAAGGGTAATATCATGAATGTAGATCTTATCCTATTCGACTTGGGGAATTTGGCGTTATTTTGGGAATGGATTGGTTATTCAATTACGAGTTTGTAATTGATTGCAAAAAAAGCGTATTAACCTTATGACTCGTCAAAGGTTGTATTTTATGGTAGCAAATCGCTAAACAAGCGAGTTGTCGGCGATGATGTGAGGCCGGGAAGTTATTAAGACAAGGTTTGTGTAGGATACTTAGCTTACATAGTCGACGATCGAAAAGAAAATCGAAGGTAGAAGAAATACCGATTGTGAGGACTTCGTCGGCGTATTTCGAGACGATTTGCCGGGACTTCCACAGGATAGAGGTAGATTTCGTGATCGATTTGGCGCGAGAGCTGCTCAATATCGAAGGCACCATCTTAGAATGGCACGATAGAGATGAAGGAATTAATGGTACAACTACAAGAATTGTTGGACAAGAAGTACATTCAATAGCGCGTATCGTAGTGGGGGCGCCGGTGTTATTCGTGAAAAAAGAAGGGCGGATCGATCGACTCTGCATTGACTAGAAGAAGCCTGAATAAGGTCACGATTAAGAACAGATATCCATTCTGAGGATCGACGACTTGTTTGATCAATTGAAAAGAAGCAAGATACTTTTCAAGATAGACTTGAGAAGCGGTTATCATCAAGCTGAAGGTGAGGCGGAGGATGTCTGAGAAGGCGGCGTTGAGAGCGATATGGTCACTCTGAATTTTTAGTAATGTCGTTTGGTCTTACATGCTCCTATGACATTTATGGGACTAATGAATGGTGTGTTCAAATGCGTTTTGGACAAGTTAAGTAGTGGTATTTATAGATGACATTTTTGGTCTATTCGAAAACCAAAGAAGAACACGAAGAGCATTTGAGATTAACGTTGGAAGTATTGAGAAGGGAAAAGTTGTATGCGAGTTTTGAAATGCGAATTTTTGGATTGAGCGAGTGCAATTTCTTGGCGCGTGATCGATAAAAATGGAATTTTTGGTAGATCCATCCAAAGTCGAAGCCGTGATTAAGCGGGATCGGTAGGGGGCGCCGTCGAAAGTATCTGAAGTTTTCTTGGATTGGCGAGGATATTATAGAAGGTTCATACAAGACTTTTCCAAGATCGCAACTCAGATTAATGAATTTAACTCGAAAAATTTGTGAAATTTGTTTGGGACGGATAAGTGTGAGGAAAGTTTTCAAGAATTGAAGAAGAGGTTGAGTCTTACCCTGTGTTATCTCTTAGGATGATCTGAGGAAATTTTTGTTGTTTATAGTGATGCATCGCATAAAGGACTTGGTTGTGTCTTTGATGCAAAATGGCAAAGTCATTGCGTATGCATCACGACAATTGAAGGATTATGAGAAGGGATATCAGACCCATGACTTGGAGTTAAGCTGCGATTGTTTTTGCTTTGAAAATTTGGAGGCACTATCTCTCTACGGGAGAAGTGTGAAATATATCTGGACCATAAGAATTAAAATATATTTTCACATAGAAGGACTTAAATATCGTCAAAGAAGATGGTTGGAATTAATTAAGGATTACGATTGTGAGATTTTATACCATCGGGTAAAGCAAATGTGGTTCTCGAAGCGCCTTAAGTAGAAAAGTCGGGAGAAATTGACGATGTTATTTGCTCGGGAGGAGCTAATTGAGAAATGGAAGCTGGGGTTGGAAGTGAAGTATCTATGGAGATCGATGAGAAGCTATTTCGGATGCAATGCGGTACAACTCTACTAGATAAAGTTAAAGAGGCTCGACTTGAGGATGATGAATGCAAAAAGGTGACAAAGAAGATATCTGAAGGAGGCGAATCGAGATTTAAGATGGATAAGGAAGGAATATTGAGATTTGAGAGTAGAATTTGGAGTACTGCTTGATCAAGAGATTAAGGAAGATATTTTGAAGCGAGACTCATAGTTCACGATATTCGATTCACCTACTGGTAGTACCAAGATGTACCAAGATCTTAGACAACATTTACGGTGGGCGAATTTGAAAGCGTGATGTTGCGAGAATGTGTTGCCAAGTGTCGACTGTCGAGAAAGTGAAAGCGGAACATCGAGACCGAGTGGATTTCTACAACCGTTAGAGATCCCGAGAATGGAAATGGGAACATATTACAATGGACTTCGTGGTTGGCCTTCCAGCGACTCGGAAAAATTACGACGCGATATGGGTTATCGTTATGGTGGGTAGCGAAATCCGCACACTTCCTTCCGATCAAAATCAGATTCAACTTAGATCGGTTAGCGAGGTTATCGTAAAAGAAATTGTTTTGAGACATGGAGTGCGGTGTCAATTGTTTTTACGATAGAGATCCGCATTTTACATCGAACTTACGGAAGCGTCTATAGGAATGCATGGAGTGCATGCAATTGCGAATGAGTATGACTTACCACCCTCAAGCAGACAGGCAGAGAGTGAGAGAGCGATTCAAACATTAGAAGATATGCTAAGAGCACGTGTGATGGATTTTAAAGAAATTGGGATGATCACCTACCAGTTAGTAGAGTTCGACTACAACAATAGTTACCACGCTAGTATTGGTATGCCGCCTTACGAAGCGTTATCGGTGAAAGTCTGAGAACTCCGCTTTCTTTGGGATGAAGTTGGTGAGAGACAATTGCTAGGGCTAGAATTAGTACAATGAGATGCAATGAAATAGTCAAAGTGATCAGAGAACACACGGTAGTAGCGGCTCAAGATCGAGCGGAAGAAATCGTTGACCCACATCGTAAGAATATCGAGTTTGAATAGGTAGTTACGTTTTCTTGAAGGTCTCTCCACGGAAGGAAAGATCGAGTTCGAAAAGAAAGGGAAATTGAGCCCAAGATTCATTGGACCTTTTGAAATCTTGAGAAGAATCGGTGAAGTCGCGTCGAGGTAGCCTTACCTCCGGCACTCGAGAATGTTCAGCGTTTTCCATGTCTCGATCCTACGACCCTACAAACCAGATTACAAGCACGTGATTGAATATGAACCCTACATTTTGACAAAGACTTATCTTACGAAGAAATCCTGTTCAAATTGTCGTGAGAAAAGAACAAGTTCTCGAAATAAAGTAATACCTTACATTAAGGTAATTTGGAGGAACCCACAATTTGAAGAAGCTACGTGGGAACTCGAAGAGAATATGATGAAGAATTACCCTCATTTATTTACTTAATTTATGTGTAAGCGATTATGGGGACATAATCTTTGTAAGGAGGGGGGGGGGGGGGAGAATGTAGCAGGTTGAATTTATTGAGTCGTGATTCGGGGACAGAATCCTTTTAAGGGGAAAGATGTAATGAGCGAGATTTTTGTAATTTAATTTAATATTTATTGAATTGAATAAATATTTTTCAATGAATTAATTATTAGATTAAATATTAATTGATGAAATTGTGGTAGATTAATTTAATTATATGTGTTACATTTATTAAATTAATGTGGAGAAATTTTATTATTCAAGTATGTAATTATGTGAGCTTATTATGTAATTATGTGAGCTTATTGAATTAAATGAAATATTTAATAAGCCTAATGTTATTTAATTAATGTAATAATTAATTGGAGATTTAGTAATTGGATATAATTAATTAATAAGAAAATTAATTATGTGACTATGTGAATTTATGAGAAATTATTATAATTAGTTTATATTAAATTAAATAATATAATTGAGTTATTGTATAATTGGGTGTGACATGAATTAAACTATATTGTAGAGGTTTTATTAAATTAAGTGGTTTTTGTATATATATTCTTGCTAAGCCAAACAAGGCCCTATGGGGAGTTGGAAGCGATTGCCCATTATTGGGTTAATGACCACTCGGTCGTCGAGTTCCTTTCTTATATCGTCTTCTCATTATTTCTTATTTTACCAAGTCGATAAAACATCACAGAGAGAAATTCAGAGAGAGAGTTTGAGAAGCTATCGAGAGAATTAAGATATTGTGAAAGAGATTGAAAGAGGAGAATTTAAGAAAACATAAAGAGTCTTCTAATCTATACCTTACACTCGGGGTAATCTCCTCCTTCCCAAATTTTTAAAGTTACGTTGTTTAAGTTTTATGAAAATGGCTTTCAAGTTTTACGTAAAGTCTCTCTTGTATTTATAAAGGGTATGGATTATGTGTTGTATATGTGTTAAATGTTACCATATTGTATTTAATTATATATATTTCACAAACCATATCATCTTTTCATATCGATGAATTGTTATTTCAAAAATTTCTGAGTTTGGGTTTTGGTATATGGCCTTATCGTGATATTTCATGTGTTGATCATATATTATTCCTAAAATTTATACTCGTATATTATTATGCATATTAATATGAAGAGACCAAACTTTAATTGAGCGGATTCGATTGTTATAACGAATCAAGTAGTGTTGAAATTATGTTTTATGTTCAAAACCTTCAAGAACATCAAAAAACGGTGGAAGTAAATGTGTTGATTTTGCAAATTATGTGTTGTAACTTATTAAAAATCATGCTAGATGGGTTAAGTAATGATTATATATGTATTACAATGATTGGGTAAGTCTAAATTCGTGTAAAAATAACTAATTGGAAGTTATGGCCATATTCATGTATAATTTTACCTGTGATTGATTTTTGGCCTAATTTGGCCTTATTATGTTATGACTATGAGCTAAGACTACTGAGAAAATGAGCACAGGTAACCCAGCCCCGTGTAGGCGTTACCAAACTAAATTACCCATAAACTTTGAAAAATAAAAAAATAAAAATAAAAAAAAAAATAAAAAATAAATAAAAAAAATAAAAAAAATTTTGAAAAAAAAAAAAAAATAAATATTTTAATTGAGATATTTATGGAATAAAATAAATATTTGATGAAAATTATTATTAAAATATTTATAAAATAAATTAAATATTTTAATTGAGATATTTATGGAATAAAATAAATATTCGATGAAAATTATTATTAAAATATTTATAAAATAAATTAAATATTTTAATTGAGATATTATGGAATAAAATAAATATTCGATGAAAATTATTATTAAAATATTTATAAAATAAATTAAATATTTTAATTGAGATATTTATGGAATAAAATAAATATTCGATGGAAATTATTATGAAATAATTTATTGAGATAGTGTAATAATAGTGGAAAAGATGAAATGAAAATATTCTAATTTAATTAAGTAATTAAATTAGAAGGGTAATGATTTGTTAAATAAAGTGGAGTTTATATTAAATAATTAAGTGAAAATGTAACTAATGAATGTCGTGAATACATATGGTATGTGTGTAGGATTTGTGGCAAGCGAAAGTAGTAATCGTTTAGCCTACGCATGAGGCAAGTTTCTAACCCTACTTGTCATTATTGTTCGAGTTATTAGTTACCTCGAGTAAATTATCGTTACTATTATTCAAGTTCAATTGTTATATTAAAGATTTATTATCTTTTCAAAGCATGATTAGGTTATACAATAATTGTTCTATTGTATACTTCTTGAGATTATTATTCAAATCGAATATCATTATTGTTGAACCTTATTAGACTAGTGAACTTTATTGATTCAACTAGTCCTTAGTTGATGAACATTCTAAATTTGAGAACCCTTATTGAATTATCAAACCAAACTTCCTTTAGTGCGGACTCGAATGTCAAATGAGATGAACAACCCTGCAAAAGGATTTACTTATCGTTAGCGTTAAGATATTGTGCATGCGAGTATGGTACTAAGGGTTGATCCCCTAAATACGAGTAGAAAGGTCCATAGTCTTTATTTATTAAAGGTTTCAAGTATAACCCTTGATAACCTGGGACATAGTTCAAGGTCTTATGACCCTCGAGAATTCTTTTGATTCTTGTTATTCATTCTTGATTTAAAAGTTGAGCTTTTATTCGGATGTCTTTGATTTACTCGCATGTTATTATCTTTGTTATTTCATTATTATACTTGTGGGCAATAGTGCTCACTCTTGCTTAATAATAACATTGCGATTAAAACGAAAGAAGCGATGAACCTTCCAGTAGTAAAGGCAAGGCAAAGTTAGCAAGTGATGAAGACTTGTTATTTTTATTAGATGATGTATTTATGCTTAAGACTTGAGTTAATAATGTTGTTTAAGACTTATTTGTTTATGATTCCATACGGATGTTTAAGGTTAGTTTAACTTTGGGAGGATTGTATTATTATTATTAGGATGTTGTAACCCTTAAGGGAAGATTTTATTCTATCTATTGCATGGCTTGCATTTATTATGGGTAGATAAATAGATGATATTTATCTGATGAACACCAAATCCGTGGAATCGAAGTACCCAATTTTGTGCAATTCTTCTAATGGATTGCTTGTTCAATTTGCAACTATGGTTGAAAAGTTTTATTATCTACCATATGTTCTAAATCTCGATTTATTCTTGACGAAGGCTATTGATAAATTAATTATCTTTTAGTCATGATATTCTTTCTTTGGGCTAGTTGTGCTCACCCTTTTTGCTTCACAATTCTTTTCGAGTAATAAGAGTGTAATGGGTTGGAAGTGGGAAAACAGGAATATAACGGTGGTCTCTAGTTGTGGAGGTTCTCCCTAAACAAGATAGAAATAATTTTATTGAGAACTTTAGAATAGTGTGTTGTATACATCATTTAGTAGTTATATTTGGTGAATCAAATAGGGGAAAGGCGAACCAAACGTTGGAAGGGTGTTTTGCCACTATCATACAAGATGTCTAATGACATGCAACTTTGAGTTATCATAAGATGCGGGGTTATGCACATCCACTTCACGAGTATATCTACGGCGTTACCTATATAATCTTGGAGTTTGGATGAAATATAATTCTCAATTGGAGACAATGGAGATAATTATATGTCAAGAGAAGACTCATTATAGGAAAGAATATGATAGCAATCTTCTCGTTTTTCTTTGGGGTCTATTGGGTCAACCAAGGATAATTCTCCAGTCTTATGATATCTATTATAACTTAAATGCATGGCCTCCCATGTACGAAAGTTTCTTGAGCATTTTCCGAAGATTTTAATTTCTAAAAAAGTTATTGACTGTACCTTTATGTAAGGTGTTATTGTGACGTGCTATCAAATGTTGGGATGAGAGTCACAGTTGGTATATATTTATATCAAAACTCACAATATATGTGTTGTTGTATTTTGCACGACCATTTAATTAATAAAGTTGTAGTTATTTTCTGTACCATGTATTTGGCGACTCAGAATGGGTTGGGTGGATTAGACCTATTTTGGGGTTGTTACATTGTGCTCGAAAGTTAAGATATGGTTCTTGTGAGACTTCTTTTGAAGCAATTTGAGTTGAAATAAGTGTATTTGATTTGAGTTTAAGTTGAGTTGGCAAAAATGACCATTTTTCCCCTCCCAGGGTTATCTTCGGTTTTTTACGGTTTGTAGCGATCTTTTCTCGTGGTTATCTCTAAGGTTGGCTCTTTGTTGACTCGACTATCCTCGGGGTTATCTCGAGGTTGGCTTGACTCCGAGGTTATCTCCAAGCTTTGAACTTGATCCCCTAGGGTTATCTTTGGGGTTGGAACTCATTTTCTGGGGTTATCTCGGGGTTAGAAACTTATTTCCGGGGTTGGAAACTTGATCTCGTGGGGGCTATTTCGGGTTGGAATTGATGTTTTAGTCCTCCGTGGTTATCTCGGTGTGAAAAAGATGCTTTTGTCCTCTTGCATGGTTAGTAACAGGAAAACGAAATTTCGAGTGTCTACACTAGTTACTTATCTTAATTTTCTTTCAAAATATATATTATAAAAAAAAGTCATGAAAAAAGCAAAAAAAAAAACAAAAAAAAAAGCAGATTATATTTCTATTGTGCTAACGAAACTTGTAGCACACCATTCTACCATCCGATCATTCTATCATTACTGTTCATCATCAATTTCGACAAGCAACACAATAAGTTTCCAGGAAAAACCTACTTGGAAAATTTATAGGCATACAGGAGGAGTACAAGGTAATCAATCTATGATTTTATGGTATTCTAATAGTCATACCTTCTATATTTTGTTCTTGATAAATTACTTTTGAATTTCATTGTAAAACTATGAATTTGTTTCGTGAATTCAAAAAGAACCCATAAGAGAGAATATTAGAGGTAAAAGGAAAGAGTGCAAGATTATTAGAGGGTAAAAGCCAAATTGAGCGTATACACGAGTGATTCATCATTGTTTGAGCAAAACACGTAAGAGAGTGTATGAGAAATTTTTTTATCTACTAACCTTTGTTTTGAAGCAAACATGTATGGCTACAATTATGAAAGTTCTTATGGGTCTCGAAGGAATACTTTACAAGGCGGTGGTTGATTCGGATGCTTATTTGAGATGGGACAAAAGGATGGATCGGGAGTTTGCCTATAATGATTATTCCGAGTGTGGGAAGATCAGACGGATAGTTCAAGTGTTCTCCGATCGCAATGGTTCGTTTGTGGGAGTTGAGCAAAAGAATATATGGAGAGCATCCGAACAATACATGGGCAAAATTAAAAACAGTAATGAGAAATATGTTTGCTCTAGTAGATGATAATAAGATGGTTTGCAGACATTTAAACAAAGAAGATTCACATTGGAGACAACCATAAGACACGCCTAAGACAATACAGAATTTAAGGGAAGATTATTGTATGCATCTAGAATATACTTCTAAGGCGTAAAAGGAATAAGTTCAGCTGAAGGAGGAAGAAGATATAATTTAATATGCAGTCCAAGGAGAGATATTGGGTTCTAATAATCAAGAAGATGAGTTTGTGGAAGAAAATACATGTGAAAAAGATCGACAAAAAGAAATTGTTCAAAAGATTGATAATGTAAAAGAAAAAATTGAAAAGAATGAGAGAGAAAAGAAAAGAGAGAATGAAAAAAGTGAGCTTGAAAATAAACGAGAGAAAAACAAATGAGAGGGTGAACATAAAGAAGAGAGAGAAGAAATATGTGACTATAAAAAAAGAGTGAGTTGGAAAGTGAGTTATATTTTGAAAAGCTAATGACTGTACATTCTTACAAGATGGCGCTTTTGAATACTAACAAGGATAACTTTTCTTTGTCTAGTTCTATTTTTCTATTATACAGGTTGTTGATAATATACCCCGTGCTATCATTCCATATCAATCAGCTGATAGTATTCCAGAGGAGGCGACAGTGTTACCAAGGTGGGTTGGGGAGTTGATGAAAGTGGGTATCATGAGAGGAGACATGAGTTCGTGTGCTAATTATGAGATCATAGTACCTAAATAGGACAGGACAATGGATTTGTGCATCGATTTTGAATTAATAAACAAGTATCGTTATTCTTTTCTTTGTTTAGATAATATGCTTGATAAATTGTATAGTTCATATGTTTTATCTACATGTGATAAATATCATGTATGATGACAATGCCTAATCAAATTAGCATGGGGAATGTGAAAAATGGAAAATTATTTTAACATGTGATTTGTATAGATGGTTAGTTATTTATGTTAGATTAATTGATGCATCTAGTGTTTTCATGCGTTATTTAAAACATATTTTGCATGCTTCCATAAATAAATTTGTGTTTAGCAATTTTGATGATAAGATTATCTTTATTATAAACTATTATAGATATTTGATGTATGTTAAGGTAGTTTATGATCATGATATGTATTCTCATTCTCAACGTTATTACTTGCATAAAATTCATTCTAGTGTTTCTTATCCATATGTTGAGTTAGGTTTTCATGCTAGTCAATATTTACATGAGATGTCGATAGTTCGATGTGGTAGTAATCATGTTGTTTCATTAGGGTAATCTTCATTGCATGATTTGCTATCATATGGTTTTGATTTTAAGTTTTTATCATCAATATAGATTGAGATATGGGTTATTTTCATGTTTAGTTAGTTCACTTGGATTAGTTGAGGCATTGCATATTACTATGAGATTGTTGAATCATATTTTGCATTCGTTCATGGGAAAACTTATTATTATCTGCTTTTGATGATATTCGGTTTGTGTTAACAATTTAGAAAATTTTATAGCATGTGTTGAGTTTGTTTGTGATCATCATCAGATATCTTTATTAAGTTTTCATCTTGTGATTTTGACTTTTTTGTTCCATTGATGCTATTACTTGATCTTGAAATTGTTAATGTCAATGGAAAGAAGAAGGTTGGTAGTGTTTTACAAATTCGTGATGGGATCATATTCATCGAGGAAATCAGGGATAGTGCAATTCATCCCGTTCAATGCATAGGAAATCTACCAGGAAGTGTTTTGAATTTTTTTCTAGTAGACTATGCATGTGATTTTGATTTATTTGAATTCTTCGTGATTAGACAAAAGATACTTGTTGATTTTTTGTGTTTTATGTTTAATCCAAGAATTCAGGTGTGACGAACAAGATTTTTGTAATTTATTTTAGATATTTATTGAAGTAAATAAATATTTTTGTGAATTATTTATGGAGTTAAATAAATATTTGATGAACTTGTGGTAGATTAATTTAATTAAATGTGTTGTATTAATTAAATTAACGTTGATTAATGTGATAGTTCTGATTGTGAATCTAATTGAGATAATTAAATTAAATGAGTTGTTAAATAATTTTAATGTTGTTCTAATTAATTTAATAATTAATTAAAGATTTAATGATATGTCATAATTAATAAATGAGAATTTTAATTATGTGACAATTGATTTAATGAGTAATATTAGCTTTAATTTAATTGAATTAAAATAATATAATTTGATTAATTAAAGTGTGACTAATAAACTATATAATAAACAAGTTAATTAAAATAAATAGAAAAAAGCCATTTAAAGGCTAGCCAAATATGACCTTGAGAACATGAGATCAGTTAAAGCCTTAGTGTGCTTAACTAATACCCACGAATGTCATTATTAATATTATACGTATAGTTATAACCTTCATATTGCTAAGTCTGAAAACATAATACAGAGAGAATTGAGAGAAAATTTGAGAGAATTGTGAGATTGAAGAAGAAGAAGTTGGAGAATTAAAGGAGTTTCTATCATCTCCTACTAATCTAAACAAACAATCAAGGTAATCTCTTATATTCAAACTTTAATTTACATTCTTTAGTTTTCTCCATGAAAGTTTATTTTAGTTCTCTGTAAATGAAGTTTGATGGCCAAATTGTAAAGAAATTGAGTATATATGTTTATTAGCATGCATAATCCATTTGTATATGATTTGTATGTGATTTAGAGTAATCAAATCCATGAAATCGTGTTTAAATTGGAGTTTTGTAGTTTATAGAGAAATATGTATGAATATGGCTTAAATGTATGAAAATTTATGTTAAATTGCATATTAATCGGTGAATTGATGATTGATTATGTTTATACATGTAAAAACGAAAAGAACGAAACTTAAACGGACTAATTTGGATTTATAACGAATATGTAATATGCGATTTCATGAAATTTGACGAAACTTTGAAAAATAGCAAGAACATGAAAATTATGAGTTCAAATTTATTTGTTTATGTGATTTAAGTTTTAAAATCATGCTATGAATGTTGTAAAATGTTTATATAAAGTTCAGAACTTATGGGTAATATTGAATTTATTGTTTGAGTGAAGTTTTGGCCTATTTTGGCCCTGTTTTGTGTTCTTCACGAACTGCAGAAACTGAAACTGCTCTGCAACGCCGTAACGCCTCTTAGAAGACTTAAGCTGCGCTGTGACAGTATGTATGTACTAAACCTTTTGATAGCACTCACGATTGCTTGCAAGCGCCCATGATGCCAATTTTAAGCTTGTAAGAAGCGTGATTATGCAACGCCATTCTGCAGTTTTGCCTAGAAAATTTTAATTAACTGCTTAAGTCCAGAAAATGTGATTTTAACCCAAACTAATGAACATAAAAATGTATTAAACATATAATGTGATGTTAAAATAGGTTCTTAACATGTCAATAATGTTCTTACGTGTTTAATTGATACGTCAAATGCGTATTTAACTCGTTGTTTGAGAAGTCTAATAATGTGTGAGAACTAATGTTGTGATTTGATTAATATAATCATAATTAGAGTTTAGTTAAGTTAGAAGAAAATGTACTCATGATGCTAGTTATGTTATAATTAATTGGTATTGTGAATGTAAATGGTATATAGGATTAAATTGAGGAACGTGAATAGTAAACGTATAATCTTCGCACGAGGCAAGTTTTTTTACCTTATCTTGATTACAATTACGCAAGTTTTCTAACCCCAAACTTTTTTTGAGCAAGTTCATAAATCCTATTCTTATATTTAACAAAGTCTTACTCTCGTTTATTCAAGTTCATGATTTCAGCTGAAATGTTCTAGTATTACTTCTATTATACACTGTTATTCAATCGTATACCTTCGAGATTCATTATTTGATTTGAGTATCAATTTTTATTATTGAACCTTGAATGACTAGTGAACCCTTATTGATTCGACTAGTCTATAGTTGATGAGTGTTCTAAATTCTAGAACTACTATTGAAGCTTATCCAAACCAAACCTTCTTTGGTTCGGACTCTGATGTCAAACTGAGATGAACAACCCTTTATAGGGGATTATGTTATGCGACACCGTTGAGATGTTTTCACATACATGGTACTAAGGGCTGATCCCCTTAAGTACGAGAAGTAAGGTCCATATAGTCTTCTGACTGTTAAAGGTTTAAAATAGAAATACTTGATAACCTCAGACATAATTCTTGGTCTTGTGACCCTCAGATGTACTTTTGATTCTTGTTCGAGCTTTCTATTATCTAGTATCCATTGTTTATTCGCATATTATTATTATACTTGTGGGCAATTGTTACTCACTATTGCATAATAACATTCTGACTAAGGTCGAAAAGAGTTATTTGAGCCATCCACTAGTAAGGAAAGGGCAAAACAAACAAGTGATGAAGTCTTGTTTATTATTATTATTTGAAAATGATATTGTTAAGACTTATGATGTTATGTTTAAGACTTATTTATTTATGATGTTTCCAAGCATTTGATGTATTAAGGTTAGATAACACGGGATTGATTTGTTTAAGATGTTGTAAACCCTTTATTGGGAGGATTTCTATTTCATTTGTTAGTTTATTTATTTATGGGTAGTTAAATGTGTTATTCGGTGAGTGAACACCAAATATTTGAGAAATTTGAGTACCAGGATTTGGGGCATCACAAGTTGGTATCGAGCATGTGACGCCCCAAAAACGGATCCATTCCATCCAACCCATTTCGAGTCGCCAAATACATGGTACGTAAATAACTACAACTTTATTGTTACAACATATAAAGCTGTGAGTTTAAATACGATATTGCCATCTAGACAATATCCACACGCAAATAAATCCCCATCATAATTATTGATACATTATTTTACAAAAATGGTGAGGACTACTAAACAACTCTCTCTAGAACCTTCATTCCATACCCCGACTAATACTCGCTACATTCTTGCCTCCTGAGAAGAAAAATGGAACAAAAAGGAAAAGGGTGAGCTCAACTAGCCCAGTAAAGAATATTATGACTAAGATAATATACAACAAATTATCGTTAGTCTCCAACAGGGAAAAATCTAATAGAATACAATAGACAACCAGTTTTAAATCAATCTTCGCAAGGAAATAATAATTCATTAGAAGAGTTAAGTAGAGAATGCAAACTACTATCTTCTATATATGAATTTAAAAGTCCATCATCGATATTTTATCCCCGTAACATCAATCGATATATATACGGAATCAAATATTCATCTTTTACACTCTACAGCCAAAGATATTCATCGATTGGTCATGCTCATCTAAACACTGCTCATCTTTGCACTATGGGCCAAAGATATTAATCGATCGATCATGTTCATCTCAACACTGTTCATCTTTGCACTACGGGCCAAAGATATTCATCAAGAAATCATTCATCTTTGCACTACTGTGCCAAAGATATTTAGTAATATCATCATTTAGGGGTGAGGATTGAAAAATATTTCAAAGAAAAACGAATCCGGTGAAACAAAAGAACAAATATTAAGGATTCAGTATTTTAAACAATCCAAGTTCAAAAATACTTCATAAGTAATCGAGTGGAGTAAAATTCAAGAATGATCAAAACATAGATACAATCAAAGCTAGTATCCATAATAGATATTTTGGACAAAAAGAAGAAATTTAATTTTAAATTGAATAGTGTGCAGTATTCGTGAATAGTCGTGATACGTGAATAGTGTTGTATACGTGAATAGTAACTCCGACACCAAAAGATAGAAATTTCACAAAAAAAACATCTTCGCGTCGTGAATAGTACTAAATGAATTGTAACTCGTGAATAGTAACTCATAAATAGTAACTTCGTGAATAGTAATTCATGAATAGTAAACTCGTGAATAGTAACTCATGAATAGTACTTATACATGAAAAAGTTCCAAATTTGATAAAATTTCCAACCAATATTTAAGATAATGATATTGAAGAAATAATATCATTTTCGAATAAAATAACATCCCTTACCTCGAAAGACAAGACTTCTAGTTGAAACACAGGATATAGGCTATGACTTGAACTTGTCAGTATAGCAATACTTAAAGTATACTCAAAATACTCACAAGAATACGCTCGATAATATAGAGAGAGAAAACTTCAGTTTCTGGTGTGATTTTCAATTCTAACCTAAGCACCCTTTTTATAGGAAAATGCTTAGAACACCAAAGTAGAAATTTAATATAATATTAATATATATTTTCCAAAACCTCATACTATTACACTTGCCAACTGAATTCAGCTCCTACACATGTTAAATGAGGCCACCTAAACATTCCAAAAACATTTTTCCTATTTTAAATATTTTAAACTTCCAAAAATCAATTATTTCTGAGCTTCAGAACTTCAATAATTCATAATAAATAGGCTTTTTATCAAAAATTGAATCTCGCGACTTTTTATAGGAAATTCAATTCTCTATAACTGCGGAAGAAAGATTTTCTAAATTCCAAACAAAAATTGAATGAAATCCATAAGCAAAGCGATTTATATAAATTTATAATCAAATTTCTATCAATAATTGTGTCCACCAACACACAAAATATGTGTTAAACATTTAATGCCACAAAATACTCTTCATCCTCATATACTCATATATCCCACATTCATTATAAAAATATCACCGTTAATATATTATTAAAATAATATATTTAAATGAATTATTTTATCGTAAAAAGATAAAATATTAATTTTCAACAATTGTCATTTTAAAAATTTCTCCATCTATATCCACATAAAATCAATATTTTCCTCATCATATAAATCAATAATTAATTATTCATAAATAATATTACAGAATCACAAAGATTGCAACTGGTAGTTCCAGAGAGAGGGCTTTCAATAAGGACCTCTCTCTCATCTGGGCGCGTAATTAGTGACCAAACCTCTCCTTAGAGGCAGAACTTTCTAGACATTGCCAATAATGTTATCCAATAATATTATTCAGATAATATGAATTATTGCTCTAGATAATAGAAAATAATGTGTAATGATAATTTATTGAAACAACAAATAATATAAAATATCAATGCGTAATTATTGAATCAATAAAATAAAATCTTGAATAAAGAATTATCGTAACAATTATTGATTAGTGCCTTCTTACGTAAGAATCAATCATTGGTGCAATACTGGTATCTTCTTGTTCAACAACGCGTATTAGTGTGTTTTAACCAACGGGTATTCCAACAAGATACTTGAATAACTACGCCCATTATTTATAAACAACTTATATTTGTCGTTTTCTTCATCCAATCACTTTTCCGTTATGGGGCCCACAAAAAGATGGCAGTACCATGCACGAATATTCCACGACAAACGAATATTCCCCGATAATAATGAATATTTTATAATCACTTGCTTATTCGAAATATTTGCGTATTTTACCCATAACTATCCACATTAATCAAATCAACCCTTACTATTTCAAAATAATAAATAGAGGAAAATAAATTTTATTTATTAATAATTTGGGGTCTTACAACCTCCCCTCCTTATGAAATTTCGTCCTCGAAATTGACGTACGTACCTGGTGTTTCGAAAAGATGAGAATACCTCGCTTTCATTTCCGTTTCCAACTCCCAGGTCATTTCCTCAATAGCATGGTTTCTCCACAAAACCTTAACTTGTGGTATAACCCTCGGATATAGGACATGTTCTTTCCTATCCAAGATCTTGACAGGTACCTCCTCGTATGTTAAGTCTTCAGCTATCTCGTCGGTTCTAACTCAATGACGTAGTTCGGGTCGTCCACATATTTACGTAACATCGATACGTGAAAAACGTTATGAACACGCGTCATACTTGGCGGTAAAACGAGTCTATAGGCCACAGTTCCTATTCGATCGAGAATTTCAAATGGATTAATAAATCGAAGGTTTGAGCTTTCCTCACCTCACCGATTCTCGCTTTTGAAATAACAACTTCTTGCACCTCCTTCTTCAAATTCATCAGCTCCAGTGTGTATCTTGAACAGCTTTAACTTTATCGATTAAAGTCGATTATACTCGTATATCATCACGTGGGTACCTAGAGTTTTCATCTCCATCTCTATTGTTTGTAAATTATACGAAATGAGTCTTTGAAAATATCGTACTCGTACTTGTATACGATCTTCTACTCAACACGTTAGCTACCACGTTCGCTTTTCCAGGATGGCATTGTCAGAACATGTGCTGAAATGAGTCTCCTCTTGAGTTCTATGAAGCTCTTCCCACATTCCTTGCTCCATTCGAATTTTGTATCTCTACGAGTCAGCTGCGTTAATGGAATAGCGATTCAAGAATATCCTTCAACGAATCTCCGATAATAACCATCTAAGCCTAGAAAGCTACGTATTTCGATTACCGACTTAGGTTGTTCTCAACTGTGACTCATATCCCAACCTTGGATAGCACGTTACAATAACACCTATCAGTTTACTATCGCACGAATATGGTGTCCCCTACGGAGAGTCCGCGGTGCATTCCACAAAGGAAGTCACCGGATAAAGGCTCAGTACCAAATTCTATATTTGAATTTTTAACTCCTGAAGTTCAATAGGAGCCATTCGATATGAGATTTTAGAAATGAGTTTTCTAGGGTTCAAAGTCGATACAAAATTTAATATCATCTTTGGGAGTAAACCAAGAAATTCTTCAAGAAATACGTCGGAAAAATCAATAACAACAGAATATTATTCAAATCGGCGTGTCTTTATTCAAATCCATAACATGGACTAAGAAAACTTGACATCCATAATAAACGAATGACTTCATGGCTTAATATGAAAATGTTTGACTACAATGGTTTGATTGCTTGAATTGAATAATGAGGTTGCTTAGGAATATGAAAACTAACAACCTTACGAAAGTAATCAATTTTGGCATGATGAGTAGTTAACCTTAAAATCACATCAAAAGCAAATATCTCTATAGAAATAAGGTTAACGGTGTAATGTGATAGTGCCAACTGAATCAAGCAAGATTTCTAAACAACGGATGTAATGAAAGTTTCTCTAACTGAGTCTCCATAAATAGGTCAAAGTCTAATTTCTCCGTAGTCAAGTTCGACGTTCAAGCGTTGAGCAAGAGAGATAAAAGAATGGGTAGAACCCAGATCTAGTAATGTATAAACTTCGCAAGAATTTATAATTAACTAACGTGCTAACCGTTCGGGTTCCTCGCATTTTGATTGGGCCACGACAAACGCTCTTCGAGAACCGATTGACTTTGACTTTTTTGGGACATCCTTTTGAGTCACCATTCCCATTGGACTAGGTTTCGATACTCGCATAATCTCGAGCGATATGTCCTTCTTTTCCACAATTATAGCATACCTTAAACTATTGTGGGCGGTTCAATGATATGTCCTCTTTCTCCGCATTTGTAACATACGACCGGTGGTCTTTCTCCTCCTTGGAACTAGTTACTCTTGTGCCGACGCCTTCACATGGTCGTTGTTGAATCTCTCTTTTAAAATCTCCTCCCGACTCGCTTCTTCTATTTTTCATGGCCACGATTACCACGAAGAGTGGTTACCGCCTTTGTCTGTATTCTTCTTTCTCCATTTGGTTATCGTTATTACGATGACTCGCTATCTTGATATGATCCTGGTTATGGTCCCTCGGTTGAATGTACTCGTTATCTCGCTTCTAACAACCGAGCCTCATTGACAACATTTGAATAGAGAGAAAATTTATGAGAAATGAGATCTTGGCGTATGTCGGGTTTCAAACCTCTCGAAACATCGCGTTATATCGTTCCTCATTCTCCACCAAATGAGGTGCAAACACAGGTAACTCCGCGAACTTCGCCTCGTCTTTGGGACACCGCCACGTATTATTACGCTCCGGCCTAATAAACTCCACTTCCTTCATACGATGAATACTTTCGTGGAAGTACTTGTCATTGAACTGCTTCTGAAATGTCTCCCATGATACGTTGAATGCATTTGGATGGGTACGCTTCACTGATTTCCACCGATGAATCGCCTCGTTCACTGAACATAAAAGTAGCGAATGGAACTTTCTGTTCTCCGTGCATCCCAAGACATCGAATATCTTGGTAATTTGTTTCACCCACGTCTCCGCGTTAATCGGATCCGCTTTCCCAGAATTACGGTGGTCCCAACTCTTTGAACACGAGTCTCCCTAAATCGATTTTACATGAATGGAAAAAGCTTCTAAACATCCCCTCGTTCATCATCGCTTTCGGTGGTGTTGTTCACGGGAGGTACATTGCAAAGACATGTTGCACGTTTTCCTCGTTGGTAAGTCTGAGGCATCTCCACGGCCTCATTTACTCCATCGTTAATATTCTCATTCGACATTCTCAAATATTGTCATAAAACAAGGGTTAATTAAGGAAATCAATATATCACATAATATCTATATACTTAACCAACAAACAAATAAGCTTAGGTAGGACACACTAGTGAAGGATTTACTCGTCTCTCTCCCTCCTAGTTCTATTCCCAGATCTCCGCCAGAGATCATATCCCTAAGCTCGATACCAATTATGGCGCCCCCAAAATCGGTCCATTCCATCCAACCCATTACGAGTCGCCAAATATATGATATATGAAATAACTACAACTTTATTGTTACAACATATAAACCTGTGAGTTTAAATACGATATTGCCATCTAGACAATATCCACACGCAAATAAATCCCCATCATAATTATTGATACATTATTTTACAAAAATAGTGAGGACTACTAAACAACTCTCTTTAGAACCTTCATTCCATACCCCGACTAGTACTCGCTACATTCTCGCCTCACGAGAAGAAAATGGAACAAAAAGGAAAAGGTGAGCTCAATTAGCCCGATAAAGAATATTATGACTAAGATAATATACAACAAATTATCGTTAGTCTCCAATGATACAATCAAAGCAAGTATCCATAATAGATATTTTGGACAAAAAGAAGAAATTTCATTTTTCTATTGAATAGTGTGTGATTCGTGAATAGTCAGATATCGTGAATAATGTCAGTATCGTGAATAGTAACTCCGACACCAAAAGATAGAAATTTCACAAAAAACATCTTCACGCTTCGTGAATAGTACTTGTGAATAGTAACTCGTGAATAGTAACGCTTAATAAGAATAGTAACTCGTGAATAGTAATTCATGAATAGTAACTTCGTGAATAGTAACTCATAAATAGTAACCCCGACATGAAAAAGTTCCAAATTTGATAAAATTTCCAACCAATATTTCGGCATAATAATATTGAAGAAATAATATCATTTTGAATAAAACAACATCCCTTACCTCGAAAAGACAAGACCTCTAGTTGAAACAGGATATAGGCTATGACTTGAACTTGTATCGTATAGCAATACTCAAAGTATACTCAAAATACTCACAAGAATAAACCGATAATATAGAGAGAAAACTTGATTTGGTGTGATTTTCAATTCTAACCTAAGTACCCTATTTATAGGAAAATGCTTAGAACACCAAAGTATAAAATTTAATATAATATTAATATATATTTTCCAAAACCTCATACGCACACTTGCCAACTGAATTCAGCTCCTACACATGTTAAATGAGGCCACCTAAACATTCCAAAAACGTTTTTCCTATTTTAAATATTTTAAACTTCCAAAAATCAATTATTTCGGAGCTTCAGAACTTCAATAATTCATAATAAATAGGCCTTTTATCAGAAAATTCGAATCTTGCGACTTTTTATAGGAAATTCAATTCTCTACAACTTTGTAGAAGAAAGATTTTCTAAATTCCAAACAAAAATTGACCGAAATCCATAAATCAAGAATGATTTTACGTGTTATAATCAAATTTTGATTCAATAATTGTGTCCACCAACACACAAAATATGTGTTAAACATTTAATGCCACAAAATACTCTTCATCCTCATATACTCATATATCCCACATTCATTATAAAATATCACCGTTAATATATTATTAAAATAATATATTTAAATGAATTATTTTATCGAAAAAGATAAAATATTAATTTTCAACAATTGTCATTTTAAAAAATTTCTCTATCTATATCCACATAAAATTAATATTTTCCTTATCATATAAATCAATAATTAATTATTCATAAATAATATTACAGAATCACAAGATCTTGCGGCAACCGGTAGTTCCAGAAAGAGGGGCTTTCAATAAGGATCTCTCCTCATCGACGCTGTAATTAGGTGACCAAACCTCTCCTTAGACAGAACTTTCTAAACATTGCCAATAATATTATCCAATAATATTATTCAGGATAATATGAATTATTGTCTCGATAATAGAAAAATCGTGTAATGACAATTTATTGAAACAACAAGTAATATAAAATATCAATGCAATAATTATTGAATCAATAAAATAAAAAAATCTTGAGCGATAATTATCGTAACAATTATTGAGTAAGTGCCTTCTTACGTAAGAATCAATCATTGGTGCAATACCGTGCTCTTCGCTCAACAACAGCGATAGTATTAGTGTGTTTTAACCACCGGTATTCCAACAAGATAATTGCAGAATAACTACGCCCATTATTTATAAACAACTTATATTTGTCGTTTTCTTCATCCAATCGCTTTCCAAGTTATGGGGCCCACAAAAGATCGCTACCGTCGCATTTAATATTCCACGACCAAACGAATATTCAAGCGATAATGAATATTTTATAACCACTTGCTTATTCGGAAATATTTGCGTATTTTACCCATAACTATCCACATTAATCAAATCAACCCTTACTATTTCAAAATAATAAATAGAGGAAAATAAATTTCATTTATTAATAATTTGGGGTCTTACAAGAGTGTATGTTATGAACCTTAGGTGGGGGATAAACCTTAGGTAGTATCCTTATAGGAGATTGTGAACATAGTGGTGATAAACTCTTATCGAGTTCTAAGGAATGAATTAAGGAATTCATTGAATATATTAAAAGACTTTA